>CM067316.1:4738921-5117792 GCA_034231615.1 Meghimatium bilineatum
CAATGTCGATTCTGTATTATATCAGAACACTAACAAACACAATGTCGATTCTGTATTAGATAGAAGACTAACAAACACAATGTCGATTCTGTATTAGATAGAACACTAACAAACACAATGTCGATTCTGTATTAGATAGAACACTAACAAACACAATGTCGATTCTGTATTAGATAGAACACTAACAAACACAATGTCGATTCTGTATTAGATAGAAGACTAACAAACACAATGTCGATTCTGTATTAGATAGAAGACTAACAAACACAATGTCGATTCTGCGTTATATCAGAAGACAACTTATTTTTTTTGCTATACAGACACGATCGATAGAAAACCAGGAGTAGATCATGCAAAAGACTGGTTACGTAAATAAAAGTCAACGAAAATAAACATTTATCAAGCACAGAATATGGCCGTCTCCAGAGAACCCATGCAACCTAATCGCTGCAGGGCATAAAGGGGTATAAAGGGAAATGAAAGATGACATCCTTATATCTCAGTTTTAGTCAGACTATTTGATGTTTACTAAATGAGAGATCTCAAAAATATCATCTTCTTTGATTGTTGTTCAATATCTGATCTTCGGATCTCTCCAGAGAAGATACACTTTCTCCCATCTCTCGATGTCGTCCCATTTTCTGTCATTCCTCATTAATCAATCATGTTGTATGCCGAGTGAAGTAGGAGATCATGTTTCCTCTCTCTATCTCTCTCTATCTCTCTCTATCTCTCTCTATATCTCTCTATATCTCTCTATCTCTCTCTATCTCTCTCTATATCTATCTATCTCTCTCTATCGCTCTCTCTATCTCTATCTCTCTCTATCTCTCTATATCTCTCTCTATCTCTATCTCTCTATCTATCTCTCTATCTATCTATCTCTATCTCTCTATCTATCCCTCTCTATCTCTCTCTATCTCTCTCTATCGCTCTCTCTATCGCTCTCTCTATCTCTCTCTATCGCTCTCTCTATCGCTCTCTCTATCTCTCTATCTCTCTCTATCTCTCTATATCTCTCTATCTATCTCTCTCTCTTGTATTGTTAATAAGTTAGTTGATGACTTATTTTTGTGCCAATGTGACACCCCATCAAGAAATTTCTCTGTTTGTCTTTCTCTGTCTCTTCTTCCCTTGATCTTTCCGGTGGTTACTAAATGTTTCAACTAAATATTCAAGTTTTACTTTTCTCAAAACATGCCCTAAACTTCTTGACTGTATGTTCCTAACGTTTGCTATAATTTGTCTTTTTACTCTAGCATCTCTGGGAACTTCTACAGATGCAGATGTAAATCGATTTCTGAGGGGATGTAGCAAAATGACGCAGTCTTCGGCAGGAATTGTGACTATGGGTCTTCCACAGCGCTACACCTGGACAATGACAGCACAAGACAAAATAAAAATTGTGACAGCAGAAATGACATGTCTACGAAGAATACTCGAAGTGTCATTAAGAGTTAGAATTAGAAACGATAACATCGGACAGATAACCAAAACAATACCAGTATTGGAACACATCAAAAGGCAACAGATCTAGTGGTTTTCGCACGCTTCCAGACTACCAACAGACAGTATGCCACAGATGGCCATAACACATAAATATAACGGTTATTAAGCCAGAGGCAGACCATGTAAAAGATGGATCACAGAAATCAAAGAAGCCACAGGAACAAGTTCACAAACAGCACACAGGAAGGCCATCTCCAGAAAACTTACGCCGCAAGGCAAACAAGGACCACAGCGTTTAGATAGATAGATAGATAAACTGATCGATAGGTCTACCAGTAAACCAGTTTGTTGAAATCACCTCCAAATGCGACTAATGGTGCTTCAGACCATACTAAATTGTCTTGTAACTATACTCTATGATTGGTTAGTCTGTAATTGTCCAATGATGATGTACCGTTGTTGTGTAGTGAGTCGGCCTACGTATATAGATCAACATGGCAAGTCAGAAAATAATGGGTCGACGGAACGAACAACTTCACCCTCGTGCAGTATTTTTTCCACCACAGTTACAGATGCCAGTCCAGATATAACAACATAGATTGGTTTTATTGAAATAGTAATGACTGGGCAAGACGTTATAATCAGTCATGTCTGGGCAAGACGCTATAATCAGTCATGCCTGTGCAAGACGCATAACCAGTCATGTCTGGGCAAGAAGTTATAATCAGTCATGCCTGGGCAAGAAGCTATAATCAGTCATGCCTGGTCAAGAAGCTATAATCAGTCATGTATGGACAAACAAAGTGGATATAACTGTTGGGCTTATTGTAAAAAAGTGGATATAGCTGTTGGGCTTATTGACAAAGTGGATGTAGCTGTTGGGCGTATTGACAAAGTGGATGTAGCTGTTGGGCGTATTGACAAACAATGTGGATATCGCTGTTGGGTTTATTGACAAACAAACAATGTGGATATAGCTGTAGGGCTTATTGATAAACAAACAATGTGGATATAGTTGGAGTTATTGGTTTCACAACCTCAGAAGTAAAGAAATAACAGAACTTTACGTATTTGAGAGTTGCCATCTTGTTTGAGGAAAAAAAGAGAAATCAAGTTAAAGAGCACTGCAATTTTCCGTGAGAAAGAAAAACATACAGGGAAGAAGAGAATGAAAATGTAACATGAAATTGATGGGGGAAAATGTAACGTCAAGGAAATTGTTTATTTTTTATGTTTAAAAAAAACGAGGTGGAGAAGATTAACGAAGGAACAAAAACAAACTACAAATTATAGGGGGAAAATTCTCTGATGAGGAAATTTGAAAACTAGGAAAACAGTCGCATGTGATGCTAAGAGGTAAGATGATTAATTGTGCTGGAAACACATGCATATTACATGAGGAAATGTGAGCACGCACGTCAGCTTCGTGGTGTTGTTGTGGGCAGTTGTAGAGATTTGTTCTACGACGTTTGGGATGTGTTGTAAGTATCGACACATGCCAGATGTGTTGTAAGTATCGATACAATCCAGATGTGTTGTAAGTATCGACACAGTGCAGATGTAGACACAGGTTTGACACATAGGTTTTTGTGACACATGAGGTAGTAAACACGTTAACTGAGATTGTTACAGAAGATATGGCATGAAGTGGTAACTGTTTGATTGAGATTACCATGACCAAAGATGTTGTTGTTGTATGTAATTATGGTTCTATGTGTTTTTTAATTACCAATTAATTTTTATTTTTATTTACATTTGTAATGTGTGAGTGGATATATTTACATTTGTAATGTGTGAGTGGATATATTTACATTTGTAATGTGTGAGTGGATATATTTACATTTGTAATGTGTGAGTGAATATATTTACATTTGTAATGTGTGAGTGGATATATTTACATTTGTAATGTGTGAGTGGATATATTTACATTTGTAATGTGTGAGTGGATATATTTACATTTGTAATGTGTGAGTGGATATATTTACATTTGTAATGTGTGAGTGGATATATTTACATTTGTAATGTGTGAGTGGATATATTTACATTTGTAATGTGTGAGTGGATATATTTACATTTGTAATGTGTGAGTGAATATACGTGCTAGTGTTACTGATTGGATAGGGTCACAGGTTCCTTTGCAAGTGAGTGAGTGAGTGAGTGAGTGAGTGAGTGAGTGTGTGTGTGAGTGTGTGAGTGAGTGAGTGAGTGAGTGAGTGAGTGAGTGAGTGAGTGAGTGAGTGAGTGTGTGTGTGTGTGTGTGAGTGAGTGAGTGAGTGAGTGAGTGAGTGAGTGAGTGAGTGAGTGAGTGAGTGAGTGAGTGAGTGAGTGAGTGAGTGAGTGAGTGAGTGAGTGAGTGAGTGAGTGAGTGAGTGATGTGTATGTGAATTGAGAATTGGATAGGTGAATGAATGAGAGAGTGTGTAAAAGGATGAGTGGATGTGTGAGTGAATTTGTGAAAGGAGTAAATGAGTGAGTGAGAGAAAGAATGAGTGAGTTAGTGAATTATTATATCACTGATTGAATAGATGGGTGAAGGGTGAATGAATGAGTTATTGAGTAAATAAGTGAACACTTGATTGAGTGAATGTGTTAGTGCGTGTATGATAAGACGTGTGAATTTCACGCTTATGTAATATATAAATTTTAACTCCATGTGTAGTCTGTTTCTCTCCACAATAACGGTTGATTAACGACCTTATTGTTAACTCTTAATATTCGCTAATATTTGTCTTTAGGATTAAGTTAACATTCCGATAAGCCGCTAAATCCTCTTTCGTATAGTCATGCGTTACAGAAGAGCAGGCATAACCTTTGGTTTAAAAGTGAATGTGATTGATTAATACCATCGTAAATCTCTACAATCTATTTTTTCTCAGATTTTGTTGTGTGGAATCGCAGGATGGAATGACTATCGGGTTTTGGACCATGGCACGTTTGATCATTTGATATACAGTGATGTTTTCTGACGTCTAAGATTTTTTGTAACTCCTTCAATCCACTCTCTTCTTGGTCTTCCCCTCTATCTTGATATTTCCACTTTATGTAGTATGTTTGTGTCGCTGGCAATATGGATTCATTCTCATTGAGTGACCGAACCATTTCAGTCTAAGTTTTTCAATATATATGTGCACAGATGTTGTTCCAACAGTGTTCGTGTAATCTCCTAATTCCTCACATTATCTCCTCTTCTTCTGTTTGCTTCATTCCTCACGTGATCTCTTCTTGTTTGCTTCTTTTCTTAGGCGTCACATTTCACTCGTGGTAAACATTCTCTCATGTTCTTTAGTTAGTGTCCATGTCTGACATTGATAACACAATGTTGTTATACAGATTTAATTTATGATTTACCTTTTGGTCTCCATCGTCATAGATGATTGTTTCCAGATTGAAGTTTATAATTTACGGAGTAGACTTTGTGAATCCAGACTTTTAGAAGACTCCCAGACGCCTTTCCTGCACTAGACATACTGACTCCCAGACACATTTGCTGCCCTAGGCATACTCACAGCCTCCACGACACTATTCCTGCACTAGACATACTCACAGCCTCCGCGACACTATTCCTGCACTAGACATACTCACAGCCTCTACGACACCATTCCTGCACTAGACATACTCACAGCCTCCCAAACACCGAGCTAAACCATGAACATCTCTAACAAAGATCTTGCAATATAATTAATTAGGACCCAATTGTTATTTTTTAAAATTATTGTTGGGCTTTTGATTAATCACTATTTACATTGTTGGAATCGCATATCAAAATAGCCAAGACTACTCAAAGTATATAAATAGTCATCAACCGATTGCCCAACAATAAATAAAAACTTAACGAATGTGTTTCTAATTAATTATGTTGGCAAGTCTACTATACCGCCGACCGCTAAACCGTGACCCTCGGTTATATAAAAACTGTTACAGGCCTTTTTAATGACTCATTTGGATATTTCTTAATTTGGATTGGTCATTATAATTATACTTTATGTGAAATCCAATGAAAATCGAGGTAATAGTCAACTACGCATGTTAAAAGGCTAGATTTGCTTTTAGACAGTCTGTCCTACATTGGTTACCCTGATGATTGGAAGCCATCATTATAAATGTCAAACGCGTCTGCTTCTGTCAGATGTTTCGCTGCAGACGACTTCAAGTATCTATGTTATTAATAATAACACAATTTCCCTCTAGATGTCATCTCATATCGCCTTAACTTCACAAGGGGATGTCCATGAATTAGGTTAACAATATCTTAACATTTTGTGACCCCTCTCCTCCTTGTCAACAAGTATCAAGAAGTCAAGGACTCTTCTATACCTCCCCCCCCCAACTAACCCCCTCCCGTTTTACCCCAACACAAAATTGCACAAAAAGAACGGAAAAAATCATTTATAAAAATTGTTTCCAAGTCAAAATTTTAATAGACGCATTTAAAGAAAATAAACAGTATTACTGACGTCAAATTTTGTCAAAGTCCCCCCCTCCCCTCACCCGATTGAGGGAGTTATACTCCTCCTCGTTCAGAACTTGCATATTTTCAGATTCCCATCTATTCCCATGTATTATTTAAGTCTTTCTAATTCTATCAGTAAAGCTGCTCTCAAGCCCGCATCCCTTTTCCAAAGCAAATTTTCTTCCATATAGACCCCGGGACCGTAATAATTCTTGTCAATGTTCTACAAGGCATAATTATACACCTTATAACACCTCTCACGTAATTTCAAATAGTTAGCTTTCTACAGCCAGCCTCACTAGCCGGGTGTGTCAGCCTCACTAGCCGGGTGTGTCACCATTTTCTATTATTTAAGCCGTCCAGGGGTCATGGGGAACAAGGTTGAGAAAAATAAGACGACAGTGCAAATAAGGAAACATTGGCGAGTAAATAAGACGACAGTGCAAATAAGGAAACATTGGCGAGTAAATAAGACGACAGTGCAAATAAGGAAACATTGGCGAGTAAATTCCAGAAAGAGGTCTAGTTACAACAGAAATGTCGGTTTAAGATGAGTAGCTTAATGCTGAGTACCTGTTGTAGTGAGGAGGTGAGTGAGTAGTGGGTGAGTGAGTTGGTGTAGGAGTGAGTGAGTACGGGAAGGAGGAAGTTGGTCAGAGTAAGTAAGTGAGTGAGTGAAGTTGGGAGGGAAATAGTGAGGGAGGGAGTGATAGATGAATGAGTAAGTGGGTGGGAAGGTGAGTGGGTTGGTAAGTGGGTGGGAAGGTGAGTGGGTTGGTAAGTGAGTGAGTGAGTGAGTGAGTGAGTGAGTGAGTGAGTGAGTGAGTGAGTGAGTGAGTGAGTGAGTGAGTGAGTGAGTGAATGCGTGAGTGAGTGAGTGAGTGAGTGAGTGAGTGAGTGAGTGAGTGAGTGAGTGAGTGAGTGAGTGAGTGAGTGAGTGAGTGAGTGAGTGAGTGAGTGAGTGAGTGAGTGAGTGAGACGAGATCTCTTTGTCGTTCTGGCTAAGTTGTTCATCTTGTATTCAAGAAACCATGGGTTTGAATCACGCTCGTGACGCCTTGTTTAAAAGATGAATTTCTTCCAACTTCGATGGAATTCTTGCTTGGCAGTTTGCAGTTTGAGAGAGAGAGAGAGACAGTGTGCATGTAGGGAACCCGAGAACAATGAAGTCAAATCTCTATGATGTTTCTGCCCTGTGTGAGCTGCTCTAGCTAATATGTTCTCAATAAGCGTATGCCATTATGTCATCGTCTGAATTTCTAACATCAGCCGAGAATATTTCACTCCTGACTCAATCAATAGATGTCAGCATGATGTTTCAACATATAAGTAGATGTCATGATGATGGTTCATCATATAATTAGATGTCATCATGATGTTTCAGCTTATAAGTAGATGTCATCATATTTAACCTTCTCTGCCATTTCATTTCTATAGAAAACTAACTCCACCGCAAAAATCTATTTTGTCAACTCCTGCAATCCTACAACATGAATGGTAGAAAACATCTTCTATCGCTGGCTACAACATGAGTGGTAGAAAACATCTTCTATCGCTGGCTACAACATGAGTGGTAGAAAGCCTCTTATATCGCCTGCTACAACATGAGTGGTAGGTAACAGATATTATACTTTGCTCCCCTATCAGACCGCGAGTACACACGGGAGATCCAATGACATAACAATGCATATTCTAATAAAAGTTGAAAGGTTGTAAAGATTAAAATGTGTAGAGAATTGATTTTATTCTACTCTGATTGTATCATATGTTCCCAGTCCGTCTCAACAAAGGAGCACGCAGCATGCTGAGAGTACCGCTCACATCACGTAACGCCGTAGTTTCAAACGATAATCCCCAGGTATATCAGAAAAAATCACTTTATAAACAAGACGACGCCAACATTTAAGGTGTAAAGGTAAAGGTATGCCCCCTGGCAGCTACCTGCCGTCGGGGATGAAGATAGCTCTTCATATACTAATCTGCAGCATCTATTAAGCCAGTTCCCTTTCTTGCTGTCTTTTCCTCCATTAACTCATGAGTTCGGTACTTATTTACAGCTGAGTCGACAGGAGGAGTGGTCGTGTCAAGCCAGAAATCACAACCCGGATTTTTTTTGTCCGGATGTGTAACTCCTAACTAATGTGAAGTATGCATCTTTGAACCACTGACTTGGTACTGAGGTTTACACATAAGTGAGCTGTCTATCTATGTATTTCAAACACAAATCTATCCTGGGGAAAACCAAAAGGCAAATCATAAATCAATCCTCATACCAATATTGTGTTATCAATATCAGACATGGATACTAACTAAAGAACAAGAGAAAAATAAACTACATGTGAAATCAGATGTCTAAGAAAGGAAAACACAGAACAAGAAGAGAACATATGAGGCATGAAGAGATTACAAGAACTGTTGGAACAACAAGAGAACATATCAGGAATGAAGAGATTACAAGAACTGTTGGAACAACATCTGTGGTCAAATATATATATATATTGGGGGAAAAAAGACTGAAATGGGCCGGCCACTTAATGACAATTAATCCTTATTAGCCATCAACAAGATAATATAATATGAAGATGGAAACATCAAGATATAGTGGACGACCAAGAAGAAGTTGGATCGACAGAGTTACATACATTCTGCCACGTCACAATATTACTGCATATCAAGCGACCAGGCGTGTCATGGTCCAAAACCCGATCGTCATTCAATCCTGCCAAGCAAAAGCAGATTAAAATGTATTAAAATACAATAGATATATACATACATCTAATAATGTGATGTACTCTTTACATAATGTTGTCCTCATTGCCAATCTGTAAGCCTCTCGGTTCTGTGCAAGGTGCCCAGCTTCCTCTAGTGTCATGTTCATTTTTAGCACTAACCAAGAACTCGAGACTAGTCCTTGCATAAGAAGCGATAGAAGCACTAACCAAGAAAACAAGTCCATGTCTTGTATAAGCAGCTATGAAATCACTAACCAAGAAAACAAGCCCATGTCTTGTATAAGCAGCTATGGAACCACTAACCAAGAAAACAAACTGCTACAATGTCCCATTGAACATCACATGGAAAACAGAATAATGATAGCAATGTGGTTTTACTTATCTTTAATAATACATATTATTTTGTACGGAAGAAAAATAACTGGACAATTGTAGCGGATATAAAGAAAAGAATACATCTTTTGAAAGCTAAATTATTGGCCAATTGTGTCTCAATTATACAGAACATAATAATAATGTATAGTATTACTTACTTTCGTTACTGCATGTTTTCCTGTGAAGGAGTGCAGGGAGGTTTTCTATGGGCTGTGGAAAAAGGGCCGCTTTGCCATAGCAGACGCAGCGACATGTACAGGAAGGATTTTGATTGTACCTCCGAAAGAAAAAAATCATGTCCCAACCGTGGACTGAAATAAGGGTCTGTCCCAGCCGAGGATTGAACCAAAGGTCTGAGAACGGAGTTCTAACCACACGGCCAAGCGCTCTATTGAAAATTTCTTTCAGCTCAATAATAACATCTCCTAGCTATGGTGATACGTCGCAAACTAGCGCCATCTGGGGACGTGATGAGGCATGATTCCTTTTTCACGACTTCTTCATCTTCTTGAGAGGTGTTTGGTTATCACTCTCTGATAACCAACACGAAAGTTTGTGTCACTTTCGCCGGGAAGCGTCACCTTCAGGCCCAGACATTCCGTTTTAGAAATTCATGTCCAAGGCTAACCGGACCTCCAGATAACAGTTGAAGATGGGAGAAGAAAATGTCTATTGTTTATCTCAAGGTGAATGATGGTTGGTCGTATTCACACTTGCCGTTAAGCGTAGAGGTGAGAACTTAATCTGTCTTTACAAGGCCACATGTGTCGCCGTGGTTGCATTTACTCCATGTTTGTTCAAGGCTATCTTGATGTTTTCTATCCACCGTTTTTGGACCACCTTTGGCCTTACACCCGGATATTGTTTTGTTATATTCTCTTATGAAAAAAAAGGGAAAACATATCAATAAATACATATACACAAAATAATGATTAGTACTTTAAATACCAGACCGGCTTCGTATTCTCGATACTCAAACACAAACACGGAAGTGAAACCAGAGATGCATGCTGGGATTTGTGTGTTGGTGTTTCTATAGTGATATCCTTACGACTCTGAAGCGTTATGTGTCTGATAATGATGATGATGATGATGATGGTGATAGTGATGGTGATGGCGGTGGTGGTGATCATGATAGCAATGATTGTGAAATCAGGAAGTATATCAAATTACTATTCAGTTTGAATGACATTGATCGTCTGTTTCATGTCCACGAATACATGCATTTACACAGAAAAACCTTACTGTTGCGGCTGTTACAAAACTCAACATTACATTTCAAGCAGAAACCACATTTTTCATTTTACAAAAACAACATAACATGATAAATTTCAACTAAAACATAACAAAATGTTACAAAATTATATTTAATATTAATAGATATTGCAGACTTATCTCCCTCATACAGACTCGTTTAATAATTTCTATAACATACCTTCTCTACTTTATGTAAGATTTCTCTCTCTTTCTCTCTCTCTTTGTCTGTCTCTCTTCCTCGTTAACTACAATTCTCGATTCCCACCTCTTAATTTTTTTTCTTGTCCAACTGTCAAATTCAGCTGCATCGATGATGAAGTAAGGATACATGCCCATTTGCCCTTTAGGTAATCATTCATTATAGCTGCTAGAAAATATTTGTTTCGTTTCTTCATTTCTTCTCAGAAATTCTGCGTTTCTGATTATAATTTTGTTCTTGGTATGTTTTCATGAAAAATATTTGAGACCTAATTTGTATTTATGTAACTAGAATGATAAGGGGTACCACTATACTTATTGTTATTGAAGCTCTAGTTCAAGAGAGGATCAGGAGATTGGTCTGTCTGATATTGAGGCTCTAGTTAAGGGAATTATGGGAAAACTAGCCTTCATGTCAGTGAGGCTCTAGTTAACGGGATTACTGGAAGATTAATCTTTCTAACATTGAGACTCTAGTTAAAGAGATTATTGGGGGGGGGGGGGGGGGTTCAGTCTTTTGACACTGAGGCTCCAGTTAAAAGGATTATGGGGAGACTATTCCTGCCATTGAGGCTCAAGTTTAAGTGATTATTCGAAGTCTAGTCTTTCTGCTATCGAGGCTGCTATTAATGAAAGTATATGGAGACTATTCCTGTTATTGAGGCTCAAGTGAAATTTGATTATGTCGAGACTAATATTTCTGCCATTGATGCTCAAGTTAAAGGGGTTATTGTTAGACTACTCCTGCCATTGAGGCTTAATTCATATTGATTATGTAAATACTATTATTTCTGCCATCCAAGTTTTTTTAATTAAAGCGAATGGTGAGACTACACATATCTTTTAATGCTATTATTGAAAGTATTGGGACGTGCCTAGTTTTATGACATTGAAGCTCTACTGATAAAAACTATTCATTGATTAATCCTTTTACATTGAAGCTATACTTATAATAATTATATATTCATTGATTAATCCTTTGACATGAGGTTCCCTCAGATGACACCTACTCGTATCTCGCAAAATATACGATTTTAGTCAAAATTTCATGTTCTCTTTCCTCAGTTGAATTATAGTTGATAGTATCCACACTTGCCATTAAGTGTAGGCTTGACAGTCTCAGTTTTTCCTTCCAAGGCCAGATGTATCGTCTTCGATCCGTTTGAATCCATGTTATTCTTCAATGTTAATATCGATGTTTTCTATAAGCCGTTTTCTTGTTTTATCTTTTATTCAGATGCTCTGTTGCTTTTTGAACTTATTGGCATTTGGTTTGGGTTCATTGTCAATACTTCCAACTTGTACAATCTGAAAGTGTTTTTATTTTTAGAAAATACAAAACGGTTATGGAAAAACAAAATGAATAAATCAATGCTACAGGAATGGATTGTGTCTTTGTTAGTGCTTACTAAACACATGTACAACAAAACTAGATCTACTAGACCTGTTATAACTAGATCTACTAGACCTGCTATAACTAGATCTAGTAGACCTGCTATAACTAGATCTACTAGACCTGTTATAACTAGATCTACTAGACCTGCTATAACTAGATCTAGTAGACCTGCTATAACTAGATCTACTAGACCTGCTATAACTAGATATACTAGACCTGCCATAACTAGATCTACTAGACCTGCTATAACTAGATGAACTAGACCTGCTATAACTAGATCTACTAGACCTGCTATAACTAGACCTGCTATAACTAGACCTGCTATAACTAGACCTGCTATAACTAGACCTGCTATAACTAGACCTGCTATAACTAGATCTACTAGACCTGTTATAACTAGATCTAGTAGACCTGCTATAACTAGACCTGCTATAACTAGATCTACTAGACCTGCTATAACTAGATATACTAGACCTGCCATAACTAGATCTACTAGACCTGCTATAACTAGATATACTAGACCTGCTATAACTAGATCTACTAGACCTGCTATAACTAGATGAACTAGACCTGCTATAACTAGATCTACTAGACCTGCTATAACTAGATCTACTAGACCTGCTATAACTAGATCTACTAGACCTGCTATAACTAGATCTACTACAGTCAAAAATTGCGCAGCATCTTATAAAAAGAGGAGAAATGCAGTAGCTTTGTAGCGAAGTGTAGCTCGAACGTCACTGGTAGACTAAAAACCATATACAGTGGTCATCCCATGCCCAAACTGTCTAATGACATTTGCGGCCAGAATATGGCTATTTGTCATCTACGAAATCAAGTTATAATCAAGGACATAACTGTAACGGAATTTCAAAAATTGATGTAACAAATGGTCAAAACTTTTCTTTTGATAAGCGAACAAGAAAACAACAAAACAATTTAAAAAAATACAATTAATGATCTCTCTAAACTTGAAAAAAATATACCATTTAGAATAGTTTATGTTTTCTGCTACGAAAAAAATATGCTTATACAAAGATGAAGACAAGGTTTAACAATCTTACAATAAATATATTCAATCGTGTATATTGCCACAAACACAACTTGGCAACACTGAACGAAAAAAAAAAAGATGAAAGACAGTATTATGGAAGATCAGAAAAGCTAAACTCTCACAACATTTATGTGAACAGGCAGAGGCAAGAATACATTAGCTAATGATACCTGAAAATGTTGAAAATGCTTAGAGGATTGATTTAATTGTACTCTGGCTACCCAATAAGCCTTCTATCCTCCTTAACGAAGTGTAAATCTCGCGTGCCAAGCGTATCATTCACATCACATTACTTCGTAACTTTAAGCGTTAATCCACGAAAAAAAGTTACTTAGTAAACAAGACTTTGGAGAGGAATTTGAACCCCCGACCTCTTTGTGCAGAAAGCGAACTGCGCAACCACTACACCAGTTAAAGGTCCATATTCCTAATTATTCCCTTACTCTGTTTAATTTATAAGTGAAGTGAGTCGAAACACACACCCCCCCCCCCGTATTACTCCGCGACAACCGGTGATTTTTAAACAGCTGATAACAAGTAAAAACAATATTATTTTAAATATTTTAAAACAACTAAAACAATATTTAAGCAACGTTTTACAAACATTTAAAAACAAAATTTTAATACAATATTATTCGGCAATTAACAATCAAGTTTATAATGCGTTCTGTGTCCAACAACCAATCAGAAGCACTGACCCACTTCACTCTTACAGTGAACATAGTATACATTATTCTACAGTGACCATCAACAAATATTGGACATGCTGTCTCATCCTTCCTCTTCTTCTTCTTCAGCGTTCTCTCACATATAACCACAACGAATTTACCGTGTGATTTACGCCGGGGAGCGTGAATTACGTTGTGCTGCAGGTTCCACAGTAAAACTGTTTTATTTGCACCTCGTTGGGCCACTCTGTGGTCTGGACTTCCGAGGTCCAGCACATCAGTTTTCGTCAGTCCTTTATTTCGGGTTTGGTCCCTATCTCATCCTTCTAAAGTGGCGTATTCTCCCGTGATTTTCATTAGCCGTTGAGACAAAATATATTCACGGTAACCAATAAAATATACAAGAATAGTCGATTGTGTCACTTTAGAAGGATGACTCCCAACGAGCTAGCAGGACTTACATTTTGGTCTTAGATAACGATTATGTTCTCCGTGTGGTTTCTAGAAGGTATAACATTGTGAATGTTTGGTAATGATAACCTTTTACCCCTTCAACTGTAACCTTCAACTGTAACCTTCAACTGTAACCTTCAACTCTAACCTTTAACTGTAACCTTCAAGATTTTATTCTGCTCATATTTCATAATGTTCCCCTCATATATGTTGATGTAAACATATTATATTCTGTAAACCACTTTACAGACATGTTGTAAATATATATGTTGTAAATGAGTTTACAGATATGTTTTCTATCATGATATAGTATTACAAACCATATGTTATAAATCATTTTACAGGTTGTGTAGCAAATCATTATATATATATATATATATATATATATATATATATATATATATATATATATATATATATATTGGAAATGTTTGCGCAGATTTGGCTATAAATCCATATTTCGATATGACCAAATGACCTCTAGTTTCAACTTTTCATACATATTTTGATATCACTCCACATTGCAAGTCACAATTCATTTTTGAAATCAACAAATTATCTTTAGTTGCAAGATTCTATCAGATTGTATCATCAACAAATTACTACTGATCGCATATTACCATTCATAGTTACAAACAACAATTTACCATTCATAGCTTCAAACAACAAATTATCATTCATAGCTTCAAACAACGAATTATCATTCATAGCTTCAAATAATAATTTACCATTCATAGCTTCAAACAATAATTTACCATTCATAGCTTCAAACAACAAATTATCATTCATAGCTTCAAACAATAATTTACCATTCATAGCTTCAAACAACAAATTATCATTCATAGTTTCAAACAATAATTTACCATTCATAGCTTCAAACAACAAATTATCATTCATAGCTTCAAACAATAATTTACCATTCATAGCTTCAAACAACAAATTATCATTCATAGCTTCAAACAATAATTTACCATTCATAGCTTCAAACAACAAATTATCATTCATAGCTTCAAACAACAAATTATCATTCATAGCTTCAAACAACAAATTATCATTCATAGCTTCAAACAACAAATTATCATTCATAGCTTCAAAGAACATGTTACTCCTCCTTGCATATTACTATCATATTCATATATCGACATATCAATCTTTACAAGTCAACATACAGGCTCTTATTTGAACATACTACATTTTGTTGTTGCAGGTTTTCAAACATAATTTCATATGAGCAAATGACAGTTTTAATCCACATATACAATTTGGTTTAAGAAGACTCAACTTTCGTCTTGCAAATCACAACAATATTGTACATTTGTTTATTACAACAACACTCAGAGAAATGTACCAAACAATGCAGTTTCAATATAAGTAAAGCAAGTTTCCAACATAAAAAAGCAATCTCTTTCGTCCCCCTTTTCCCTTTATCGTCTATTTAGACAGATCTTATTCCAACTTGGATTCTCTTGTCAAGCATGATTTGAAGAATCTAACAGCGTTTTCCTCAGAGCAATTTTGTGCGGATCCACATTCACCTCTCAATCTCACCATTATAGTTTCACATATTAAACAGCCTACACGAGCAGTAACTATAGAAACAGCACACAACACTTAACAGAAAATGACATGACATGATTTGTTGTGCTGTTTCTCGCCTGTTATGGGCTCTTGGCGTAAAGAAATGTTACTTGTTTTATTTATGCTTGAAATCTGGGGTATTAATACGCACGCTAAGAACTATGAGATTCTTGCGCGATCTGAAGATAGGAACTAGTTAGCATATGAAACTTGCGGCTGGCAAAGCATCACTTCATACACTTATGGGCCTCTGTGAATCTAAAAGCTTTCACTGAGAAAGAACACGGGGTGTGAAAGGGCGGAGCAAATTTAGACCATGCAAACAGTTGTCATGGAAACGGAGCTCAATGACGTGACTTGTCGGAACTAACGATCCTGGAGTTCTAGCATCTTTCTGTTCTAACCATTTTTCCTTCTCTTTAATTCTTTTATGCCAGTTTGGCTCATCCCTCTACTTTATCATTCCATTTTTCTAGTCCCTGAGCATTTTAGAAGCACTCTCTAAAATAGGACTGTATTTTCAACGCAGACCTGGCTTGACTGTTTACTCTAAAGCTGTCGTTTTCTCGTTGTAGCAAAGAAATTATTTATACTGTCACCTCTGCAACCAATGTCTAAATAAATGGGTAAGAGGGCTATAGAAGTGGAAAGATCTTAGAAGGGGAAACAAAAGAAAGAATAAATAGATATAATCATAGAAAATAAACTGAAGAATTTAAGCTCCTTCCATGTAAAGTCAAAGTAACCAAGGGAACTATGTCCGTCCAGCTGGAACGTCTTGACAACTTATAACATCAATAACATGTCTTCTGTTTAGAGAGAATTGTTGTATCGAACCAAGGAATTACGAGCGATTAGCTCTTACTTCCTATGTGCAGTGTGGAGGTTTCTCCAGATCATTATACCCTACGCAGAAGAGGCTAACTCTCAGTGGTGCGCAGTGCATTGAGATGTATCCTATTTTATTTTTTTGTTTGTTAATGCTTATTTTCCTGTGAAGTAGTGCAAGGGGGGGGGGGGCTTTCTATGGGCTGTGGAAATAAAGGCTGCTTTGCAATAACCGACGCCGCGACATGTACATTAAGGATTGTGATTGCACCTACGAAAGAAAAAAAATCCTGTCCGAACTGTGAATTGAACCCAGGAATTCAAAGATCTGAAAATGGCCTTAACCATACGGCCATGTGCTCCTACTCAATGTCATAAATTCTCGGAGTTTTCTGGCTTTTCTAACTTCTAACAACATGCAGAGTTAGAGCTAAAGCTGCCATGCCAAACATATGCGGAGCTAGAGCTACAGCTGCCATGCCAAACATATGCGGAGCTAGAGCTACAGCTGCCATGCCAAACATATGCGGAGCTAGAGCTACAGCTGCCATGCCAAACATATGCAGAGCTAGAGCTAAAGCTGCCATGCCAAACATATGCGGAGCTAGAGCTACAGCTGCCATGCCAAACATATGCAGAGTTAGAGCTAAAGCTGCCATGCCAAACATATGCAGAGCTAGAGCTAAAGCTGCCATGCCAAACATATGCAGAGTTAGAGCTAAAGCTGCCATGCCAAACATATGCAGAGCTAGAGCTAAAGCTGCCATGCCAAACATATGCGGAGCTAGAGCTACAGCTGCCATGCCAAACATTCTTTACAGGGGAGTCAATAAATATTCAGCTGTGGGCCATGCTCACTAGTATTGGAGTGATATCTAGCTATTCCCCCACCTCCCCAACCAATGGTTCCCTATTTATGCAATGCTAAATTTTATGTACGATTACGGGCTCTCCCAAGGAATTGTACCATTGGAGAACAGACGCTCAACATGTACCCCCAGCCGACCTGCACTGATGGGTTATCTAATTGTTGCACCACAAGGTAAAAACGTAGTTACAAAGATGACATGAAGTGGAACTTCTACAAATAAGAAAGGTTCAGTATATTTTCATGCCATTTACTGAGGCTCAGTATATTCCCATACCATTTACTGAGGCTCAGTATATTTCCATACCATTTACTGAGGATCAGTATATTTGCATGCCATTTACTGAGGCTCAGTATATTTCCATACCATTTACTGAGGTTCGGTATATTTGCAGGCCATTTACTGAGACTCGGTATATTTGTATGCCATTTACTGAGAGGTTTTTGTGGTAAAATCGTTTGGCTGGTATGCCAACCGTGGTACTGAAAACATGATCGTGTCAAGGAACTGAAAACATGATCGTGTCAAGGAACTGAAAACATGATCGTGTCAAGGAACTGAAAGCATGATCGTGTCAAGGAACTGAAAGCATGATTGTGTCAAGGAACTGAAAACATGATCGTGTCAAGGAACTGAAAACATGATCGTGTCAAGGAACTGAAAACATGATCGTGTCAATGAACTGAAAACATGAACGTGTCAAGGAACTGAAAATATGATCGTGTCAAGGAACTGAAAACATGATCGTGTCAAGGAACGTGGAAAGTCATCTTCGATTGGTAATGTTGCTCTCTTGAGATTGGGGGGGGGGTCATACTATCCAGCAGAGTGTTTTACAAGCATTTACTTCATATTGACATTTAAATTGAAATGTTTTAAATATTATCAACAGCTCCTAGTTCGACCCGGTCCATGGAAATTACTAACGGCTCCTAGTTCGACCCGGTCCATGGAAATTACTAACGGCTCCTAGTTCGACCCGGTCCATGGAAATTACTAACGGCTCCTAGTTCCACCCGGTCCATGGAAATTACTAACGGCTCCTAGTTCGACCCGGTCCATGGAAATTACTAACGGCTCCTAGTTCCACCCGGTCCATGGAAATTACTAACGGCTCCTAGTTCGACCCGGTCCATGGAAATTACTAACGGCTCCTAGTTCGACCCGGTCCATGGAAATTACTAACGGCTCCTAGTTCGACACAGTCCATGGAAATTACTAACGGCTCCTAGTTCGACACAGTCCATGGAAATTACTAACGGCTCCTAGTTCGACACAGTCTATGGAAATAGATACGGCGATGGACTTGATGCTGACTTCTTTATCCCCAGGTATGCCGTTGCTGAATGGAAAACGCGTACCGTACAAAGAATTCCCCAATATGCCTCAATGTGCGTGAATAATGGATAACTTTAATTGTTTACTTTACACCAATAAATCTTGTTCTTTCTGTTTTTAAAAACCCATTGATCTTAAAAAACTATCTGCTTGAAAACTCATATCTTTGTTGCCTCAAACATACACATATACAAAGAGGTTCGTGTGGACACTTGCTCCACAAGTCTATTTCGTTTATAATATTGTTCAGCAAAGGAATGAATCCATCACCTCAGTCACTGGAACTAAGTCATCTTGAGAATATTTCTTATGATGATGTTGGTGATGATGAAAGTCGTGATGATGTTGATGGTGGTGATGATGATGATGGTGATGATATTGATGATGATTTTGGTGATGATAAAGGTGATGCTAATGAAGGTGATGGTGATGAGGACGATGATGATGGTAATGGTGATGTTGACGATGATGGTTGTGGTGATGTTAATGGTGATGATTGTGATGATGATGATGATGATGATGATGATGATGATGATAATGATGAAAATGATTAAATAATACTTTCAGCTGTGAGCAGGTAGCTTATGACAGCCCATAGACTTTCTAACAATACTATTTCCTAGATCAAATACATGGCCGTGTAATCTGGTTTACCGATGTATATTAGGTACCTTGGAATCTGCAATATATCATATCAGCCACGACTTGTAAGAATTGCAGTACGTACTTCTGTTCCATCTGTTCCATCTGTTCCATTATTCTTCTACCTGATTTCAATATTTCAGGGGAAAAAACACGACAATTTTATCTTAGGGAATTTATTATTTTGACTATTCTATCTGACCTAATGACCTAGAACCTAACAGTGACTTTAATGAACTTCATAAGCTTTTTTTCTCTTTTTTACATTGGTATAATCCGAGAGACTTCTTTGTTTTTCTCTGGAGAATTCCTCGCTCTGACACTGTACTTTTAAAATGTGTTCTCAAAATATTTATCAGTTTGTTTTATTTTTTTTCCCCAGGCCCAATTATATTTTCTTATTCTGAATGTACAATTGTTATTTTTTTTATTTTATTTCTGTTTCACTGTTTCTTGCCTCATTCTTACTCTTTCTATGGCTTTATCCTTGTTAAATATTATTAGTGATAATATTTTTTTTCCAAGGAGAAATTATATATTTTTTCTATTACTGTTTTAAATTTCTCAAATAATTTGTCCATGTCTTTTGTATTGTGTGTTTTGCTAATGATCGTTGTTTTTAAAGATTCTCCCTGTTAATGTGTCGTACGTATTCGTTTATTGCGCTGTTTGTATTTTTTTGTCAAAATAAATCTTGCACATAAGGCAATCTTCTAGCTAGTGGTACACGTAGGCCATGCATGCTGTTCCATGATTATTCTTCTTCTTCTGTGTTCATTTTTAAACTCCTGCAAATTAGCAGGATGTAGTTCAAAGAATTGATTTCGTTGTGTCGAGGTCTGCACATTTTTCTGCGGTATCTGTGCCTTTCGGCCTGACACATCATATATAAGCATGGCTTCTGGATCACTTTGATCCTACATGTAATGGGATATCGTACTCTATCAAACATCCTCTTTATACTCCTCCTACAACATGCATGAAAGAAAAAAGAGTAATGCTATTAGTTGCTTCCCATTCGAGGAACTATCCAGCTGGAAGCAGTTTAAGCACTAGCTCAACATTTTTACTGGATGCAGCTAAAGCAACTTATTTAACTGTCTAGCTGGAAACAGCTATCCCAACTGTCTGGATGGAAGCAGCTAAAGCAACTTTCTAGCTGGAAGCAGCTATCCCAACTGTCTAGCTGGAAGCAGCTATCCCAACTTTCTAGCTGGAAGCAGCTATCCCAACTTTCTAGCTGGAAGCAGCTATCCCAACTTTCTAGCTGGAAGCAGCTATCCCAACTTTCAAGCTGGAAGCAGCTATCCCAACTGTCTAGCTGGAAGCAGCTATCCCAAAGTCTAGCTGGAAGAAGCTATCCCAACTGTATAGCTGGAAGCAGCTATCCCAGTGTCTAACTGGAAGCAGCTATTCCAATATCTAGCTGGAAGCAGATATCCCAGTGTCTAGCTGGAAGCAGCTATCCCAATGTCTAGCTGGAAACAGCTATCCCAATGTCTAGCTGTAAACAGCTATCCCAACTTTCTAGCTGGAAGCAGCTATCCCAATGTCTAGCTGGAAACAGCTATCCCAACTGTCTAGCTGGAAGCAGCTATCCCAACTGTCTAGCTGGAAAAAGCTATCCCAATGTCTAGCTTGAAGCAGCTATCCCAATTGTCTAGCTGGAAGCAGCTATCCCAATGTCTAGCTGGAAAAAGCTATCCCAACTGTCTAGCTGGAAACAGCTATCCCAATGTCTAGCTGGAAGCAGCTATCCCAACTGTCTGGATGGAAACATCTAAATCAACTCTCCCAACCGTTTTTCTAGATGCAGCTTAAGCAGTTCTGCCAATCGTCTATCTATCAGTGGTCGGGAACCCATGGCTCGCGAGCCAGATGTGGCTCTATTGATGGCAGCATCTGGCTCGCAGACAAATGTTCGATTATAAAAAAAAATTCTTTAGACTCCTTTGATCTACATATTAATTGCATATCAATATTTCATTCTACAAATGAGCTAAAGTCTACTGCAGCTCAGCATCAGAAGTCGCATTAATGGTAAGAAATACACATTATTGATTACCAACAGCCTAACAATGTTATTAAAAAGAATTCACAGACATAATTATTGCACTTTTAGTGTTGAAATTACACAAAATGCACACATTTACTTGCATTTTTAGTTTTACACATTATGTATGGCTCTCACGGAATTACTTTTCAAAATATGTGGTGTCCATGGCTCTCTCAGACAAAAAGGTTCCCGACCCCTGGTCTAGCTGGAAGCTTACAATGCAACTCTCCCAACCGTCTTGCTAGATGCAGCTTAAGCAGCTCTGCAAATCGTCTAGCTGGAAGCATGCAAATGTTATGTTCCTCCAGGGCCATAGGCGGCGAATAGGGCAGAAACAATAGCTTTCCATTTCTGTTTTTGTGTTGCCAGGTCTTTCAATTGTTGCGTGTTGTTTAGGTTCATTGACATGCCTTCTCTTTTAATGGTTCTTCGTAGAGTTTCTCTAGGTCTCCCTCTTCTTCTTACTCCAGGTGGCACCCAATATAGTGACTGCTGGGGAATTCTTAGGCTGTTCATTCTGAGAACATGGCCGATGTAAGTCCAACGCCTTTATCTAATGAAGGAAGATATATAGGTTTGTTTGCTTTCCTCTCTTATAGTAGTGTTAGATTTAAAGTCACTCCACTTAACATTCAGAATGGTACGTAGGCATTTGTTTTCAAAGGAGTCTAGTCTCTTATCTGTGGCTTATGTGGCTTTCCAACTTTCGCATCCATGTGATAGAATAGGGATGATGTTGGAGTTAAACAACCTGAGTTTTGTGGTGTTTCTTAGTGTGTTTGACGTCCAGATGGAAGCATGCAAAGGAGCTTTAGGGAGCTCTCTAAAGTGAATTGATTTGATTAGAGGAGCTGGCAGTGTTATTTAATAGAAGGTTATCTAGCGATAAGATAGAAAAACATTTGTTGCACGGGTACTTCAGTTCCCAAGCCAGGTACACACAAAATCGTACAGGGATAATGTTGATAATCAGATTTAATAATAACAGCGATAATAATAAATCAATAAACAGCCAGGGTCGTAGGGGAGTCACATTGAGACATAACTCATCAGGGTCGTAGGGGTGTTACATGAGACATTTGATGCAGAAAGGTCTCCACACATCTTTATCCTCTGCCATCCTGATGGGTTTGGAGAATTCACACTCTGTTGACCCATCCAGGCATACAATTGGAAGATTAAAGGCAGAGATTATTGCGTGGAAATATGTTCATCAGATGGAGAGGACATAGATATTGCTGGAAAAAAATGTCTTTGGTTTCGTCCACACACGCAGACTTGGGGTCATGTGTATGTCTTTGGTTTCGTCCACACACGCAGACTTGGGGGTCATGTGTATGTCTTTGGTTTCGTCCACACACGCAGACTTGGTATGTGTATGCCTTTGCACATATTGTATTTAAAGGATTTGACTCGCGGATGGAGATATATATGGGCTGCTGCAAAAAACTTTGACCGTCTTGTGTTTCGGGGCATGAAATAGGAGAACAGACTAGCAACACTATGACTTGACATTCATGTCGTAAGAGACGACTACGGTAGATTGGGTTGTGATCCGCTGACCGCTACATCTCGCAGGTAAAGCGATAAAAACAAGTCAAGTTCACGTAGGCTTCTGGGGCTTAAAGACGTAAGATATTATAGTCATGCTGTAAACTGTGACACTGCGTATTGTATTCTCTAAACAAGTGGTTGTCTATGTGGAACATATGGTCCCCTTGAAAGCCGTGGAGACTTACATGTATAATGAAGAATAGTTTGAAATTTTGGAGTGGTGTGGGGCACAGACCCATCCAGGTGGGAAGGAAAGTCACAGAACGTTGATTGTTTTAATGATAAACAGCACAAAACAACTAGTCCTCATGTGGACACCTGAGGGTAAAAGAAAACGAGGAAGAACTAAAACAACCATAAAAAACATCATACTTAAAAAGTAGAGATAACAGGCTGCAAGCCCATACAAGAACTAAATCTGCAGGCAGCGGGCCGCAACACATGGAGAATCAAAACCTCCGCCCTATGTGCCGCCTGCGACACGAAGAATAAACTAACTAAGAAACAACATATATATGTGAAGCATGGACAACCTCGGTGACCTGGAATGACGTATATTTAGATATTTGGGGGTAGGGAAGCACGACAGTAAATTTGTCACAGAATAACTTCAACGTATACAAAAAAGGTTGAGAAACGCTGACTAGATCCTGCGAACCAGCAGGCGTTTGAGAATTAACGTTACAAGAAAAAAAGAGAAGACGTTTCGGGTTTTTGTTTTTCTATATATCTTTCTCAACCTTAACAAATCCCAAATGGCTATCTTATTTAACATGTTACAAAACCATGAAATAGACAATTCTTTACCGTAGGATACTTTGTTATGACATCCTAGAAATCTCCTAGACATCCTGGAAAGTTTTACATTCCATGTATGTCGCAAGAGGTGACTACGGAGAACACTGGGTGGAGTTGGCTCTGTCATGCTATAGAGGGTCAAAGTGACCAAAGGCCATGATAAAGTACGATGTGCCAGGCTGAAGGTCGCAGATAAGGTACGATGTGTCAGAATAAATGGCGCAGATATAGCAACCTAGTTACAAACCATGAAATAAAGCATTCCGATACGGGACTATATTCTACTAATCTACAGGAGTTTGAGAATAAGCGCAGAAGAAGACGAAATAATGCTATTTTAACTGGTGTACTGTAAATAGCAAATGTTTCCATTAGGTAGATGCAGGGAGAAGGCACGTATAGCTTATATAATAAAAGCCACATGCCCTTGTTGTCACCACGTCGTGTACATGGTGGTTTTTAATTTACCATCCGACAGAAAAAGAAACTTGTAGAGAGTCGAATCGTGGATCTCACGGATGTTAGATCAACCCTCTAACCTCTCGACCCTGCGCAACACCTGGTTTACAGCGTATTCATAACCCATTGTCGTGTGAGCAGGAAATGTTAATTCGGATAGAAAAAGTATTTGAGGGGTTGGGGGGCACAAGGCTGAGTAATCCATTTTGATCAACGACTCAAACGGCGAGACAGCAAAGTGTGTGGCACACACCAAGTGCATTCAGGACATGTCAATGAATTGCTCAGAATCATGGATAGTGAACAACCAGCTTGAAGACAGAATTGATGCCTTGGAGATGTTCATATTTAGAAGAATAAGGAGAACATCGTGGAAGAAGTAACATACAAAGAGGTTCTGGTAACATTACGTATGGGAAAAAAAACCACAAAGAGAAATTTGGAAAAAAAAATATTTTAAATGTATTGCCTATTTTAAAAGACATGACACCATGTTAAAGACCTTATTTCAGGGTAGAGTCGAGGGGATGGCGAGCTAGAGAAGAGTCGAGGGGGATGGCAAGCAAGGGTAGGGTGGATGGGATAGCGAGCTAGAATAGAGCCGAGGGGATGGCGAGCACGGACAGAGTCGAGGCGGATAGTGAGCAAGGATAGAGTCGAGAAGATTGTGTGCTAGGGTATAGTCGAGGCGGATGGTGAGCAAGGATAGAGTCGAGGGGATGGCGAGCAAGGGTAGAGTCGAGGGTAGAGTCAGGACATAGTCGAGGGTAGAATCCAGGGAATGCGATCAAGAGGTAGACAGGGATACAAGTGGCAGATAAACATCATGATATGGACAGGTTACAACTTAGCGGAATACACCATCAGAGCAATAGACAGAAGATGTTAGAGGTCTGTTGCACACAACCTTGTATCCTGAGACGGCACCAGATATATCCCTGTGTTAGTAGCCAATCCTGCGCCAATCTTCCTTAGTCGTCAAATATGACATTCATGACAGATAGGTTTACTGTCTTTTACTGATAGAGAAAGAGAAGATTCATTCCTATACATCTCCTTCTATCCCTGTATATATATTTCTATATGTCTCTCTTCCTCTCTCTTCCACTCATTCGCACACACACACGCATACATACACACGCACTCACTCATACAGCAAGAGTGCTGAAATGTTTACCCGAAAATCTGTATCGATCGCAAACACACACACACTCGAACAAACACACTGTTAGATTCTTCTGCTGGCTCCGTTTCTTGTGATGCCCTTTTAAACTCATCTATGCCCGATGTTGTCTGATGTTGTCTGATGTTGTCTGATGTTGACTGATGTTGTCTGATGTTGTCTGATGTTGTCTGATGTTGCCCAATGTTGTCTGATGTTGTTTGATGTTGCCCGATGTTGTCTGATGTTGTCTGATGTTGATTATCCTGAGATTATTTTGTACTTGTATTTTTCTTAATCATCTGCACTTATCTATATCTCGGACACAATCACAAATGATGGCAGATGTGAAACAGAAGATAAAAGGAGAATAGGAATGGATAAAAGTACCTTCAATGACATGAGGGAAATATTGATATGAAAACTAATTCATCATCATTACGTGCCGTCTCCGTAACGAAGGTTGGCTGAAACATACCTCCCATATCCCTATCTCTTACCTTGGTATCGCACTCTGCTAGATTGTAACCTGTTCTTCTCGTGATGTTACTCTCCCACGTGTATCTCTGCCTACCTATTGCTCGCCTCTTTTAATATATCAAAAATATTTTATTTGCTTAATTTTTATTTCCTTTATTAATTATTTCTTAATATGAAGTGTTACAACTTCTTAGAATTTATTGACTTGATCTATTAGTCTTTGTTGTTCCTGTTCACTTTTTGCTAAAAGAACAGTGTCATCTGCATATCTCTGTTTATTATTTTTCCATTGATCATGAGTCCTTACATTCCATCTAATATGTGTAAAGATATTCTCTGTGTAGATATTAAACTGGCTGGGGGATAAAATACATCCTTGTCGTACCCCTATTTCTATTTCTATGTATGGTGAGTAGCTGTTTTCACACCTTATTGGTGCAGTCTGCTCCCAATATATATTTCTAATGATCAGAAGATGTATTTTCTATCTCTGCCTATTTCTTGAAGACATTTGATTAATTTTACATCTTGGACTCTATCGAAGGTCTTTCTAGCACTTATAGATTTTACATGTTGGACTCTATCGAAGGTCTTTCTAGCACTTATAGATTTTATATGTTGGACTCTATCGAAGGTCTTTCTAGCACTTATAGATTTTATATGTTGGACTCTATCGAAGGTCTTTCTAGCACTTATAGATACTTGTTTGAACTTTCTTATATTTATCTATCAATAGTCAGATACTAAGTATAGCATATCTATCTTGTTGTTTTTCCTAAAACCGAATTGTTCACCTACTTCACTGTTTATCTTGTTTTTAATTATTTCACGTATTATGTTAAGAAGTATTTTTGTTGTGTTTCTCCTCAATTCTACTATTATGTATCCTTAATCTTAGTAGATTGGGGGCCAAGACCAAAACTAAGACGGACATTGTTCGCGACCTCTTGTTCGCTGGCGATTGTGCACTAAACGCTACCAGTCTGAAAGACATGCAGGACAGCATGGACCTCTTTTCTGTGGTCTGTGATGCGTTCAGTCTCACCATCAGCACCGCGAAGACTTTAGTAATGTATCAACCAACGTCTGGTGTCCCCTACACAGAATCAGTGATCAGAGAAAAGGGACAAAAACTCAATACTGCCAATAAGTTTGTATATCTCGGCAGCACCCTATCGCAAACTGCTACAATTGACGAGGATGGTGCCCTGTGTATTGCTCGCGCCAGTGCGGCATTCTGGAGTCTTCGGGCCAACGTCTGGTTCAAGCATGGTCTCAGTCTGAAAACTAAGTTGGACGTGTACAGCGCAGTGGTCCTACCAACACTGTTTTAAGCTGCGTCATCCTGGACTGCCTATACGAGACACGCTTGACAACTTGACTCTTTCCACCTTCGAGGCCTACGAAACCTCATGGGAGTACGTTAGCAGGATGGTGTACCAGGCACGAAGATCCTTCAAAAGTCCCATATCCAAAGCATCCATGTCCTACTAATTAGGTTAATCCTGCTAATTATTGATTATGTTAGATCTTTAGGTATGTGGTCTGTTTTATATATGTCATTGCAAAGTTATATGATAGTTTTCACACCTAATGCATCTACAATTTTTATTATCTCTGCTGTTATGTTGTCGTCGTCTGCGGCTTTTCCACATGTTTTATTGCGTTTCTTCTTCGGATTTCAGTATTGCTGATCCATCGTTGTTGTGTATTTTAGGTTTTTTGTTCCGTTGGTCATCAAACAGTTTTTTCACATAATCTGTCCATCTCGACAGTAATTTATCAAATATAATTTTTCCACTATTATTTTTAATGCATCCACCTTAATTTATAGGAATTTTCTTATTTGTAATCTCTTATTTTCTTATGCATTTATTTTGTTTTCTGTTGTAGTGACGTCTATTCTACGTCTCTGCATTTTGTTTCTCGCCATTGTACTCGTATTTTCGTTGTTTTGCGCATGTTATGTATCTCTTCGTCTATAAGTTAATATTCTTGTGTAGACTTCACTTTCTTTCTTGTTGACATTTTCTCTAATATTTCATCTGTCATTCGTGTTTTTTTTTTGTTCTTGGATTTTCGTATTTGTAAATTTTAATTTGATGTTTGAATACTTTTCCTTAGGCTGTCCCATTTATTGTCTATTTTCTCTTCTGGATTTTCCCTTCTGTATTGTTCCATGCACTCTATCATTAGATGTTCATATCTATTCCTTACATCTACAAGGTATTTTTGTTGTAGGTCTGGTTGCTTTAGTGCTGATGTGTCTATCTGTGGATCTTGATTTCTCTTTTATGTTCTATCATTGTAATGTAAACATACATTTTTCACAACACTAGATTAAGATCAGAGTTGATATCTGCGCCTGGATATGTTTTAGTGCTCTTGACACTATTTCTAAATCTGTTTTTGTTCATAATAAAATTTTCCTGTTTTTATTTCTGCCTTCATAAATTGCTCACGTATATCATCTTGTATGAATATATTACATATGGTCATAGTGTTCTCCTCATACAACTGTATAAGTCGTTCTCAACTTTCGTTTCTTGTCCCTTGTCTAAGTTATCCTACAATATTCTTGTGTCTTCCTGTCCCCATTTTTGTCGTGATATCCCCCATGAGTATTAGAATATCTGTTGATTTTACTGGCTTGTAGTTGTTGTAGATCTTCGCAGAAATCTTGTTCATTTCTCCTTCAGTGTAGTCTATAGTTGGTGCGTATGCTTTTACAATGTCTGGATCAGAAGGTTTTGCTTGAATCTTTACCATCATCATTCTGTCATTATATGTCCAGTAACAGATGTGTTTCTCTATTTAATTCTTGATCAGTATTCCTCCACCCCACCTACTCTTCCCCTCCCGTTCATTGTAATCTACTCCTGAATATATAAAACTAAATTATTCCTTTCGCTTGTAACCAGCATCTTCCCATCTGGTATTTGCTACTATTTGAATTTCAATATAAACAGCTTCTATCTCTAATATTACGTTTTCTATCTTTTACGGGGGGCCAACCAACTTTCATTCTATACTTCAAACGCGCCTCTTGTGCACCACACACTTTACTATTTCGCCACCCTAGCCTCTGATCTATTTTAAATTTCTCAGCCTCATGCGCCGCTACAGGCTTTTTTGTATAGAAATGAACATTCCTTGTTGTTGCCATTGGTTGTCTCTTTGCGATGAAATTCTAAATAAATAACAAACAAGCTAAAAAATGAGAATTATATAATGATACATCTATTCTATATGAACGTATGGATCACAATCATGCAAAATGAACAAATAAACTACAAGAAATAATTGATTCCTTTGAGATATAGATATATAGAAGAATACAGAGAATTTTTATTAAAGAACACAAAAGAAAAACAAAGACGTATGCATAGGTTCTATTATAACAATATTTTGTATAAAGAAATAATTTAAATATAAAAACAATAAAGTATTTTGACGTATTAAAAGACACGACACCTTGTTAAATATCCTACTTGAGGGTAAAGTCGAGGGGAGCGAGCAATAAGTAGGCAGAGATAGTAGTTGGAGAGTAACATTGCGAGATGAAAAGGTTACAGTCTAGAAGAGACTATCCGCCGAAGACGGATGTGTCGGGCCATTGGCGCAAATAAAACGGCGACACAGCGCATTTCCATTTTCTGGACTACATCCTTCTGGAAATCTAGCAGGACCATGGTCCTGCTAGATTCAGTAGGAGTTTGAGAATGAACGCAGAAGAAGAAGAAGAAGAGACTAATGTAAAAACATTAGCAAGAAGATAAAGACAGGAAAAATCAAGATAATGTCAATCACAAAAGTAGAAAGAAACATGACTATTCTAATCGATGACGAACAACTTAAACAGGTGAAAGAACTAACTTATCTTAGAAGCATCATATCAACAAATGGATAAAATACCAAATAAATCCAACATAGATGCAACATAGCATACCATATCTCAGGGCAAATGTCTCCTATTTTCAAAAAGAAATATGTGAACATGAACGCCAAAACTGCACTACATAAAACGATCACCATACCATCACTATGCCACCAATGTCAAACATGGACATTAAACACGGAAGCCAAAAGACAACTTATTACAACAGAAATGACTTGTTTACGTAGAATCCTTGGAGTAACAATAAGAGATAAAAATCAGAAACGAAAACATCAGAATACTAACAGACACTATACCAATTCTGAATTACAACAGAAAACAACACATTAAGTGGTTTTCACATGCTTCCAGACTACCATCAGACAGTGTCCCTAAAAAATCATTACTATGCAGACACGATGGTTACAAAGCCAGGGACAGACCTTGCAAAAGATAGATTGTAGAAGAGTCCAGGAAAACAAACATAACATATATATGAATCACACAAGTAGGCTCCCTCAGAAAACTCTTCTACCACTGACGATGCAAGGCACAAAAGAGTATAAAACGAAAAGATAAAGACAGAATATTTACATATTTGGAGTCGAATGCCAAAATAAGCCAAGGCCGGCCAACAAAATGCACGTAAATAATCAAAAATCAGCCTTTAAGGGCATGTTTACTTTCTGTACACAGGTCTGTACTGGTTCACGGTGATGGTTTTCTCATGCATTATGTAGCTAGCCATGATTGAATTTGGATGTTAGCCAGTAACGATTGATTGGAACCAAATTCTCCTTGCATCATAGTGATACTAGAATTAGTGTAGATTTATCCGTCCTAGTCTTGCAGGCTGCACGGTCATCAGATAAAGCTTCCCATCAGAGAGGCATGTTTGTTTTTCATTTATTGGTGAACATCGGTTATTTTAGGTCCTATGATCAGTTTACAAACCGAGGTAATGTCAATCGCAATAACAGAAATAACCACTACTATTGTCATCGATAAACAACAACTTAAACAGGTGAAAGAAATTACTTATCTTGCAAGCACCATATCATTAAATGGAAAAAAAACAAGGAAATCCAACATAGATGTAACGTAGTATATCAGATCTTGGGGCAGATATCCCTATTTTCAAAAAGACAATATGTCAACATGAACACCAAAACTGGATTATATAAAACGATAGTCATACCATTACCATGCTACCACTGTGAAACATGGACACTTTAACAAAAGCCAAACGAAACTTGTTACAACAAACGTGACTTTACGTAGAAATCTAGGAGTAACAATAAGAGACAGAATCAGGAACGAAATCATCAAAAGACTAATGTTATAACATATTATAACATATAACATATTATAACATATTATAACATATAACATATAACATATTATAACATATAACATATTATAATATGTAACATATTATAACATATAACATATTATAACATGTAACATATCATAATATATAACATATTATAACATATAACATATCCTAACCTATAACATATTATAACATATAACATATTATAACATGTAACATATTATAACATGTAACATATTATAACATATTATAACATATAACATATTATAACATATAACATAGTTGATCAAGTTGATCAAGGTCTTCCCATAGTGGTCTTCTTTAAAGCGGTCTTCCTTGAAGCTGTCTTCCTTGAAATGGTATTCCTTGAGGCGGTCTTAATTGAAATGGTCTTCCTTGAAATGGTCTTCCTTGAAGCGGTCTTCCTTGAAATGGTCATCCTTGAAATGGTCTTCCTTGAAGTGGTCTTCCTTGAAATGGTCTTCCTTGAAATGTTCTTCCTTGAAGCGGTCTTCCTTGAAATGGTCTTCCTTGAAATGGTCTTCCTTGAAATGGTCTTCCTTGAAATGGTCTTCCTTGAAGGGGTCTTCCTTGAAGTGGTCTTCCTTAAAGTTGTCTTCCTTGAAGCGGTCTTCCTTGAAATGGTCTTCCTTGAAATGGTCTTCCTTGAAATGGTCTTCCTTGAAATGGTCTTCCTCGAAATGGTCTTCCATGAAGCGGTCTTCATTGAAATGGTCTTCCTTGAAGTGGTCTTCCTTAAAGCTGTCTTCCTTGAAGCGGTCTTCCTTGAAATGGTCTTCCTTGAAATGGTCTTCCTTGAAGGGGTCTTCCTTGAAGTGGTCTTCCTTAAAGCTGTCTTCCTTGAAGCGGTCTTCCTTGAAATGGTCTTCCTTGAAATGGTCTTCCTTGAAATGGTCTTCCTTGAAATGGTCTTCCTTGAAATGGTCTTCCTTGAAGCGGTCTTCATTGAAATGGTCTTCCTTGAAGTGGTCTTCCTTGAAGCGGTCTTCTGACCTCCACTTGAACGCTTACAAGCGAAGTAAATACTAAACATAAGTATACAAGTTACAGTAGATAGCTAACAATCAATATCAAATTTACAAAATTAAAAATAAACAGACAATTATCGATCTGTCGGTCATATTAGGACCTTTATCAAGAAACAAACACAAATTAAGACAACACAACTATTAAAAATTAGTCAAGAAGACTGATACAATGGTTTCCTTACCAAAAAAAACCCTAGCCCTTAAAAAGCTCTTGCATGCAGACAGTTAACTGTACAAGTCTTTTTGGAAGACGTTCGTCTCGTATACAGACAATGTGACCGGCCCACGACGTTAAGACCTGGTTAGCAAGGCGTAGATGCTTTCCATCTTAGCAGGATGTAGCCGATAGAACGGAGTACGTTATTTTATTGTTTATAGCTTGACTGCGATATGCGCCTTTCGTCATGGTGAATCCTATTTCATAGTAGTTTTTTGTTGTTCTGATATCGACCAATGGGATGGGACGTCACCGAGCAGCAGTAGAAGACCTGTTCTCTGAATTAAATAGACCTTTATTCGTTTCTTTTCTTCATTACTTCGATTTTCCGTCAATATTTATATACTTGGAATCGCATACTACTCATATATATATATCAGAATCATCACGAAGAGAGTGAGAAACAAAATAAAACCAGAAATAAGTCCAGAACAATGTGGATTTGTAGAAGGCAAAGGCACCAACAATGCGATTTATATATTGAGAACACTAATAGAGAGGTCTATAGAGGTAAAAACAGATCTGTACCTCTGTTTTATAGACTACACTAAAGCTTTTGACAAAGTTAAACATAGCGAAATTATACACATGCTAGAGAATCTGAACATTGACAGCAAGGATTTAAGAATAATCAAGAACATGTACTGGCAACAAACAGCAGCAATAAGAGTAGGAAAGCAATTTGGCCCTTTTCAACAAATAAAACAAGGAGTCAGACAGGGATGCGTGCTTTCACCAGACCTGTTCTCTCTATACAGTGAAAACATAATGCGTGCAATAGTAGATATCCCAGGAATATCAGTGGGAGGACATAACATAAATAATTTGAGATATGCGGATGACACTGTTCTGATTGCAAAAAGTGAGGAAGACCTTCAAAAATTAATTAAAGTAGTAGTCACAGAAAGCAAAGAGAAAGGCCTCTTCCTAAATATCAAGAAAACAGAAGTAATGGTTATTTCAAAGAAAGAAAATAACACCTTGCAAGATCATAGTGAATGATATAGTATTAAAATAGGTCCACCAATTCAAATATCTAGGTACAATGATTACAGCAGATGGAAGAAGTTCAACAGAAATAAGATGCAGAATAGGACAGGCAAAAACAACATTCAGAAAAATGAAAAATATATTGTGTAATATGACCTTGTCATTAGAGGTGAGAAAGAGAGTTCTGCAGTGCTATATAACCCCTATACTAACATATGGGTGCGAGTCTTGGACAATAAACAAACTGGAAAGTGGGAGATTGGAGGCAACGGAGATGTGGTTCTACAGAAGAATGCTGAGAATACCATGGACTGCCAGAAAAACTAATGTAGAGGTATTAAAAGAGTTAAATGCGAAACGGACCTTAATCAACAATATAAGAAAAAGGCAATCTTCTTTTTTTGGCCACTTCATGAGACAGGCAGGTTTAGAGAACATAATCACAACAGGCAAGATTGAAGGCACCAGAGACAGAGGGCGACAACGTGAGAAAATATTAGACAGTTTGACAACCTGGCACGGCAAAGAAACAACAACGACTTTGATACATAATACTGTGGACAGAGAGCTGTGGAGAGCCATGACCGCCTACGCCACCCGGCATGGCACCTGATGATGATGATATATATATATATATATATATATATATATATATATATATATATATATATATATATATATATATATATATATATATATATAGTAACCAATGGAAACCATGAAATTAATCAAAAACTTACTGAATGAAGGCCTGTTTACTTTTTTTGCAATTAGGTCTTATAGTATTATCTGTGGTCACGGATGGGAAAAAAATCTATCTGAAAACCTCCTTAAGACTTGTATACTACGTCCCAGTGTTGATAATCTCCCCTTTCGTTTCCTAGCAACATCTGTTACTAGAGAACGTGTAAACTTGTATGCTGTGTCCCTTCTCAATATCATGATTGCGTGTATGGAAAATACTATGACAGACCAGTATTTTAAACCTCTTGGTAATCCTGGTGTCCGGAGTCTGGCGCGATAATCAACCAGAATAAATCTGCTCTCACTTGGTTTTCGCTTAACAATCGCATCAACAAAACAGAAACCGTAGTAGTGACATTGAATGACATCGAATGAATACCCGCATTGTGTTATGTGGAAGTGACATTCGATCGCAGTCTTTGCTTCAAAGAACACGTTGACCGTGTCATAATCAAAGCTCACAAATGTCGATTGGCTTTGAGATTAATTATGTCAGCTTGTGACATTCCACAGCATGTACTCGCACTGCAATATCAGGAACTTATAGTTTCTAGTACGAACTAACCCTGCGTAATATTCGATGTGTGATATACATATCGTCAGACTGGACCAGATTCAGTACAAATCCATGTGTTTCCCCTTGGGATGCCCCAAGGACAGACCATGTGTATCATCTTAGGATGCACCAAGGATACACCAAGGATAAACCATCTTGGGCATACCTTAAACTTAGTGCCAATTACCGCACGAGGGTATCAATCAGATGAATGCCTCCAGGCTAAACATGGGTAATTATGGTTGGGACAAGAACGGGTTATCATCGAACTAGTATTTGATTCCTATTTCATTGGTCCGAGGAAAAAGGTGATATCCACTCTGCCTGCATTACGTGGTACATTCTCTGTGGTCTTCACACTCGATAGAAGTTCCAGGTGTGGTCATCACACTAGACAGAAGTTCCAGGTGTAGTCATCACACTCGACAGAAGTTTCAGGTGTAGTCATCACACTAGACAGAAGTTTCAGGTGGGGTCATCACACTCGACAGAAGTTTCAGGTGTGGACATCACACTCGACAGAAGTTCCAGGTGTGGTCATCACACTCGACAGAAGTTTCAGGTGTAGTCATCAAACTCGACATAAATTTCAGGGACAAAAATAAAGTGGCAGTGAATGCAGAGGTCAGTGCGCTCATTGACGAAAAAACTTCAGAGATGATGTAATAATCTGCACTGATAGATCAGTCATTGATGATCAGAGATAGTATGGTGCTCTCCCCGCACGGTGTGGTGGAAAAACTGTCACAGAATCCAGAAGGCCCTTGCCACATCCTCCAGCAGTTTCACAATGGAGATTTTACGTCTGACGGAAGCACTACTATAAGTGATGTTACATAACTATTCCCATGCATGCTTACTTAGTGATTTAATCAACGGGATCTACACAGTTGAAAAGCAAGTCATCCGCCGTCACAGGGTGGAGTTATTGCTACAATCTATATATGTGACGTGTACTTTTCATGATTTTTTTCCATACTGTCACTCTGTAAACCTCTCGGTTCTATTCAAGCTGCATAGCTTCCTCAAGTTTAGAAAGTCTTCGACGCCATGTGCCCATCGAACTTTGCATTATCCAGAATTAATATTTCTAAACCATTGTCATAGTCTATGACCAAACAAGTACATTTATCTTCGTGCCACGATGAGGGTAATGAACGGTTCGATACGCTAGCGAGCATGACACAGTATCAATAGGTACATCAATGGATCTATCTGACAGAGTTATGTGCTAAGGGTGCTCGACGCGCAGAAGATTTTCAAATCATGAATCATGGTTGCTCTCATGGTTGCTCTTATGTTGAACAGCCCATGAACAGAAAACATAATAGATATACGAACCGTGATGTTTGGTCGGCTGTTGATCCAGCTCTCCATGGGCTCATGTCTTTTGACCCCAATGCCATTAAAATGGCATTATATTCCTGGGAGGTCTGTGGATTTTCGGCTCACCCTTGGACCACAGCCAGAGAATAACTATCACACCACCAAGAAGGTAGGTTTTCAACCTATGCACTGCTCCGAGCTACTGCAGCCAAGATAGGTTCACTGTGCTCATTTTCCGCCACCAATTGACTACTGGTTATGCCGAACTTCTCTATTGCTCCATGCATGCAACCAAATGTTCACGTCAAAATGATTGTCACGTCCTGAGTCACTGTGCCTATATGTTGAGCCTCAGCCATAGGGAAAAAACAGTGCTGTCAGTTTCCTCCTCCCCGGTGCTGCACAATACATCTCTGGCTCCCTCCCAACCACAGAGGGTGCATACATATACAAAAACAATAACGCATAAAACACATTGCATAAACAAAATAAAAGCTGGAGAAGCATAATTGTATAGATGACTTTTCATGAAGCTTCTATAAGAAGATAACCTCACAGTGGCGTAGCGAGGCGGGGGCGGAGGTGCGGACCGCCCCAGGCGGCATCATCGGGAAGGCGGTAAATTTATTTTCGTTCAGTCTTTCACAATCACTGACATATTTTTTTCATGTCACAAGGGCGGAAAATTATGATTCCGCCCCGGGCGCCATTGACCCACGCTACGCCACTGTAACCTCAATATAACGGCATGTCATCTACTAAGGTTCTCTGTTGCATCGGTGGTTCGTCTAGTGGGCCAAGGTAAGACCCACAGACGCAACCACATTCGTACTAAGCGTGATCATCATGATGGAACTGAAACGGCTGAATGCTACACTCCGATGGATTCATTGAGAAGGGAATCGGAGCACTATGGACTTGTCCAGAGTTCATTGATGATAAGTCTGCAGTCGTAACTCATAACCAGTATTTTTCTCTAACCACCAGCATGCCTAGGAGTTATGTGATGTAGTATAGATTACGCCGTCTTAACACAGGTTTCTATCAAATCTTATATGCGTTGTCTTAGTATAAGGTGATATAGGAACGGTTGCATGTTTGAAATACCCAGATGAACTTGAACTTGATCCTTGGAATAAAATACCAGTGCTCTAAGTACTGAGTTACTGCGGCTATATAAATGTGTATAGTGTATTCAACCTCACTTTTCAACGGTTTCTCTTACTTTGAGATTCGGCACATACATCTTGAGGTCAACTTAGACGGTAGGGACAATTGTGATAAGTACGTGAGAGTTCCACTCAGACGATGGGAAAAATTGTTATAGTGTTTTATGACCTTTTATGTAAATGCACACCTCTTTCAACCATAAAAGTTAGGCTAAGTTTTTGTTTATATCAAAACGTTCTATCCACCCAAAATATGGAAATTTAAAAATTGTATAGAAATATGTGTCATCATCATAAACAAGTTAGTAGATTTTAATATTTTTAAAAATATTCAATCAATCAATAAATCAATAAAACCCATAACCCTTCAGGGTCGTAGGGGTACCACATTGGAAGCTTCAGCACACAGAGTCTTCCAGCGAATTCTATCCTCAGTGATGCGGATGAGTGTGGAAATATCTAGCCATGTCCATTCCTTGATGTTGTCTGTCCATGTCTTTATTTGTATATTATTCAATATCTACACACAAAAATCTTGTGTACAGAAATTTATAGAACTATGGCACTATCATAAAAATGTTAGTAGAATTTGTAAAACGTCTAGAATTATATAACCATAACCCACACCCCCCCCCCCTCAATCTCCCATATTGCTACAAACTCTATGAACTGCCATAGACATTACACTTAATAATAGTTTTAAAATTTGATCATCAAGTCCTCAACAAGATCTGACAGTTACAACACTTACTTAGGATCGGGGTTGCCAATCATGTCATTGATGAATATAACTTAATGAATTTGAGTAGAGGAGCATTGATAATACGTTATAACTGCAGAAAAACTGTAATCCGACAAGAAAGGAATTTAAAACAGGATAACGATATTTTGATAATCTCTGGAAGCACACGGAAAAATGCACACGAATCCGACGTTTTGACCAAAAGACGTTTGGCAAAACACAATGATGAATACAGAACGACACTAATCAAATGTCAGAACTACTTTGAAATTCTTGTCATGATGAAGAGGATATCCATGAGGCTGAAAACTTACATAAACAGAGAATGTTAGAAAATGTGATTATCTAGAGGGAAAGGAAGGAAAATATGTGATTATCTAGAGGGAAAGGAAGGAAAAGATGTGATTATCTAGAGGGAAAGGAAGGAAAAGATGTGATTATCTAGAGGGAAAGGAAGGAAAAGATGAGATTATCTAGAGGGAAAGGAAGGAAAAGTAATTCTTTTGGAAGGCCCCGAAGATCACGCAATCAACACCTGACCGGGACTCTGAGTCTACATACACTGAGATGGCTGCTGGAACGGAGGGCGGAGCACTTATGGGAATGCCCCACGTGCTGTGAAGCTACTTTCTAATCAAGAATCAAGTGTTTCCACTTCTAAATATTTTACACCTATATACTTATTTTATGCACATATGTGAATAATGTTTACACTTCTAAATATTTTAAACCTATTATTTCATCCACATATGTGAATAATGTTTCCACTTGTAAATATTTTAAACCTATTATTTCATCCACATATGTGAATAATGTTTCCACTTGTAAATATTTTAAACCTATATACTTATTTTTATAAACAATTGCGACAGAATTTGGAACGGTATTTTCTATGCAGATTTTCTAGCCGGCAGCCTCGTCTTTGTTTACCTCATCAATGGAAATCCAAGATGTGGAAGGATTACAGTGAGAACAAGAGAGAAGTCATCACATTTTTCGGCTACCTTTTCTCTTAACAATCTCCCCAAACTATTAGATCTAGCCATCGCAATACCTCGTTTTCGAAGATATTTCTAGAAAACCGGTTAAGAAGGGACCTGACCTGAATACATTCAACAACTTGAGGCAATTTCCCCCCATCGTCCCTTTCCATCCAATAGTTTGCCAAAATTGAATTTGTCCCAGAGCAGTGCGGGTCATTCCCTGTGGACAGGATGGAACATTCACGATAAGTGGATGCTCTTAGAGGCCCAAATTCAATTGTCGTCTTTCTATTTTCATCATCGCCCTAGTTATTGCAGTCAGGTTAATGAGACTAGCTTCTGGCAGGCACTATGTCATATTTTGTCACTGTAGATTATGTCAGATTTGGCCACTTTCCGTTTGTTCGTTTTTCTGTCCATATAATCGGTTTCTCTCAGAACAATTGCCATGCTATTGTATTGTCATTTATTCATTCATTATTATTATTATTATTATTATTATTATTATTATTATTATTGGCATCAATTAGAGTGCTAATAACTTGTATTATCATCAACATCATCATCATTGTTATTATTATCTGCTGTATTAATATTAGTATTACTATTTATTATTATCATTATTATCATTATTATCATTATTATCATTATTATTATTATTATTATTATTATTATTATTATTATTATTGTTATTGTTATTATTATTATTATTATTATTATTATGAATATTCCAATTCCATGTTTCACTATGATTTTGGACGATGGACAGAGGTATCATAATGTCTAGTTGTATCCAATGTTCCCTCTAAGACAAGAGTGATTGTGAGCGAAAATCTATCTCCGTAGCCTGATAAATTTTGGGAACCTCTTTAACTAGGCAAACCTTCATCTTAAAAAAAATGTTAATCTTCTTCAGCACGTACTATTTCAATCAGTTTCATTTTTAATTATATCAACTTTTGCATACATTTCTATACATATATCTTATGCGCCAATTCCAAAATCTGTGCGCGAACGGATAAAATGTGTGCACTAGTGCTTGGTAGCGCAGCTTGTATCGTGTACAAAATGGGGGCTAGACTTCTAGTTCAGAGAACAAAGAATAGCGTCACTATCTTCTTTCCAGGCATGTCGTAGGAGGGCACTAAGGAATTTGAGGAAGAATTGACAACCTGTCACTTGTGAATAAATCTTTGTCATTGCAAGTCTTATCTTGATTTCTTACTTTTTTATCTGTCACATGGTACCTGTGGATGACGAAGAGATGCAGACAAGCAGGAATTGCACCCTGTATCATTTTGTGGCATATTCCTAGCTGATGGGAAATGCTTGATGTCCTATCACTGCGAATTGGTCAATATAACATAAGAATGATGACTCAGTTGAACCAGAAGGGTTTCGTGAGGTCTCTTCAAGGTTTCTTTGATTTTCTTTGTTTTTATGTGTTCACTGCTTGATGTCATGTGTTCACTGCTTGATGTCATGTGTTCACTGCTTGATGTCAAGTGTTCACTGCTTGATGTCATGTGTTCACTGCTTGATGTCATGTGTTCACTGCGTCATGCCATGTGTTCACTGCTTGATGTCATGTGTTCACTGCTTCATGTCATGTGTTCACTGCTTCATGTCATGTGTTCACTGCTTAATGTCTACACCGTCAGATAAGTCTTATGGACAAACTCCACTGTTGTCTTAAGCTCTTCTTTGGTTCCGTATATCTTTGCATGTCTGCGTCATTAAGTCAGTACGTGGTCTGCGTCATTGGGTCAGTACGTCTTTCTCAATTGTTCATGCTGAGGATAGTTCTTCAGAATATGTTCCAACGTCTGTTCAGTTCTTCCACAAGAGCACAAAGGCAACTCATATTATTGAACTTTTTTCTTCTCCTGATGTACATCTTTATTTGCCTGGGAAATGTAGCTGACGTGTGTTTTTTTGCTGTAGCATTCTCTAAATCCAGCTTTATCCTTCACTAGGATTTCTTCAAGTTCCAGATACCACATCAATCTGTGATCATCTATTCTCTCTCTAGTCTTCCCAACACAACTTGAGACTTATCCGTCTGTAGCTGTGTGTGTTCCCAACACATCTTGAAACTTATCCGTCTGTAACTGTATGTCTTCCCAACACAACTTGAGACTTATCCGTCTGTAGTTGGATGTCTTCCCAACACAACTTGAGACTTATCGGTCTGTAGCTGTATGTCTTCCCAACACAACTTGAGACTTATCGGTCTGTAGCTGTATGTCTTCCCAACACAACTTGAGACTTATCGGTCTGTAGCTGTATGTCTTCCCAACACAACTTGAGACTTATCCGTCTGTAACTGTATGTCTTCCCAACACAACTTGAGACTTATCCGTCTGTAACTGCATGTCTTCCCAACACAACTTGAGACTTATCGGTCTGTAGCTGTATGTCTTCCCAACACAACTTAAGACTTATCCGTCTGTAGTTGGATGTCTTCCCAACACAACTTGAGACTTCTCCGACTGTAACTGTATGTCTTCCCAACACAACTTGAGACTTATCGGTCTGTAGCTGTATGTCTTCCCAACACAACTTAAGACTTATCCGTCTGTAGTTGGATGTCTTCCCAACACAACTTGAGACTTCTCCGACTGTAACTGTATGTCTTCCCAACACAACTTGAGACTTATCGGTCTGTAGCTGTATGTCTTCCCAACACAACTTAAGACTTATCCGTCTGTAACTGTATGTCTTCCCAACATAACTTAAGACTTATCGGTCAGTAGCTGGATGTATTGACTTTGCATTTTCCTTTCTTTAAGACAGGCTGTGGGATGGTTTCTCTCCATATTTGAGGAACAGCAGTTTTTCGCCCAACTGAGGTTGAGAATATCTAACAGTTTACTCCTAGTGGCTCCGTGTTGGATTGTTCAACATTTTATTGATGACTTGATCTGCGCCAGGTGACTTTTTTGTCTTTAGCTTGGAAACAACTTGTTGCAGTTCTCTTATTGTGATTCTCTTACAGTTCTCTATCATGTGGAAGCAGGGATGTTTTTCTGTTCTGTGACTGCTTGTATTTAATTTTGCTGTTTTTATCTGATGGTTTATAGTAATACTCAAATTGCAATCAGAATTATACGTTGTGCAAGCAGGTGTACATCTTGCTTCCACTGGATAACTTTATCTTTATCATCTAATGGTATTGTTTGTTTTGGCAGGAAGCATTCTTCATTCAACGATTAAACTAGCTTCCACAATTTTCTTGCAAAATTTATTTAGTTTGAGTGCTTCTGTTTTGTTTCTCCCGCATTTTCGCTTTTCATTTATCTTGACTCTTTTAAACTCCCCTACAGCCTTTTCCATTTATTGTAGTCATCCATTGAGAACTAGGATTCTGCATCCCTTCTGGCTAGGCTCAACTCTTCATGTCGCTCCTGAAGTGTACTCAACAAAAATGTCATGTAGTTATATCGGTATTTCCTTGGTATCAATTTTTTGGCAGCTCGTAGTAGGCATCTATTGAATTCTGCAATCACAAAATGTATGTCTCTAGTCTGAACCTCGAGAGAAACGAACGCGTTAATTTGATCAATTGGTTTTGTATAATAGTTCCATATTGTAACGACTGGACCTTCCATCAGGGTTATATCTTGGAACTATGAGAAAAACAGGGCGATCATCACTTCCTCCTAGCTGCTCTCCCACTTCTCTAAGTATGCTTCATGACATATCTGGTGTGGCAAAAGGAAGATCTCAAGTTGAATGTTTGTGCCAACGTCTGGAGTAGAATGTATGCCTATCTGATGAGTTGTTGAGAAATGTTAGTGAGTTGTCATTCTGCCATGTTTCAACTTTCTCTCACCTGTGATGTTTTAACTTTCTCTCACCTGCCATGTTTCAACTGCCTCTCACCTGTGATGTTTCAACTTTCTCTCACCTGTGATGTTTCAACTTCCTATCACCTGTCATGTTCCAACTGTCTCTCACCTGTGATGTTTCAACTTTCTCTCACCTGTCATGTTTTAACTTTCTCTCACCTGTCATGTTTAAACTTCCTCTCACCTGTCATGTTTTAACTTTCTCTCACCTGTGATCAACATCGACGTATTCCCAAGTCTGGGAGTGACTATTGAAGTCGCCGACTGTGAGAGCGATGTTATCCGAAATCTTAAAATTTATTGAGACATAGTTTTTCGTTTGGGCAGTAATAGTTCAGTAATGCCCACAGAAATTCATCAAAATGGTGCAGCAATTGTACCATTTTGAAGTAGTTTCAGTTCCAACGTTATGATTTTCAGTTGCAACAGCTGGTACTCTGTTCCGTGTATGAAGATTCTGTGCTCGTGTGCACTAATATTGTTCCTTATAAGAATATGCGTTCCTCCATTTCTCTGTGGCACTCTTTCTTCTTTGTTTATATCTTTCGTTGTCCTCTGCCGTATTTTTGGTTCTAGTGGACGATCGGTAGCTTCCTCCAGTAATTGAGGGTGGACTCTGTCGACTATCGAGGTTCAGATCCCGGTATTGCACCTGCCTTGTCGAGCACCATATCGATTTTTATATGACGGTGTATGCATGTTGCGTTTCGCGTGATACCATTGTTGCTGATGTGGTATCTCAGACTTCAGCATATTTGCTTACTTGAGCAAGACTGTTATTCTGTTCGATGTCAGAACTGGTCCGTTCAATTTTAGTTTCGAGCAGTTGTTTGCTGGACTGAGCCCCCATCTCCTACATCAAGGAGTTGGATTCGATGGGTGTTCCTGTGATTGTCTCCACCCATCTAGTTTTTAACTTCCTCGAGCCTTGTATTCCGATATTCTGCTGTTGCATACACGAATGGCTGGTTGCATTGGTTCCATTCTCATGAAGTGACCAAAGCAATTGGTTTGCTGTCCTTCGATGTAATCTTGACTTTAGATGGTCTTTATCTCTGCCCTAATATCTTCATTTCTCCGTCTGTCTCTTATGGCGACATTTATAGTTTTTATTCAAACATCTCATTTCACACACTGTGATCGTTTCCGATAGTTTCTTTGCAAAGATATCCATGTTTGACATTGGTAACACAGAGTTGGTATAACAAAACTGCTTATCAATCGTCGTTTTTAACAATAGTACATACGCAAAACACACGGTTTATCAGTTCCACACTTACCGCACAGACTAACTGAATATTTGGTACGCTTATAAAAATATACATGTTAACAGTATAAAAATATACATGTAACAGTATAAAAATATACATGTTAACAGTATAAAAATATACATGTAACAGTATTACAATATACATGTAACAGTATACAAGACAGACAGAATCATGTATTACGTAATGTTATCTGTATTTGTTCATACCCATACCAAATATTTAGATAGCCTGTGTGCTCATTGTAAGGCTAAACTACCGTTTGCTTTGTATAATGGAAGAGATACACCGGGAATATTGAAAAAAATATCGATCTGTTAATTATGCGCAGATATTGGTATCTGATTGTAGTGTCCATTTACGCACATTTTACTTAAAAATTATTTGTGGTAGTATGAATAGTTTTTGTGGTAGTATGAATAGTTTTTGTGGTAGTATGAATAGTTTTTGTGGTAGTATGAATAGTTTGTGTGGTAGTATGAATAGTTTTTGTGGTAGTATGAATAGTTTTTGTGGTAGTATGAATAGTTTGTGTGGTAGTATGAATAGTTTTTGTGGTAGTATGAATAGTTTTTGTGGTAGTATGAATAGTTTTTGTGGTAGTATGAATAGTTTTTGTGGTAGTATGAATAGTTTTTGTGGTAGTATGAATAGTTTTTGTGGTAGTATGAATAGTTTTTGTGGTAGTATGAATAGTTTTTGTGGTAGTATGAAAAGTTTTTGTGGTAGTATGAATAGTATTTGTGGTAGTATGAATAGTTTTTGAGATACTAACTTTAAAATAGGTAGAGGGTCAGGGATTTTTAGGAAATATAGCAAAAATGTTTAGTGTGTTTGAGAAAAACAGTGAACAATTCATATTATACCTGATGCTAGGAGACGGTTAAATGCACAAAATAAAGTTACCGAGGTAACCCTAGAAGTCAGAAGAGCCAGGAGGAGGAGTTTGAGCCTAGAGCCAGGAGGAGGAATTTGAGCCTACATGAATCACAAGTTGAAGCTGGGAGGTATCCATACCTTGCAAGGGTTGGGGGTTAAAATTAGGAATTATATTTTTATTTTATGTTTAAATTTGTTCCCGTTATTTCGCAAAATGTTTATATAATTGTCACTTCTACATTCATAACTTTTTTTCAAATATTAACCGATATTGATGAAATTTTGCATGAATATATTGAATATTCTTACATAGCTTCCTATCATCATCATCAGGCGCCATAACGGCTGGCGTAGGCGGTCATGGCTCTCCACAGCTCTCTGTCCACAATGTTATATATCAAAGTCGTTGTTGTTTCCTTGCCGTGCCAGGTTGTCAAACTGTCTAATATTTTCTCACGTTGTCGCCCTCTGTCTCTGGTGCCTTCAATCTTGCCTGTTGTGACTATGTTCTCTAAACCTGCCTGTCTCATGAAGTGGCCAAAAAAAGAAGATTGCCTTTTTCTTATATTGTTGATTCAAGTCCGTTTCGCATTTAACTCTTTCAACACCTCTACATTAGTTTTTCTGGCAGTCTATGGTATTCTCAGAATTATTCTGCAGAACCACATCTCTGTTGCCTCTAATTTCCCACTTTCCAGTTTGTTTATTCTCCAATACTCGCACCCATATGTTAGTATAGGGGTTATATAGCACTGCAGAACTCTCTCACCTCTAATGACAAGGTCATATTACACAATATATTTTTCATTTTTCTGAATGTTGTTTTTGCCTGTCCTATTCCGCTTCTTATTTCTGTAGAACTTCTTCCATCTGCTGTAATCGTTGTACCTAAATATTTGAATTGGTGGACTTGTTTTAATACTATATCATTCACTTTGTATGACTTTGAGCTTCCTATAGCAAATGTTAAGAACATAGTTCTCTGTAGCACAGACTAAGAACATTGCTCTCTGTAGCACAGATTAAGAACATAGCTCTCTGTAGCACAGTCTAAGAACATTGCTCTCTGTAGCACAGACTAAGAACATTGCTCTCTGTAGCACAGACTAAGAACATAGCTCTCTGTAGCACAGACTAAGAACATTTCTCTCTATAGCACAGACTAAGAACATTTCTCTCTGTAGCACAGACTAAGAACATTGCGACCTATGTATATTTACAATTTTTTACAGCCATTCAAATTTGGAAATTTTTCAACACAAAATTGGTGAAATTTAAACCCACCAAACCTGTACGTGTACGTAAAGTTTGAAAATATATTCTAATATTTTTAGTATAGGACCACTCTGAGTAGAAAGTTTCTTCAATAGAACGACACAAGAAACAGAGAGTTGTGGAGAAACGTGATCTCCTACGCCTCTCTGCATGGCAATTGATTGATTGAGTGATTGATTGATTGATTGATTGATTGATTGATTGATTGATTGATTGATTGACTGACATCTAAAGGTGGAAACAGCAGAGAGAGACAATTAAATTTAAGGTTAGACAACATAATAGAATAGAACAGTCATAATTATTCTATTCTCATCAATAATACCGCAGATAGAAATCTACCGCAGATAGAAATCTACCAAAGATAGAAATCTACCGAAGATAGAAATCTACCGAAGATAGAAATCATTAGAAGACAGTTTAAACTCGTAGACAGCCAATACTGCGATTATTGTGAAATATTACACGAAATATTCAAGACCTTGTTAGACATTGTTACAGTACAGACACGATTTGAGAGTCTCTTGCTCCATGATAAGAACACCCTCTGTACAGCTAAGTTTGCACGGAAGACTTGCGCGACTGTCTCGGATTTTTACTAATGACAGCTCTTATGTTAGTAAACGACCTTACTAGTACCCGTTCTATATTGAGCCATGACCAGTGCGAACTACAAAACGTGACAAAACGAAACCAATACCACATTTTTTAGACAAAATCCGACACATTTCGAGATGGTTTTTATGGCTTTCAGATTCCTCATTAGTGTCTACGGAAATATCTTGATTCAGAGAAAGTGCGTCTAATTCTTGACTGAAGTGAAAGTATGCCTGATTCCGTGCCAGAGAGTGTAATTACTGTTCATTTTACAAATCTACTTTAAAAAAGGGAAAACGAAACTGATGTAAATCATGTTATATTCTGAAATAGTGAACTCTATTCACTGAATCAAGATTTTATCAAAAATAATTGAAAAGGCGGAGATTAATGGAAATAATAATAACGTTTTTGGAGGTTTTAATTGGAATATTTGTACGGTGGAAATAAAAAGTTACGGAGTGGAAGTTAAAAGACAATAATATACTTGGGGAGAAATAATTCATAAAAAATATATAAATAAATTGGGAAATGAATATAAATAAAAAATATATGGTGATGTGGATTTATCGAGTATAAATGGGGGAATATTAGCGAGTATCTTCTTCTTCTTCTTCAGGGTTCATTCTCCAACTCCCGCTGGATCTTTCTTGTAGCAATACAGTGGTCCTAAATTTCAGCAGGATGTAGTGCGGAGAATGGAAATTCGTTATGTTGCCGTTTTATTTCTACCAATTGCCCAACACAGCCGTCTCTGGCGACTTAGCGTGCATAATTGGTGGATATTAACGGGTTTACTTGGTGGAAATTATAGAGTATAATTGGTGGATATTAATTGTAATATGAGCATTTGGAAAAGTGAAAATTATCGCAAATTTTGGACTGGATACTAAAAATAAGAATTGAAGGGATGGATATTCGCAAATCAAAATGGAGAGATTGACGTTCGCAAATAGGAGTGACGAGATGGAGAGTGAAAACATGAAATGGGTAGAATGTTTGTTAGCAAAATTGATTAAGGAGACGGGTAGTAACAATAGGGAACGAAAGGGGAGGGTTATTGTAGATGGAGAGATTAATATTATAATAATTCATTATAGATAATTATATTAATATTATATAATAAGAAATCAATAATTCATGAAAACAATCATTGTAACAAAAAGGAAGGAAGAGACTAACAACAGAAAACGAGGTGGTAACAAAAGGAAAGAAGGAGATTGTAACAGAGGGGAATGAGGAGATTGAAAAATACGGAATTAGCGAGATTAATGTTAGCTAAAGGAATTGGGGGAAAATGGAAATTAACAAAATATTTGGGAGATGGATAGTGTAATGAAACATTGGGGAGATGGATAGTGTAATGAAACATCGGGGAGATGGATAGTGTAACGAAGCATTGGGGAGACGACTGATAACAAATACATGTGTAAGTTTGATAGTAACAAACATGATTTGGTGAGTTGAATACTAGAAGAATAATTAGAGAGATGAATATTACATGTTTAATTCAGCAATGACTAAAGATGTGAGCAGGCTCTGGCGTGGGTCATCTTCAGTCGTAGCTCGTGTAGACACTATAAGCCACAAAACAGTGGATATTATCCACATAGAAATAGATGACATATAGATATACGATAAATAGATATACATATAGAAACGTCATCGATATATGTTGGTTAACATGACAAAATGTATAAATGTAAGTGATTTATACGGCAAATGTAAGCTTGCATTGTATGTGATTTAGACGGCAAATGTAAGCTTGCACTGTATGTGATTTAGACGGAACTGTACACCATCACAATTATATACAGTTTTATACATCACAATTATAAATCAACATGTACAGAATTATAAATCTATATAAATATCTAATAATACTTATTATTCTTGGTCGTATGTGAGTGTTGAAAAATTACAGCACAAATGGAGAGGAGAATATAGGCTTTTGGAAACAAATACTACAGAATAAAATTACGTATCCATTATACAGAACATAAAACCAACATTTACGTGGGAAACAAAACAAATACTCCTGCACGCCAACAAGAACATGGCAATGCTGAGGCGTCGCAAACTTGTGTGGTTTGGCCACGTGATGAGTAATGATTCTGTTTCCATAAATATTTTCCAGGGAACAGTTGAGGGTGGAAGAAGAAGAAGTGTTGAGAAGAAAGTATGGGATCGATAATATTAAAGACTGGACAAAATTAAGATTCTTCACGCTGAAACAAATAACTGATAACAGAGAGACATGACCAAAGTATTGTGTTGATGTTTACTGAATGACTCCCTTACGAACCTGAAGAGTTGTTGGTTTGATAATGTTGATGATAATGTTGATGATAATGTTGATGATAATGTTGATGATAATGTTGATGATAATGTTGATGATAATGTTGATGATAATGTTGATGATAATGTTGATGATAATGATGTTAAAATGTGTAAAATGTGCTTCAGCAGACCATGTTCACTGGTCTGTTAGTCTGATGTAAAAATACAATATTCACTGAGAATACGGCTCGGACAATACCAATCGGAATTTCAGCGGACTTAATAAAAGCTTGTTGACTCCATCCTAAATTGACCCCATTCTACGTTGACCACACCCTAAGCTGATCCCATCCTAGTTAACCCCATTTTAAATTGACCCCATCTTAAGTCAACCCAATCTACGTTGACAACATCCCAAGTTCACCATTTATTAAATTGACATATCCTAAGTTGATCCAATACTAAATTTGCCCAATCCTAAATGGACTCTTTCAAAGTTGACCCCGACCTAGGTTGACCTAATCCTAAGTTAGCCCCATCTTACGCTAACCCTGTCCTTTGTTTACCCCATCCTAAATTTACCCCATCCTAAATTAACCTCATCCTAAGTGGATTCCTATCCAAAGTTGACCACATCATAAATTTGACCACATCCTAAGCGAAAAATCCATCGCGCCAGCAGTCACAAAAAGTGTTGTCTACTTCCAAGTTATATAGCCCCTGTGTTTTCGCTGGCATATACATAAATGTTTCAGAACGTGAGTCACATGCCATCTACATACATGTTTTAGAACGTGAGTCACATGGCATCTACATAAATGTTTCAGAACGTGAGTCGCATGCCACCTAAGATTCATACCCACTGATAAAATAATTTGAAATTAGGAGGGGACACAGATCCAAATAGAGGGTCATAGAAAAACAACTATTTCAAAGATGTGTACGATTTGACCACATCTGAAGTTGACCACATCCGAAGTTGACCACATCCGAAGTTGACCCCATTCGACGTTGACCACATCCAAAGTTGATCAGATTCGAAGTTGACCACATCCGAAGTTGATCAGATTCGAAGTTGACCACATCAAAAAATATTATTTTGCTTACATTCTCAAACTCTTGCAGACTAATCGGATGTAGTCCCTTGAGTGTGACGAATGAGCGAGATGCTAGAGCGTTGGCCTCACCTCCGTTAGTGCTAGGGTTGACTTTTCGGTAAGAACTAGTTTTTTTTCTATCGGAGGAATAAAACGTGATGTTTTACAAATTGAACGCTGTATCTGCCCCTTCGGATTGGCACATGCGATTTTAGTATAGTTTTCAAGTCACTTTAACCCCTTATCTGGTCGGTTTGATTCTTGATTAGAAACTACTGGAGTCAATGTTGGAATCAGATGGGACTTGATTCTTGATTAGAAACTAGTAGAGTCAATGTTAGAATCTGATGGGACTTGATCTTGATTAGAAACTAGTAGAGTCAATGTTGGAATCAGATGGGACTTGATCTTGATTAGAAACTAGTGGAATCAATGTTGAAATCTGATGGGACATGATCTTGATTAGAAACTAGTAGAGTCAATGTTAGAATCTGATGGGACATTATCTTGATTAGAAACTAGTAGAGTCACTGTTAGAATCTGATGGGACTTCCAGAACCCACCAATAAAATCCTCATTAGTCGTCTATTACAACAAACATGGCTGGTGACAGTGTTTCTATTATTTACTACTTCCTCTCTCAGGTCCCGACCAGACACGGATGTACGAATATACATAAAGTATGAGGAAGTATTTTATATCAGATTATGGGAAGGAATAATAATGAAGGGATAAGATTATGGGAAGAAATAATAATGAAGGGATAAGATTATGGGAAGGAATAATAATGAAGGGATAAGATTATGGGAAGAAATAATAATGAAGGGATAAGATTATGGGAAGGAATAATAATGAAGGGATAAGATTATGGGAAGGAATAATAATGAAGGGATAAGATTATGGGAAGAAATAATAATGAAGGGATAAGATTGTGGGAAGAAATAATAATGAAGGGATAAGATTATGGGAAGGAATAATAATGAAGGGATAAGATTAAGAGCGTGCGTAATAACGAAGATCAGTGTACAAAGTCAGAGGAAGACTGCAAAAAAGATAAATAGAAAACGCAAGGGACATCCTGAACAGACACGGTCATATCACAGCCGAGGTCACACATCTGGCCTTGGAACACAAGCTTGAGCTCCAATCATCCAACAACAGCAAGAGTGGGTAACAACAACAAGAGTGGGTAACAACAACAAGAGTGGGTAACAACAACAGTCTTGCTTAGCACCAAGAGTGGGTAACAACAACAGTCTTGCTTAACAACAAGAGTGGGTAACAACAACAAGAGTGGGTAACAACAACAAGAGTGGATAACAACAACAAGAGTGGGTAACAACAACAAGAGTGGGTAACAACAACAGTCTTGCTTAGCAACAAGAGTGGGTAGCAACAACAGTCTTGCTTAACAACAAGAGTGGGTAACAACAACAGTCTTGCTTAACAACAAGAGTGGGTAACAACAACAGTCTTGCTTAACAACAAGAGTGGGTAACAACAACAAGAGTGGGTAACAACAACAAGAGTGGGTAACAACAACAAGAGTGGGTAACAACAACAAGAGTGGGTAACAACAACAGTCTTGCTTAGCAACAAGAGTGGGTAACAACAACAAGAGTGGGTAACAACAACAAGAGTGGGTAACAACAACAAGAGTGGGTAACAACAACAAGAGTGGGTAACAACAACAGTCTTGCTTAGCAACAAGAGTGGGTAACAACAACAGTCTTGCTTAGCAACAAGAGTGGGTAACAACAACAGTCTTGCTTAACAACAAGAGTGGGTAACAACAACAAGAGTGGGTAACAACAACAAGAGTGGGTAACAACAACAAGAGTGGGTAACAACAACAAGAGTGGGTAACAACAACAGTCTTGCTTAGCAACAAGAGTGGGTAACAACAACAAGAGTGGGTAACAACAACAAGAGTGGGTAACAACAACAGTCTTGCTTAACAACAAGAGTGGGTAACAACAACAGTCTTGCTTAACAACAAGAGTGGGTAACAACAACAAGAGTGGGTAACAACAACGAGAGTGGGTAACAACAACAAGAGTGGGTAACAACAACAAGAGTGGGTAACAACAACAGTCTTGCTTAGCAACAAGAGTGGGTAACAACAACAAGAGTGGGTAACAACAACAAGAGTGGGTAACAACAACAAGAGTGGGTAACAACAACAAGAGTGGGTAACAACAACAAGAGTGGGTAACAACAACAGTCTTGCTTAGCAACAAGAGTGGGTAACAACAACAGTCTTGCTTAACAACAAGAGTGGGTAACAACAACAAGAGTGGGTAACAACAACAAGAGTGGGTAACAACAACAGTCTTCCTTAACAACAAGAGTGGGTAACAACAACAAGAGTGGGTAACAACAACAAGAGTGGGTAACAACAACAGTCTTGCTTAGCAACAAGAGTGGGTAACAACAACAGTCTTGCTTAACAACAAGAGTGGGTAACAACAACAGTCTTGCTTAACAACAAGAGTGGGTAACAACAACAAGAGTGGGTAACAACAACAAGAGTGGGTAACAACAACAGTCTTCCTTATCAACAAGAGTGGGTAACAAACCACATGGAGAAAGACACTAGACAATAATAACTAAGAAAAAATAAATAGATGAAAAATAATGAAGAGATAAAGATAGAAACACGAACATTGATGAAGAGATGAGAAGGGGGAGAGAAATAATTAAGCTAAGATAAAAATACGGACAATAGTGTAATAAGAAAGAACGAGGAACTGTTAATACGGCATTTTTCTCGTTAGGGAGTTGCACGGAGGTAACGAGTGCCTTGTTTGATATGGGAACATGCACTTGCTGTCGTCACGTCATGATCAGGGTGGGTTTTTTGAAAAAATAAGGAACAAATCAATATTATGAAGGTTAAGAAAGATAATACGATGGACAAATAAATTAAAGAAGAACATTGAAGAAGAACGATTAAAATGAAAATAATGAACTTGGAATTGAAGGGTAAGACACGTGAAGTAACTATCAAAAATTGCACGAGAATGATGTCATCGGTAACAGAGTTAGTTCCCCTACACAGCTACGGACCTATAAGTGCACAGTTACTGGCAGCTGATGATAATGTTACAGAAGTTTAGTTAAAGAGAAAGAAGAAGTTAAGGTAAACGAGCAAATTACGAAGAAAATTAAATAGGAAGTAATAACCGAAAATAAAGAAAGAAAAAGACGAAAATAATTAGTAGGAGAAATAGAAATTGCGATTGCGGAAAAAGACGTGGAGGAGAATAACAAAGCCGGTCTAAAGTAAATGGATGTTTCTTCAGAAATTAGAACCCTATAAAAGAACTTCAACAACATTTCTGCAAATGATAATGGCGCACGGATTTTATTTAAATTGTGAAATATGTTTATTACTTTCGTTAGGAACATGTAAACAAGCAGAGCTAAACCGGAAGCTGCGCAAAATATTTTATAAATGTGAAAAACATCGAATTGTTGGGCAGCTATGACCGGTTTCCTGTTTCCCGTAAAAAAATAAATTGCCTTTAGAATCAGATTTGCATGCTTGAAATGGCATTTGAGTATCCAAGCTCATTGTGAAGTCTGCGCTGTTAGTGCCTTGACTGTCACGATCTATTGGCACCGAATATATATATATATATATATAGTTTCTTATACATATATGAACATAAGCCATGCCGATTGTAATAGGCGACAACAAATTTTTGAAAACTTGAAACAGGAAAATGGAAGATGGCGTGATGCCCAAAAGAAGACGTGGTTGAACAATATCAAGAAAGGGACAGAGTGAGAAGTTTCCAAACTCGTAAAACATGATACGGAGGTCTGGAAATATTTCTGCGTCAAATGTTTCAGTATCACACCCTTGCGACCATCCTAGGATCTAGGATCTACACAGTCCTAGGATCTTTCATCATCATTAAGTGCCGTCTCCATAACGAATGTTGGCTGACTCATCTCCGTGAATACATTAAACATATCAGCACAATCAATTGAATTATAATAAGTCACTGCCGCTAGTCTGTCTGCTGTTTCTTTTCCCCTAACACCCACGTTTCTAGACACACAAATAAAGTTAACTCTTCAGGACATATTTTTTAATTACTACAACCAATTTCGGCGTAGATAGCACGACATAATCTTTCGAATCATACTCAAAGATTCAGAAAACAAACTTTATCAACTACAGAAACTCTGAGATGTCAAACATCTCCTCCAACTGACCTCCAACATCCCTTGTTCCTTGTCTTGGTGGTACGCTCTGCTAGACTGTAACTTGTCCATCTCGTGATGTTTTCCTCCCACTTGCATCTCTGCCTACCTATTGCACACCAAAGACCTTCGTGCCCACCATACGGCATATCAGCCACACACAAACTCATAGACAATATCCTACCACTAACTGAACGCCATAAATGTGTGTAACAGACAGTCATCATCATCATGTGATGGACGAACAGGGATGCATTATACGTTTCCACTAGTGTTAATAATGTATTTTTTAGCTAACGTGAGCTAGACTTGGAGACATGTTTTGATAGAGTACAATGACATATAGAAACATCAACATAGTTTCCATTTAGTTCAATGACAAATAGAAAAATAAATATAGTTTCCATTTAGTTCAATGACATATAGACAAATAAACATAGCCACTGAAAACATTAGCCACTACATCGCATTTATATTCACAGTATAAATAACGGGCACTATTTGTGTACAGCTTGAGAACACTTGCGTGGTCTGGAAATCACAATTTGAGAATAATTGTCACACCAAAAACATCATCTCTTTCCCTCTATCTCTTTCTCTCTTTCTCTTTCTCTATCTCTCTATCTCTCTCTCTCTCTCTTTATTACATCCACTAGTTAACGATCCAAATCTCCTCCGCGTCTGTTCACTCAAATCCAAAATTGGATATTTTTTTCCTTCCCTCTTCATGACGTCAGTTCTATGACGTTTCAGAACCTCTCACCCCTCTTTTGGTTCTCTCTTTATGTTTTATTTCCTCGCCTCAAGAACATTTTTGGTGATCATCTGAACCACTCGTGCAGCTTTCCTCTTCTCCATCATCATGGCCCTCCTCTTCCTCTGCTTGTTATTGAGATCCTCAATAACTAATACCAGATAGGAACAGAAAAACACTCTCCGATGAAAACAGGAGAGAGGGCGTACCCATTTCAGATCGACCATTTTTTTCCAATTCTAATTCCTCAACACATCGCTTCTTTTCCTTTCAGCCTAATCTTTATTGGCATCTCATGAAGACTGGACCCTGCCTCGTGGCCCCGGATTTGGAATGAAATTGTATTTGGCACTTCTCCTCATCCTCAGCTTGTGTATATTGTCCCAGGTCCTAGACTTGGCTGTCTATGTCTATATTCTTCCCTGTTTTCTCCCATCTTGTGGTCTATATGTCTCGCACGTTTGTCATTGAGTTAGCAATTTCAGTGATGTAAGATGGAAAGTATGGGCAGGGGATATAATAGTTTGAAGATTTGAACCAGATTGGTTGGTGATGTGATTTTAGGGAGGGAGGGGTTGAATCACTTTGTCGAAGCCTACATGTGATCTATAGGACAATTAAAATTTGCCAGAATTAAACACAATACATTCTTGGTCAGTGTAGATGTGGTCAGTGTAGATGTTGTCAGAGTAGATGTGGTCAGTGTAGATATGGTCAGTGTAGATGTGGTCAGTGTAGATGTTGTCAGAGTAGATGTGGTCAGTGTAGATATGGTCAGTGTAGATGTGGTCAGTGTAGATGTTGTCAGAGTAGATGTGGTCAGTGTAGATGTGGTCAGTGTAGATGTGGTCAGTGTAGAAATGGTCAGAGTAGATGTTGTCAGAGTAGATGTTGTCAGAGTAGATGTGGTCAGTGTAGATGTGGTCAGTGTAGATGTGGTCAGTGTAGATGTGGTCAGTGTAGATGTGGTCAGTGTAGATGTGGTCAGTGTAGATGTTGTCAGAGTAGATGTGGTCAGTGTAGATGTGGTCAGTGTAGATGTTGTCAGAGTAGATGTGGTCAGTGTAGATATGGTCAGTGTAAATGTGGTCGGTGTAGATGTGGTTGGTGTAGATGTGGTCGGTGTAGATATGGTCGGTGTAGATGTGGTCAGTGTAGAAATGGTCAGTGTAGATGTGGTCAGTGTAAATGTAGTCAGAGTAGATTATGTCGGTGTAGATATGGTCAGTGTAGATGTGGTCGGTGTAGATGTGGTCGGTGTAGATGTTGTCGGTGTAGATGTGGTCAGTGTAAATGTACTCAGAGTAGATGATGTCGGTGTAGATGTGGTCGGTGTAGATGTGGTCAGTGTAGATGTGGTCAGAGTAGATGTGGTCAGTGTAGATATGGTCAGTGTAAATGTGGTCGGTGTAGATGTGGTCAGTGTAGATATGGTCAGTGTAGATGTGGTCGGTGTAGATGTGGTCGGTGTAGATGTTGTCGGTGTAGATGTGGTCAGTGTAGATGTACTCAGAGTAGATGATGTCGGTGTAGATGTGGTCGGTGTAGATGTGGTCGGTGTAGATGTTGTCGGTGTAGATGTGGTCAGTGTAGATGTACTCAGAGTAGATGATGTCGGTGTAGATGTGGTCGGTGTAGATGTGGTCGGTGTAGATGTTGTCGGTGTAGATGTGGTCAGTGTAGATGTACTCAGAGTAGATGATGTCGGTGTAGATGTGGTCGGTGTAGATGTGGTCGGTGTAGATGTGGTCGGTGTAGATGTGGTCGGTGTAGATGTGGTCAGTGTAGATATGGTCAGAGTAGTTGTGGTCAGTGTAGATATGGTCAGTGTAGATATGGTCGGTGTAGATGTGGCCGGTGTAGATGTGGTCGGTGTAGATGTTGCCAGTGTAGACGCGGTCAGTGTAAATGTAGTCAGAGTAGATGATATCGGTGTAGATGTGGTCGGTGTAAATGTACTCAGAGTAGATGATGTCGGTGTAGATGTGGTCGGTGTAGATGTGGTCGGTGTAGATGTGGTCAGTGTAGATATGGTCAGAGTAGTTGTGGTCAGTGTAGATATGGTCAGTGTAGATGTGGTCAGTGTAGATGTGGCCGGTGTAGATGTGGTCGGTGTAGATGTTGCCAGTGTAGACGTGGTCAGTGTAAATGTAGTTAGAGTAGATGATATCGGTGTAGATGTGGTCGGTGTAGATATTGTCGGTGTAGATGTGGTCAGTGTAGATGTGGTCGGTGTAGATGTGGTCAGTGTAGATGTGGTCAGTGTAAATGTAGTCAGAGTAGATGATGTCGGTGTATATATGGTCGGTGTAGATGTGGTCAGTGTAGATGTGGTCAGTGTAAATGTTGTCAGAGTAGATGATGTCGGTGTATATATGGTCTTTGTAGATGTGGTCAGTGTAGATATGGTCGTTGTAGATGTGGTCAGTGTAGATATGGTCGGTGTGTATTTGTGGAAAAAGTGTGAAAAGGTAGATACTACTTTGAAAGAGAGTATACAACCAAGTCAATGATATGGCTTTAGTCTGGAAGTGCTACATGTTTCTATTTTATGAATGAATCTATGAGTTTGCTTCTTAAAACTTATTCGGGCTATGTACGCCGAGAAAGTGGTTGAAATCAATTATGAAATATGTCCCGAGGAGAGTTACTATTAATTTTGTCTCTGTCAACGTGGATATTAGGGGAAATGAAAGAGTAGACAGACTAGCCACAGTGATTAGTGACAGTTCAATGGACCGTGCTGATATTTTAAATACATTCAATGAGGGGAGATAGTTGAAATATATTGAGATGTATTTCTTCTTCTGTGTATATAGCTAGAATGTAGGACCCGGGAGTGAAGTGTGGTATTGTAGGACCCGGGAGTGAAGTGTGGTATTGTAGGACCCGGGAGTGAAGTGTGGTATTGTAGGACCCGGGAGTGAAGTGTGGTATTGTAGGACCCGTGAGTGAAGTGTGGTATTGTAGGACCCGTGAGTGAAGTGTGGTATTGTAGGACCCGGGAGTGAAGTGTGGTATTGTAGGACCCGTGAGTGAAGTGTGGTATTGTAGGACCCGGGAGTGAAGTGTGGTATTGTAGGACCCGTGAGTGAAGTGTGGTATTGTAGGACCCGGGAGTGAAGTGTGGTATTGTAGGACCCGTGAGTGAAGTGTGGTATTGTAGGACCCGGGAGTGAAGTGTGGTATTGTAGGACCCGGGAGTGAATTGTGGTATTGTAGGACCCGGGAGTGAAGTGTGGTATTGTAGGACCCGTGAGTGAAGTGTGGTATTGTAGGACCCGGGAGTGAAGTGTGGTATTGTAGGACCCGGGAGTGAAGTGTGGTATTGTAGGACCCGGGAGTGAAGTGTGGTATTGTAGGACCCGTGAGTGAAGTGTGGTATTGTAGGACCCGGGAGTGAAGTGTGGTATTGTAGGACCCGTGAGTGAAGTGTGGTATTGTAGGACCCGGGAGTGAAGTGTGGTATTGTAGGACCCGGGAGTGAAGCGTGGTGTTGAAAGAAACGAGCAGCATATAGCAATCAAAAAATATTATGAAATCAACACAGAACCGAAACAGTCAGTTACCACCCGCTGAACAACATAGTTCGGAGCACCTACGGACTTATCCGAAGTGCCAAGACGATAATCTTACGATTAACTAACTAGACAATAGTGTATGATAACTGGCAGCAGTACAAGTTATTATCCCAGGTTTGTTTGTTTTTTTGGTGACATAGTACTTAGTGCTACTAGATTCCTAGCACGATGGTTCGTGGTTGAATATTTCATATGGGTTGAAGATCTACCAAACTAGAGAATTGTGCGTCAGAAGAAATCTGGAAAACATTTTAGGAAATCGATGAGTGTCTTATCCCAAAACACATCGCGTGTCATATTTATCATTTTCTTCTACGTTAGGACATTGGATGTCATGTATTTGTCGATAGACATGTGTATCACGTGACCCTGAATTTTGAATTGAAGAATAATGATGGTTGGCTTTTCATGCATGTAGCAGAAGATCGCTTACGGGTGATTGGAAGTGGGGTAGGAGATACTCAAATGTGATTTGGAAGCGGGGTACAAGATACGCAAATGTGATTTGGAAGTGGGGTAGGACATACTCAAATGTGATTTGGAAGCGGGGTACAAGATACTAAAATGTGATTTGGAAGTAGGGTAGGACATACTCAAATGTGATTTGGAAATGGGGTAGGACATACTCAAATGTGATTTGGAAGCGGGGTACAAGATACTCAAATGTGATTTGGAAGCGGGGTACAAGATACGCAAATGTGATTTGGAAGCGGGGTACAAGATACTCAAATGTGATTTGGAAGCGGGGTACAAGATACTCAAATGTGATTTAGAAGCGGGGTACAAGATACTCAAATGTGATTTGGAAGCGCGGTAGTTGATACTCAAATGTGATTTTGAAGCGGGGTACAAGATACTCAAATGTGATTTGGAAATGGGGTAGGACATACTCAAATGTGATTTGGAAGCGGGGTACAAGATACTCAAATGTGATTTGGAAATGGGGTAGGACATACTCAAATGAAACAATGTTTCAGAAAAATAATTATACAATTTAAAAAAAAAAATATTATTAGATAAAGAGGCACAGACTAATACTGATAGATATCCGGAGATAAGAATTCTAGTTGGATGCAAGATGGAAGGATCTGTGTAACAACAGAGAGATATGGTAGATCTTAGCTTCATAAGGGAGATAAACCATGGCAGTGCGAGCCGCACGTAAAATATCACTTAATAGTGGGGTATAATGTATGTCAAATATCACTCAATACTGGCTATGACGCACGTAAAATGTCACTAAATACTGGCTATGACGCACGTAAAATATCACTCAATACTAGCTATGACGTATGTAAAATATCACTAAATACTGGCGTATGACGCATGTAAAATATCACTCAATACTAGTTTATGACATGTAAAATATCACTAAAAACTGACACATGACGCATGAAAATTAGCATTTACTTCGAGACGATTGTATATCTTCACAAACGTTGACATTTAAGTCCAAACTGTATTAACGTGCTACCTGGCAGGTCTCAAAATCCTGGTCGTATAGCTTATTCATCAATATCTGCTCGGCTCCCAAAGCTTTTCCAGCGAGGTTGTTCATCACTGTCTTTCTTTGTCTTTCCTGCACGATATCTTTTTTCTTGTATCGATGTTTTACTTTGTCGAGTGCATTGATAGAGTGGAGCACATGGCCGTGTGGCTAGAACGCATTGATAGAGTCGAGCGCATGGCCGTGTGGCTAGAACGCATTGATAGAGTGGAGCGCATGGCCGTGTGGCTAGAACGCATTGATAGAGTCGAGCGCATGGCCGTGTGGCTAGAACGCATTGATAGAGTCGAGCGCATGGCCGTGTGGCTAGAACGCATTGATAGAGTGGATCCTAGATTGAATCCTTGGTTGGGACAGGATTTTTTTCTTATGGAGGTACTATCAAAATCATTCCTGTACATGTTGTGGTGTCTGCTATAGCAAAACTGCCTTTATTTCCACAGCCTGTATAATGTGGTCTGTATCATGTGATCAGTTACTGTATCATGTGATCAGTTACTGTATCATGTGATCAGTTACTATATCATGTGATCTGTCCCTGTATCATGTGATCTGTCCCTGTATCATGTGATCTGTCCCTGTATCATGTGATCTGTTGCTGTAGCCAGGAATCTGACATGGCTCATCACTGCCGTCGTACATCTGTTTCTGTGAACATAATAAAATTTATTTCTCATCGACGTTCTTTATCATTGCTTGCTCCAGATAATTACTTTCAGATTGATCAGCGCGGAACCTTAATTCAGACAACTCACATTTCACGTAATAATTCCCAATACATTATACTTACACTCAATCGTATTAGTGTCCAATCCATTACATTTACATTCATTCATGTCAGTGTACAATCCATTACACTTACAGCCAATCATGTCAGTGTACAATCCATTACACTAACATTCAATCATGTCAGTGTACAATCCATTACTTTTACATTCAATCATGTCAGTGTACAATCCATTACATTTACATTCAATCATGTCAGTGTACAATCCATTACACTTACATTCAATCATGTCAGTGTACAATCCATTACACTTACATCCAATCATGTCAGTGTACAATCCATTACACTTACATCCAATCATGTCAGTGTACAATCCATTACACTAACATTCAATCATGTCAGTGTACAATCCATTACACTAACATTCAATCATGTCAGTGTACAATCCATTACATTTACATTCAATCATGTCAGTGTACAATCCATTACATTTACATTCAATCATGTCAGTGTACAATCCATTACACTTACATTCAATCATGTCAGTGTACAATCCATTACACTTACATTCAATCATGTCAGTGTACAATCCATTACACTAACATTCAATCATGTCAGTGTACAATCCATTACACTTACATTCAATCATGTCAGTGTACAATCCATTACACTTACACACTAAATAATATGAACGGTTAAACCAGTTGACTAATATCCCTTTACTCGAACATCCATGGACTTCATTCTTTCTCCATTTGAGCAAACACAATTTCTCTCACACACTGCCTCCCATCCTGTCTTATCTACCTACAAAATCATCTACAATGTCTAATGTCTTGTCACTCTACAAAATCATCTACAATGTCTAACCAATACTTCATCGTTATATTCCACAATAATTTCCATCTTAATTTATTCCCTTAAGTTTCTTTCACAAAAACTCCATAATGACTTTCTTTATAATTTTTTTACAAATTCCATACTGTCTATTCCCTAATTTTATTCCTGAAAAATTATTTTTGCATACCAATTTTCTTTGAAAGCTTACCTGTTCTCTGTCATATTTTCCTTCCAGACAAAGTTCACTTTATATATTCTAAATTTCCTTTCAGACAAACGGTACCTATGTTTATTCCCATTTCCCTTCACATAAACTTCACTTTGTATTCTATTTCCCTTCACATAAACTTCACTTTGTATTCCATTTCCCTTCACACAAACTTCACTTTATATTCCATTTTCCTTCGAAACTCTACTATGTGTATTTACATTTTTCTTCTAGACAAACTCCACATTTTCTATTCCCCATTTTCCTTCTAGACAAACTCCACCTTTTACATTCCCTATTTTCCTTCTAGACAAACTCCACATTTTCTATTCCCCATTTTCCTACTAGACAAACTCCACCTATTACATTCCCCATTTTCCTTCTAGAAAAACTCCACCTTTTCTATTCAATATTTTCCTTCCACCAAATTGGTAATTATTTGCTTCCTAAAAACATAATCTATACATTGCATTCCCTAACTCCACCATAAACTCCACTTTCCTGTAACCGAAACACTACAACAACATTGCACAAATGTTGTCTAGATATGAAGTACCTTACCCACACAGCAGCAAGCCACACCACATTTGAACAACAAAATGTGTTCAGAAATGAGACACGTACTTCAACCAAAATGTTCATGCTGTCTGAAAGCTATTTCCCAAATTAGATCACTTGGCTCCTGACATGACCTCTAACTTTATAATTCAGTTTCCATCCAAGCCGCAAGCTGTTTAGATCAGTTGGACACAAGTTCTCCAGGAATCGCATCTCCTACTAAAATTCTGTTTGATTTTCTCATAAAGGTTTCTGGTGGAATTTGGTCATTTGAAATTATTTTTTCCGGTCTTTTAATTTATGAGTTTTGGGGTCTTTTACTTCATGTCTAAGACCTCCATCGTTTGCTGTGTTGGTTTAGATCCCGAGACATTACAATCACTAGATCTTGTGTACCCTTTTGTCCAATGAAAGCTACTCGTTAGCTTTATTTCATACCTGAAGGCTCCAACTCTCAACAAACTGTGATACTTTAATACATTTGCCGTTCTTACACGTCGTATTATGTTGTGAATATACTTTTGATAAAGACGTATCTGTCGAAACGTCGATGTTTGTTTTGTCATGTGTGTTTCCCGTGATTAGTACTACTTCATCCCCCTAGTTTCGCTTGTAATACTTTAACAGGATGCCTCCTACTCAGAGATGTTATTATAAGTGTATAGATGAAGTGTTGTAGGGCTTCCATGCGAGCAAATCCTCACTCTATAGGTATGTCATTTACTAATGGTTTACTTGTATATTGTGGTTAGGATACTTGTATTGTAGAAAAGTTTGCATATTGCCTAGCATTATTAATAACGCAAGAACAAGTAAACAGAACATGGAAGAGATGGATTACATTAATAAATAAAACTACAGAAACAAGCACAAATAAAGCACATAACAAAACTAGAGAACCTTCAACCCCCTTGACGATGCAAGGCACGGAGGGATAATAGCGGATCTATATTTATCTGTCTGTCTGTCTGTCTGTCCCTGTCATGTAGACACGTAGACGGGAAGGTAGACAGACAGGTAGGCAGAAAGGTAGAAAGGCAGGTAGGCAGGTAGATAGCTAGACCATAGAAATATAAATAGATAGACAGACAGACATGCAGGTAGACAAGCAAACTATAGAAATATAGGTATGTAGACATGCATGCAGACAGACAGACATGCAGATACGTAGATAGGTATGTAGGTATATAGGTATGTAGACAACACACTAAATAGTGCAATTTTACAGTGAACAAACAGACTAACGAAACCGACTAATGGAACCGACTAACTAATCCGATTAACTGATCCGACTAACAAACAGAATATCCGACTAACGGATCTGACTAACAAACTAAAGCGAAATAACTATACAAGATATACTAAAATCAGTAACAGTATACAAGACAGACTAAATCAGTAATAGTATTACAATATATTCGATTACAATGTATTACAATATATTAAAAAAGTATTAGTAATGCAAGACAGGTTAAATCAGTAACCGTGTATTTTTAAAATTGGTAGCATATCCTATCCAGGACGTAGCTATCAACCCAGCATTTGTTGGCTGTGGTGATTTTCTAGGCAATATAAATACGTTAGTAGGTTGCCATTGCTTTCTGAACGGTCCGGATGCACAATTGCCTGTGGTGAGGATCGAACTCGGTACCTTTGCCGTCACAGACGGCCTCTGTACCACTTCGCCACAGAGCCGGACAGTGTATTAGATAGACCAAATTATGGTTGAGTTTGTTGTTGCTGTTGATGATGTTTTTAATTGCTTTTTTTATTAATTATGATCCTTCCAATTCTCCAAATTTTTTTTCGTCCCTCACCCACCCAAAGTGATTTCCTGTGGCTTCCTGTGTACCGTATATCCCCGTTGAGATCCATTGTTGCCAGATACACGACTTGATTTGGTACCATCTTCTCAGTTCATGTCCCTTCAATAAGGCATAGACACAGTGTTTTATAATGTCAAAAATAGTGTGTAGATTGCGTCTTAGCTTGAATGTGTAAGTTAATAATTTGGCAGTCCAATGGGCAATATCTTGATAACAAATCTGGACAATCATTTGAAAAGAGAGCTTAAGCTGGCAACTATTTTGTTGATGTTATTCCACCGTAGAAATAGGATGGGATACAAGATAAGAGCTTAGTTCAGAATTTGGAAAACATTGACATAATATATCTCTATGTTTACATTTTTGTTCTTAAAAATACGTGTCATAATCCGTAGAAGTGACAGACAGAAATCCAAACTTGGTGAGGTTGGTAACCTCGTTCTGTAATCTGTAAACTATTGAAGAGATATTTAAACAGATTATGTAGGGGCCGTTCATAAATTCTACATCAGGTGGGAGTAGGGGTTGCATGGAGAAGTTTGACAGGGGAGAGAGGGAGTTTGACAAAAAGTTGACGTCAACAAAACAGTTTTTATACACCAATTAAATCGTGTTAATTTGAAAACAAATATCGCAAATCTGAAGAAAAAAAACAATGTGACGTTATCCTCGCGTTTTTTCTGCAAAGATATATATTTTTGGTGAGAGGGTTAATTATTTTTTTTTAACTTGAATAAGCGGGAGAGGCTCCTGAATTCTTGACCAGCTTTTGATAAGGAGAGAGTGGTGGCCAAAACTTGTTATAAAAAAGATTTTGATGTAATTTATTTCCCCCCCTCACCCCCCCCCCAATCAAAAATTGTTGGAAAGATAGCAGGGAATTGCTACGCACAAAGTAGTGCCTGAGAGAGAGAGTGTGTGTATATGTGGATCTGTGTAAGAGAGAGAGAGAGTGTGTGTGTGTGTTGTGTGTGTATGTGGATCTGTGTAAGAGAGAGAGAGCCAAAGAGAAATGGATAATCGACTAGGTTTTCATAATCTGTTTCATAGTTTCATAGAATTAGCTGAAGTTTTGAATGGTATATATAATGTCATCATTGTTATTATTTTGTCTGTTGTTATCTTTTCTGTTGTTATCTTGTCTGTTGGTATCTTGTCTGTTATCGTGTATGTTGTTTTCTTGTCTGTTGTTGTCTTGTCTGATGTTATCTTTTCTGTTGTTATTTTTTCTATTGTTATCTTGGATGCTGTTATCTTGTCTGCTGTTATCTTGTATGTTGCTATCTTGTTATGTTGTTATCTTGTATGTTGTTATCTTGTATGTTGTTATCTTGTCTGCTGTTATCGTATATGTTGTTATCTTGTATGTTGTTTTCTTGTATGTTGTTATATTGTATGTTGTTTTCTTGTATGTTGTTATCTTGTATGTTGTTATCTTGTCTGCTGTTATCGTATATGTTGTTATCTTGTATGTTGTTATCGTATATGTTGTTATCTTGTATGTTGTTATCGTATATGTTGTTTTCTTGTCTGTTGTTTTCTTGTCTGCTGTTATCTTGGATGTTGTTATCTTGTCGGCTGTTATCTTGTTTATTGTTATCTTGTATGTTGTTATCTTGTTTATTGTTATCTTGTATGTTGTTATCTTGTTTGTTGTTATCTTTTCTGTTGCTCGTAGTAAGACGATGATATCCAGAGCATTACATGGATATACTGCCCTGGTCATGATGGAGTCCGAGGAAACGAGAGAGCCAACTTATTGGCAGGCAATGCGGCGATAGACAGCACATTGCTGAGAAGAGATAAAGCAGACTTAATGAAGGCAGTAATAAATTCATTTCAAGACAAAGATAATGCCAACGAGGCTGAAAAAGTACACATACAGAGAATGTTAGAAATGGGAGTATCTAGAAGAGAGGAAAGGAAAAGTTTCGGTTTTTTATTTAAGGAGCCGAATATCACGCAATTAACACCTGACTGGGACTCAGAGTCTACATACACTGGGACGGCTGCTGGAATGGAGGGCGGAGCGCTTATGGGAATATCTCTGGTGCTGTGAAGCTAATTTCTAATCAAGAATCAACACGATGATGATATAAAAACATCATCCACAGAAAGACGAGCCACAGTAGATGTCTGCATAGACGTGAACATAGAAGACAACTGGCTCTTCAAAACTTTCAAGACAATTCAAGCGAACATATTTCGGGAATATTCAGAGAAGCAATGTTTTAGAAAGATTAATGATGGAAGGAAACGTTCCAGGTGAGAGAACAGGAGGCAGACCAAGACTACGATTGACACAGGATATCAAAGATCTTCTGAACAAGACACTGGAAGAGACACAGAACCGAGATGCTTACAGAATGACAGTCTGGACAGCGTTCTGTTAAGGACATATCACATAGATAGGTAGCTTGAACAGAATCGAGGGTCTTGCAGATTGGCAGTGCGGACAACGTTCTACAAAGTGCACATCACATAGATGACTCTTCTGAAATGTTTTTGAGCTATACTGGTGAAAACTTATCACGTTTTTGAGCTATATAGGTGAAAACTTATCACACTAATCATAACGCTCTACAGTCAATTTCTCGCCCAATTTAGCTGTAATATGTAGATACTGCAAGGGGACTGAAATCAATGTATTCGCTTACAACCAACTCTTAGAGTGACGTGATAACTCCGTAGGCTGTTCTTGTATCTAGAGATCTGTTGACCTGGTCACGATTAAAATATTACTCCCTGGATACAACAGATCGTGACACCGACTATTCGATAGAAATAATATCTTGTGATTGCGACGATAGACACGAATAATGTACATATACAAAGCCTATTGAGGCGCAAAGCGATCAGAAGGACTCACATAATGAATGAATATACTCCACAGATTTGAAGAGGGCGTCTTCCTCCGCCAATTGGTGGAGTTATTAGCGCAATTTGTAACTAGAAATATTACCTTCATATTTGTACCCCGCCATGCGGGTGTTCAGGGTAATGAGATAGCTGATACACTGGCGACAATGGCCACAATATTTAATGATACGTCATTGGATTGTCTAACGTTATCAACGTTTGCGTTCAGAAGATTTTCAGAAGTATGAATCATAGTCGTTCTCAAGATTTTTTAGAGAGTGGAGTAAACATTGAAATTGTGGGAAAGAGAAACATAATAGACATTATCATTACCACGTGACATATTCTTTCCAGAACGTTGTGTTTACAATTGATGTCCTGAACCCGACTCTATCCCATACCATTCTTTCTGCCTCATCTAATGATATCTTCATATAGTCTTTGATGTCATCTGTCCATCTTCTTCTAGGTCTGCCTTTTCTTCTACTTCCCAGAACTGTGACCTCTAATATGCGTCTTTTCATGTCATTATGTCTATTCATATGTCCGAAATATTTCAGTTTTCTATGTAAATTCATCAGCCATCCTTCCTCTATATTCAATATATTCAAAACCTCACTGTACCTTATCTTTTCTGTCCAGGAAATTCTTAATATTCCCCTATAATACTTCAGTTCGAAAGGCGATATTCTTTTATGCCGTTGTTCTAATTATTGTCCATGTCTCACAGCCGTATGTTGCAACTGGAAAAACGTATGATCTAAGAAGTATAACTTTTGTCTTTGTTATAATAGTTTGTCCATATATTTTGCATGTCTTTTAGTTTCGTTATCGCTAATCCTTTCCTAATTTCCATAGTACTCTACATCACCTAAGCTGTTTATATTTGCACCCAGATAATCAACCTTGTCGACGTTTTCCAGTTCCATGTTATCTAATTTAATTCTTGGTGTTACTTTGATTTTATTTGTTGTGGTGATCTTGGTAAATAGACATAGGAAGAGAAATGTACATAAAAATGAAACTTAAACAGTCAGTCTCTATACTCTGATGTATTGAGACAAGGATCGAATACTCTGAAGGATGTATTGAAACGAGGATCGAATACTCTGAAGGATGTATTGAAACGAGGATCGAAACATCTATGAACTTGCCAAGTTTTCATTGATAAAAACCTGCACCTATAACTCAATTCTGACATAATCAACACTAACTATACATTGATATTCAAATGTATCATGTGCTGACAGGTAAATAATTGTTCAGCAGACATGCACAACACAGATCGAACTGAGTTCACGAACATGAGAATATAATACCAGAATATTGTTGGAAATAAATCTCATGCATAATCCAACATTGTATTTCACACACACACAAACAAAGCCACATTTCATGATAATTATAATGTATTTGTGTTCCATATTTCTTTTCTGGTAACAATGCATGTTTCCTTTGCTGACACGCATTCGTTCTGTGAAATGCTTACAGACAAAATATATATATTTTTCAGAAACAAAATGGATTCCATGTTTTGAGATTGGAGACACTAAACATATCCTTTGACCAGTATCAGAGCATCAAGCTCTCATCTTGTTTCAACAGATACCACTATCATTTCAAAATGTCCACTTTTCCTTCGCAGAATCGCGTTAAATATTCCTATATATTGTAATAATTAACACCATCAGTTGCCATGCTTATCATGCGAACTCGTTAAAACACAGATACACATTCACGTAATGCTCCATGATTACACAGCTCGCTATTCTTCTGAAGGGATACCAGAACTGAGCACACTATATGCACATGTATGACGATGGTCGATTCATACTTGTCTATGTACTATCACGGGATGTCTGTTACAAATCAGTTCATGTAGAAGAGCAGTGAAGAAGGGAAATGCTGGAGTGTACATGAAATATCCAGAAAACATGAAAGATAATCCATCTGTTCACCAACTGGAATCTTCTGTTCCAACTACTCTGCAGAAATACAGTCTCTAAATATTTCTGCAGAAATAATTAAAAAACATGCTATATTCAGTAACCCCTTTATAATTAACTTCGTATTTACCTCTTATTTGTCTGTTTACTGTGCGGCACTTTCTATTTTGTCGGACATCCTCCGATATTTTTGTTATTTATATTTGCTTTTGGTTAGGTAAGAAGTATCTGTCCGGCTCTGTGGCAGCGTGGTGCAGAGACGTCTGTGGCGGAAACGATAACGGGTTAGAATTCCGTCACAGATAACCGTGCATCTGGATCATTCAGAAGCAATGAAAAACTACTGAACGTATTTATATTGCCTAAAAAGTTATTATATTAAAATAAATGTTGCCTTTATGGATACGTCTTCAACAGAACATGCTACCACAAAGTATCTCTTATAGTGAGGTATGCTGCTTTCAACCCTGGACTTTAATCCAATTTGGTTATACCATAGCTTTACAATCATCAAAATATAATGGAGCTCGCGGTTCTGGTAGTCCTTTAACCATGACCTTCAAAATAGTTTCTTTAAGAGAATTTTATTAATATAATACAATTCTACTTTTTTAAATTTTCATGCTGTCATGGCCCAATCTATTCTTGTGTGACCTAATCTTTTCTATTTTCTGTCCGATAGATCTACTGATGTGAGCTAATCTTTTCTATTTTCTGTCCGATAGATCTACAGATGTATCCTAATATATTCTATTTTCAGTCCACGAGATCTACAAATGTGACCTAATCTATTCTTGATTCAGCCCGCGAGATCTACTACTGTGACCTAATCTATTCTTGTTTCAGCCCTCGAGATCTACAAATGTGACCTAATCTATTCTTGTTTCAGTCCTCGAGATCTACAAATGTGACCTAATCTATTCTTGATTCAGCCCACGAGATCTACTAATGTGACCTAATCTATTCTTGTTTCAGCCCGCGAGATCTACAAATGTGACCTAATCTATTATTTTTTCAGCCCACGAGATCTACAAATGTGACCTAATCTATTCTTGTTTCAGCCCGCGAGATCTACAAATCGCCTGTGTGGTTGGCATACCATTTATCAATGAATAATCCTCTAGGGTTATCGACAATGAAGGCCTACGAACAGAATCAAAACAAGCCCGTCATATTTTGTATTGTTTCCGTGAATTTTATTGGTCGTGTTTGCAATCGACACAAATACTATACATAATGACCATCGAACAGCACGGAAATAATCAAACGTATCATGTACCAACGCTTATTTTGATTTTGTTCGAAGGACCGTACTGTAGATAGCCATTTTTCTTCTATATCAAATGTCGCATGAATTCCATGCAGTTGATTCTATTCTTCTTCTGCGTTAGTTCTCAAACTCCTGCAGATTAGCAGGATGTAGTCCGGAGAACGGAATGCGTTGTGTCATGGTTTACAGCATTGCTGCGATATATGCGCCTTTCTTCCTGACACATCCTACTTCAGCATGGCTTTGGGTCACTGACGCTATATGGGATGGGACAGCCAACTCCTTCCCATAACCTCCTTAGTCGCTTTTTACGACATGCGTGGAAGGTAACCAGTGTTGCTATTCTTTGCTCCCCTTTCGGGCCCCGGCAACACACGGACGGTTGATTCTATAATTCGAACATTTTTTTTTTTAAATAAAAAAAACAAAAAGGAATTAAACTTTCCATAGAAAAGTGCCGGAAAATGTTGGCACTACTATTTAAAAATTCACACTTAATATTCCAGACCATGATTATGAATTCCGTAAGTACAAAAATGTCTTGGCAGATTTAATGCATTTTCTGGTACGAAGGTCAACACAAAACGCATTTGCATGTCATAAATAGGCAACGGGCTTGTAATGAAATGAAATCATGAATATCAACTGGAGAACGTGAGCATTGAAAAAAGATGCGTGAAAGATATTTAGTGAGATAATATACGTGAGACTAGAATGAATATACTTGAGGCTAGCTAAAATATACGCGAGATCAGAATGAATGTATGCTTACGTAATGAAATATGGAGTCTCACATTCTACACTAAATAATAGAATATGTGAAAGATCGACATTTTCGACCTGCTGCTCCGTTGGGAACAATAAGATTTAGTAGTACCTTATCCGTATGTATTAATGTGTAGTGCAAGCGCGTGCATGTGTTATGTAAGATGGCGGCTGATCGCTGATCTATGATGACAGGAATGTAATGGGATGTCTTTGAAATCGTACAGAAACGGGAGTATCTGAATTTGATGAACGAAATGTTGCTATTTAAGAATCTGACCGCACAGATCCTCGAAGATCAATATTCAAGAACAAATTCTTGTATGTATGAATTCTAATGCGACATTCACGTGATGTATGTTTACATTTGGCGTAGACAATATGGGAATTTTTTTATAAATGTCATTTGGGCAATGTATGTGAATTAACAGGATACGGCCTAAGATAGAAGATTGCACGTGTTGTCGGGACCTGAAAGAGGAACAAAGAATAGCAACACTGCCTACCACCCATGCATGTGGTAGGAAAAGACTAGGCGGTTATATGATGAAGTTGGCTGTCCAAATGTATATATTGTAAAAGTGACCCAGAAAAAATGCTGAAGTCGGATCTTGCAGACAAAAGGTTGAGGTATCGCAGGAAAGCTAAACAAGACGACATCTCAGGACTACATCCTACTAATCTGCAGGAGTTTGAGAACGTTCTCCGGACTACATCCTACTAACCCGCAGGAATTTCAGAACGTTCTCCGGACTATATCCTGCTAACCTGCAGGAGTTTGAGAACGTTCTCCGGACTATATCCTGGTAAAATGCAGGAGTTTGAGAACGTTTCTCTTGACTATATCCTGGTAATATGCAGGAATTTCAGAACGTTCTCCGGACTATATCCTACTAACCTGCAGGAGTTTGAGAACGTTCTCCGGACTATATCCTGCTAACCTGCAGGAGTTTGAGAACGTTCTCCGGACTATATCCTGGTAATATGCAGGAGTTTCAGAACGTTCTCCGGACTTTATCCTGCTAACCTGCAGGAGTTTCAGAACGTTCTCCGGACTACATCCTACTAACCTGCAGGAATTTGAGAACGTTCTCCGGACTATATCCTGGTAACATGCAGGAGTTTGAGAACGTTCTCTTGACTATATCCTGGTAATATGCAGGAGTTTCAGAACGTTCTCCGGACTATATCCTGCTAACCTGCAGGAGTTTCAGAACGATCGCAAAGGAATGCGATAATGATAGAAGAGGGTGAATCAGCCCTGACTATATTACACTTTCAATTGATGATCCTGGTAACGTAATACTGTCTCAGTATGGATAAGCGAGTAATAATCGAATAGGGAAAGAAAATGTGGTCCAAAATGTAGTCCAAAATGTGGTCTAAAATGTGGTCCAAAATATGTATACAGACATACCATTCGGTTTACAGTAAGCTACCAAGCAGACATGAAAGAAACAGCTCAAAATTGTCAATCAACTACCAAACATAACTAGACATACAGCTCAATATTGTCAATCAACTACGAAACACACCTGGACATATAGTTCAATATTGCCAATCAACTACGAAACACACCTGGACATATAGTTCAATATTGTCAATCAGCTACCAATTACACCTGGAAGAAACTGTTACAAATTTTCAATCAACTACCAAACATACCTGGTTCAATATTGTAAATCATCTGACTAACACACACAGGGACATACAGTTCAATATTGTCAATCAACTACGAAACACACATGGACATATAGTTCAATGTTGTAATCAACGATCAAATACACCTGGACATATAGTTCAGTATTGTCAATCAACTATATAACACACCTGGACATATAGTTCAGTATTGTCAATCAACTATATAACACACCTGGACATATAGTTCAGTATTGTCAATCAACTATATAACACACCTGGACATATAGTTCAATATTTCCAATCAACTATATAACACACCTGGACATATAGTTCAATATTTCCAATCAACTATATAACACACCTGGACATATAGTTCAATATTTCCAATCAACTATATAACACACCTGGACATATAGTTCAATATTGTAAAGAAGAGAAACTAATATGGCGTAGCATCATTGTTTGACTCACTGTGTCCTACTTTTATTTTAATAACTAGATATGCGTAATCTATTGCAACAGTGACTCATAAACCAAGTTCTAATCGGCACAACAGCACAACCCTCTCACCAACCATCTGCATATTCTGCGTCATTGTTTTGGTGGTAATTTTTTTTTAATTTGCACGCTCGATTGATTCCGAAACCTATATCCGGTATTCTTATGATCCCGGTATTACTGCGCGTGCAATGTTCATGCTCTGATTACTGTAGGATATCTTTCTTCAAGAGAATAATATTCCAAAACACACTTGCTAAATATTCAACGGCTTAAAACAGTGTTCATTTAACAAATCACAGCCCATGTTATTGCAAGGTTTGTCATGTAATTTAAACTGTTCATGGGAAACAATTTTCGAAACAAAAATCGCCTTCAAGTGACCTAATTTCAATATTGTGAGAAAAATTGCAGGACCATTCATCTTCTTCTTCTCTTACACAGTTTAACAAAGCAAGTCCGGTTTTCTAGATGAATGTTGCTGTATTTGAAAGCTCCCATATAACATTCTGTGGATGTCTGTGCGTAACCGCTCCTTCAGCAACTGGTTTAGCGTAGTGCAGTCGTGCAGGATATGTTCTGTGGTCTGTTCTGCCTGCCCACATGGACACAAAGATGAAAAAAAACCGTTTTCATCTATTTAGCCCGTCTATTTTCATCTACACAAGTCCAGTTTTCTCAATAAATGCTACTGTATTTGAAAGCTCAAATATATGTTTTTATAGTTTTGAGTAGCCAGGTATTCATCTGTACTCAGGTTTTTGCGAATGTCTGCGTTGGTTCGTCGCTCTGTCCATGATATTCTTAGGTCCTATCTATACCATTTCATTTCGAATGCCAATATTTTCGTCTTCATGGAGATGCCATTTCCCGCGTCTCACAACTATATGTTGCCACTGGAAAAATAAATCTTCTTAATAGTTGTAACTTTCATTTATTAAATTAAATTTCACGAACCACCCGCTGTCCTATAAGCCAATCAGAGCAATAAACTATCAGAACTGGAGGAAGTCAAACGAGAAGTGAATAGTAAAAAAGGTAATACTACAGTAGCTACCATTACACTGTGGCATACCAGAAAATGAAGAGGCAGATAGCCTGGCAAAAGATGGAGCAACACAGGAACAAATATACCAAGTCATCACCTAGTAAGAATAGAGGACACTCATCAAAGCTGTTAGGAATTTGACCATTCAAAATATAACTATCACTATCTAGACAAGGCTGAGCAAGTTATCATCTTCCACATTAGGACAGGACTCAACAGACTAAACAGCCACCTAATTAGATAAAAACTAATTTTTTTTCATGTATGGAAACATGAGGAGCTTTCAAATACAGCAGCATTTATTCAGAAAACTGGACTTGCTGTGTAGACATGTTAAACCGTGAACGAGACGAAGAAGAAGACTACATATTAACTCGTAATCCCATCACTCATGGCCTCACAACACTTCATAATGCCACCTATGGCTGTACACAACGCCTCATGGTACCACCTATGGCTGTACACAACGCCTCATGGTACCACCTATGGCTCTCACACACACATCTCCCGATCTCACATCTGTAGACCACGATCACAATTGTTATATCAAACACCTCACTTGTTAGCCTCCATGACCCTCGTGGTGGGTCACATGATCCACTTAGAAAAACCCTACTCTGTAAGGCTGTTGCAGCTAACCTTCGTTGCTGAGACGGAACTTGACACTGATGACTCTATAAGCCAGTAACTACTCTTCTCAAGAAATACAACCAACATTCGGCAATGACTGATAAGAGTTATTTTCTGTAGGTGACTGAGCGATAGTCTGGTTAATTAGTGTAGAATTTTAGTCCCTCGATTATTTACAGTCATACTGACTCATTGGGAATCATCCTTCAAACGTGACGCTAATCGACTATACCTGTTCTCATTGGTCATTTTATTTTGTATCAACTGCCAATGAAATTCACTTTTGAAGGATGATTTATGATTAGTTCATAGGACTGTAACGTTGGGGATTCCGGATTAAGACCACAGGCGGGAGGGAGCATGTTTGAGTGTTGATCTTCTAACAAGGAGGCATGTACAAGCAACGGTCATGATGTCATTGGGGGGGGGGGTCAGTTAATGGGGATAGTAGAAGCGAACTTTGAATGAAGGGGTCGTACACAAGCAACGGTCATGATGTCCTGGGTGGAGACACGAAATGGCGATAAAAGAAAGGAACTAATATTTGAGGAGGCTTGGAACCGTCGTCCTCATCTGTCTTGCCTTCATCTATCTTACCTGTTATAACTGTGTTCTCCAATCCTCCATGTGTCATAACATGTCTCCAAATCTTCATGTGTCATAACATGTCTCCAGATCTCCCTCTCTCATAACATGCCTCCAGATCTCCCTCTCTCATAACATGTCTCCAGACCTCCCTCTCTCATAACATGTCTCTAGACCTCCCTATCTAATAACATGTCTCCAAATCTCCATGTCTCATAACATGTCTCTAGACCTCCCTCTCTCATAACATGCCTCTAGACCTATCTGTCTCAAATTTGACTCAAATATAAAGATGTTTTTTTTCTTTCGGAAAGTTTTAAATAACCCCCCCCCCAAACCCCCCCCCTCGTCTTGTGGGAACATTGGCAATGTCTTCTTTCCAGACATATAGTAGGATGCTACTAAGGAATATTGGGGGATAGCCTGACAACCTGTAGTCTGTAAATAAAATCACTATCACATCGTGGCACAATGTCTTACTTGTGTCTTCTATCACATAAATTCCATGAAAAACGAAGAAATGCAGGCTAGCTGACATTGAACCTTGTAATTTTGTGAGACTCCTAGGTGACAGGGAGTGCTAGATGTGCCATCACTGTGTGCCAGACTCCTAGGTGACAGGGAGTGCTAGATGTGCCATCACTGTGTGCCAGACTCCTAGGTGACAGGGAGTGCTAGTCAGGAGTTTGAGAATGAACGCAGAGGAATAGTAAGTACTCAGTAGGTCGCTTACTGAGCAGAAATTAGAAGAAAGAAGATTTAGTACTCTGTATGTGGTTTACTGTTCTGAAAATAGACGAAAGAAGATTTAGTACTCTGTATGTGGTTTACTGTTCTGAAAATAGACGAAAGAAGATTTAGTACTCTGTATGTGGTTTACAGAACAGAAAATGGAAGAACGAAGATTAAGTTCTCAGTAGATGGCTTAATTTGAATAAATACAAATAAATTCAAGTAAGAAGCATGAGGATAAATGAAAATAATCCTCAAGGCTGACGGGATTTGAACCAGGTCCGTTCTTGTGCCATTGAATCACTTTGCGATTCAAGTAAACAGGTTTTCCGTACTTGACAACATCGCCCAAAAAAAGATGTTTTCGCTAAGACATTCAACTTGTGTACTCAAGTCACTGAGAACGGACGAATCGAGACAAGGATAAATACAACAACGAACATCCCGTACAAGTATTGAAGTATCCTCAGGAATACAACCCTAGAACATATGTATTCGTACAATAAGGATCTATCATCGTCATCATCAGGTGCCATGCCGGGTGGCGTAGGCGGTCATGGCTCTCCACAGCTCTCTGTCCAAAGTATTATGTATCAAAGTCGTTGTTGTTTCTTTGCCATGCCAGGTTGTCAAACTGTCTAATATGTTCTCACGTTGTCGCCCTCTGTCTCTGGTGCCTTAAATCTTGCCTGTTGTGATTATGTTCTCTTAACCTGCCTGTCTCATGAAGTGGCCAAAAAAAGAAGATTGCCTTTTTCTTATATTCTTGATTAAGGTCCGTTTCGCATTTGACTCGAAAGAGTCAACACCTCTACATTAGTTTCTCTGGCAGTCCATGGTATTCTCAGCATTCTTCTGTAGAACCACATCTCTGTTGCCTCCAATCTCCCACTTTCCAGTTTGTTTATTGTCCAAGACTCGCACCCATATGTTAGTATAGGGGTTATATAGCACTGCAGAACTCTCTTTCTCACCTCTAATGACAAGGTCATATTACACAGTATATTTTTCATTTTTCTGAATGTTGTTTTTACCTGTCCTATTCTGCATCTTATTTCTGTTGAACTTCTTCCATCTGCTGTTATAATTGTACCTAGATATTTGAATTGGTTGACCTGTTTTAATACTATATCATTCACTATGATCTTGCAAGGTGTGTTATTTTCTTTCTTTGAAATAACCATTACTTCTGTTTTCTTGATATTTAGGAAGAGGCCTTTCTCTTTGCTTTCTGTGACTACTACTTTAATTAAGTTTTGAAGGTCTTCCTCACTTTTTGCAATCAGAACAGTGTCATCCGCATATCTCAAATTATTTATGTTATGTCCTCCCACTGATATTCCTGGGATATCTACTATTGCACGCAATATGTTTTCTCTGTATAAAGAAAACAGGTCTGGTGAAAGCACGCATCCCTGTCTGACTCCTTGTTTTATTTGTTGAAAATGGCCAAATTGATTTCCTACTCTTATTGCTGCTGTTTGTTGCCAGTACATGTTCTTGATTATTCTTAAATCCTTGCTGTCAATGTTCAGATTCTCTAGCATGTGTATAATTTCGCTATGTTTAACTTTGTCAAAAGCTTTAGTGTAGTCTATAAAACAGAGGTACAGATCTGTTTTTACCTCTATAGACCTCTCTATTAGTGTTCTCAATATATAAATAGCATTGTTGGTACCTTTGTCTTCTACAAAACCACAATGTTCTGGACTTATTTCTGATTTTGTTTTGTTTCTCACTCTCTTCGTGATGATTCTGAGAAGTATTTTGGTTATTAGGCTCATGAAGCTGATTGTACGGTGTTCTTCACATTCGGTGGTCCCTGGTTTCTTAGGTAATGCTATGAATATGGATCTCATTAAGTCATCGGGTATGTTTCCGCTGTTATATATGTCATTCAGCAATTTTGTGATTATTTCAACTCCAAAGTCATCTAAAGCTGCTAATTCTTCTAATGTGATATTGGCTGGACCTGGGGCTTTGCCATATTTCATGTGTCTTAGTTCCTCCCTTACTTCTGCTGTGAGTATTGATGGACCCTCGCCGTTATCTTGTATGTTTATTTCTGGTCTATTGTCCTCATAAAGTTCTTTGATATATTCTGACCATCTCTGTACTATGTGATCTATTCCCATTAATACCTGCCCTGTCTTAGATTTTAGACACCCTGTAACTGTTTGCGTTCTCTTTCCTGTTATCATCTCAATTTTCTTATATAGTAATGTTATATCTTGGTTGTAATGCAATTCTATTTCTGTGCATTTCTTGTTCAGCCAGCTTTCTTTTGCTATTTTGCATTTCTCTCGTATCTCCTTATGTATTTTCTGATATTCCACTATCTTGTGTTTATTTTTCCTTCTGGTGCTCATCAATTCTAATATTTCTTCTGTCATCCATTTTTGTTTTGATGTATGTTTTATTTTTGGTATTATCTCTTTAGATGTTTGGTTTATCGAATGTTTTAGCATGTTCCATTGATCATCAATACTCTGAATCTTTGCAATGGCATTGTATCTATTTTGTACAATTATGTTGTATCTTTCTTTAAAGTCAGCATCTGATTTCAATAAAGCTAAATCTAATTTCATATTCCTTGGTGCTCTCTTGATCTTCTTTAATCTTATACACAATTTCGCTACCAGTAGTATATGATCACTGTTGCAGTCAGCACCTGGCCTTGTTTTCATAGATCTAATGCTGTATCTATGTCTTTTAGAGACTAAAATGTAATCAATTTAGTTCCGAGTATTATCACCTGGGCTAATCCATGTACACAGCCTTCTTGGATGTTGCTTGAACCATGTATTCCCTATTATTACGTTATGTGCCTGTGCCCACTCTATCAATAAATGGATCTATAGCCTAGCTTATAAACATAAATAACATAGAGACATGACAATATTGCTTCCAATAATAGCTTATAAAAGTAAATTCAAGTAGGAAGTAAGAGGATAAATTATAATAAATCTTAGAACTGACTGTTTACTTGAGTTGCAAGGCGAATCGGTGACGCTAGAACGAACCTGGTTCAATTCCTGTCCGCCTTAAGAATTAATTTGAAAAAACAAGATATCAATTTCTCAGTAAGTGGCTTAATTTGAAGAAAGCAGATGAAATTCGTAGAAGGTGGCTTAATTTGAAGAAAATGGAGAAAAGAAGAAAAGGTCTCAGTAGGTGGCTTAATTTGAAGAAAATGGAGAAAAGAAGAAAAGGTCTCAGTAGGTGGCTTAATTTGAAGAAAATGGAGAAAAGAAGAAAATGTCTCAGTAGGTGGCTTAATTTGAAGAAAATGGAGAAAAGAAGAAAAGGTCTCAGTAGGTGGCTTAATTTGAAGAAAATGGAGAAAAGAAGAAAAGGTCTCAGTAGGTGGCTTAATTTGAAGAAAATGGAGAAAAGAAGAAAAGGTCTCAGTAGGTGGCTTAATTTGAAGAAACATGATGAAGTTGAATCTACTTGAATCTACTTTATGAAGTTCTCAGAAGGTGGCTTAATTGTAAGAAAATTGAAGAAAGAAGGCGTCCTGAATATTCGGTTTAATTTGAAGAAGCAAGATGAAATAAAAGGATTGACAATATAATTGGATTTGAAGAATGAAGTAAACAAGATAAGAAGCTGGAATCCATATTTTAAAGTCAGCTGAATTTCAAGAACACAAGCGGGAGAAGAAATGGCGTCGTCTGAACTAGGTGAACTGACAATTTGCGAAGAGAAGTGTTTGTGAGTTCCTAGAGAAAATCGAATGATTGGAAAACTGGTGTGAACTGGGATTGATGAGGGTAGGGGTGTGCGTCTGGCCCTAAAACACAGAGATAGATCGTTACTCGAAAATCGATTGCTTCTACCCATGGGGGCTCTGCAAATGGGGGAGATAATCAAACGTCCCGTCACCTCTTTATTGGACCGGGCCATGTTTATGCTCCGGCGCGTTGCAGACAAACCCCCATAACACGAAGCTCGATCGACCGTATTTTGTATTACACCCTGTTGTTACTGAATAAATGCAGATACATCTTCTCCACGTCCTTCCCAAGTATTACAATAACCTTCTCTCCCGCCTATTCTTGGCGCCTTAAGTACAGTCATTGTGGGCACTCTTTCATCTGTACATTTTATCTGCACTCTTGATTGTCATTTACTTGACTCGGTGTCATGGCTGCTACGATTGCAACAAGAACTCAGCAACTGCTCAGCAGACGTCTGTTTCCTAATCATTTTGTATTGACTCCTCATTCTCTAAAATACAGATATTTACTTCTCGTATGGATTGTACCTTCTCTAAAGAATATATTAATTCCTTTTATGGATTGTACCTTTCTAGAGACATATATTCACTTCTTTTATGGATTGTACCTTCTGTAAGACATTTATTAACTTCTACTGCAGAGTGTAACTTCTTTTGGATTTTAGTCCTTTAGCAATATATTACCTTCTCTTATATTTATCCAACTTTTACTTTCATTATCTCTCCATATTTACCCAACTTGTTTGTATTTTCAAAATCTACTCCTGTTTAACACAATCTTATTTTCAATAGCTACCTTTATTTACCTCACTGTTGTTCTCAGTGCCTATATATACCTCACTGTTGTTCTCAATATTTCTCTCTTTTGATCTCATTTTTATTTTCAATATCCCCCCACTTATCCCAATTTTATTTTCAATATCCCCCCACTTATCCCAATCTTATTTTCAATATCTCCCCCCCCCTCACTTATCCCACTTTTATTATCAAAATCTCCCCAGATTTAATCTATTCTCATTTTCAATATTTCCCCATGTTTTCCGCTTTTTTATTTTCTATACACCCTCAGTATTATTCTATTCGAAACGTCTGTACATGCCAATATTTGCACCACTCTTCAAATGTGCTCTATAATATAGCAGCCAGTTCTAAATTGTATTTTCTCCCAAGAAGCTAAATGGGTTGGTTCTCTTTTCCTACACTACAAGCTCATATACAGCAAAATTCTTTTGAATCTGAAGTGAAACTCCTATCGATCAGTCTGATGTTTCGATCAGACAGTTTTAAGGACCAGGTCGGCACCACGCGTGAACATGAGTACAGTCGGGTAAAGTCACATCAACACGGGCTCCTTGAATAGTACTCAGATGAAGATAAAAATCTAGGAGTCCTTATCTAGAGTTAAAAGTGCTGACATGGGGGACAGAAAATTCAAATGTTTTGTTGGAATTTTTAACTGTTTTGCCTTCGATAATTTTTTATTTTTTATTTTTGTGTGCATGTCAGTGATTATGACAGTTTTTGTGTCTGTATGTACTAGTTCACTTAGAGCTGATTATATGTCATTCATTGTACTTGTGTTTTTGTTCGTTTGGTGTAGTTTGTCTATGTTGATAACTAGCAATGTATCTGATTTCCTATGAAGTTCATATGTTGTGCGTTCATATTTACTACTGAGTCGGTGCTCTTGCGTGCTGCTGTTCCAGAGTTCATATGTGCTACTGAGTCAGTGCTCTTGCGTGCTGCTGTTCCAGAGTTCATATGTGCTACTGAGTCAGTGCTCTTGCGTGCTGCTGTTCCAGAGTTCATATGTGCTACTGAGACAGTGCTCTTGCGTGCTGCTGTTCCAGAGTTCATATGTGCTACTGAGTCAGTGCTCTTGCGTGCTGCTGTTCCAGAGTTCATATGTGTTATGGCATCTGTATCCATTTGTGTTCATATGTGCTACATGCGTTTGTGTTCATATGTAGTAATTGCGTTTGTGTTCATATGTAGTAATTGCGTTTGTGTTCATATGTGCTACTTGCGTTTATATTCATATGTGCTACTTGGGTTTGTGTTCATATGTAGTGATTGCGTTTGTGTTCATATGTAGTAATTGCGTTTGTGTTCATATGTGCTACATGCGTTTGTGTTCATATGTGCTACATGCGTTTGTGTTCATATGTGCTACATGCGTTTGTGTTCATATGTAGTAATTGCGTTTGTGTTCATATGTGCTACTTGCGTTTATATTCATATGTGCTACTTGGGTTTGTGTTCATATGTAGTGATTGCGTTTGTGTTCATATGTAGTAATTGCGTTTGTGTTCATATGTGCTACATGCGTTTGTGTTCATATGTGCTACATGCGTTTGTGTTCATATGTGCTACATGCGTTTGTGTTCATATGTAGTATTTTCGTTTGTGTTTATATGTGCTACTTGCGTTTGTGTTCATATGTAGTAATTGCGTTTGTGTTCATATGTAGTAATTGCGTTTGTGTTCATATGTGCTACTTGCGTTTATATTCATATGTGCTACTTGGGTTTGTGTTCATATGTAGTAATTGCGTTTGTGTTCATATGTAGTAATTGCGTTTGTGTTCATATGTGCTACTTGCGTTTATATTCATATGTGCTACTTGGGTTTGTGTTCATATGTAGTAATTGCGTTTGTGTTCATATGTAGTAATTGCGTTTGTGTTCATATGTGCTACATGCGTTTGTGTTCATATGTGCTACATGCGTTTGTGTTCATATGTGCTACATGCGTTTGTGTTCATATGTAGTATTTGCGTTTGTGTTTATATGTGCTACTTGCGTTTGTGTTCATATGTAGTAATTGCGTTTGTGTTCATATGTAGTAATTGCGTTTGTGTTCATATGTGCTACATGCGTTTGTGTTCATATGTGCTACATGTATTTGTGTTCATATGTAGTATTTGCGTTTGTGTTTATATGTGCTACTTGCGTTTTTGTGTTCATATGTGGTATTTGCGTTAGTGTTCATATGTAGTAATTGCGTTTGTGTTCATATGTGCTACATGCGTTTGTGTTAATATGTAGTAATTGCGTTTGTGTTTATATGTTCTACTGCGTCTGTATTCGTGTGTGTTATTGTGTCTGTATTCATATGTACTACTACTTCTGTATTCATATGTAATACTACTTCTGTATTCATATGTAATACTACTTCTGTATTCATTAATCTTTTTCCATATGTGTTCATGTATCCTGCTTGTTTATTACATTTCAATCACTTTTTAGTTAAAACTAATGTAATATTATGTCACTGTTACTATTACATTATTGTTACTATTTGAATTATATAATATTACATTAGTCTTACTATTACATTAGTGTTACTATAACATTATTGTTACTATTTGAATTATATAATATTACATTAGTCTTACTATTACATTAGTGTTACTACTTGGAAGTTAGATTATTACATTAGTGTTACTATTTTAAAGTTAGAGTATTACATTAGTGTTACTATTTGAAAGTTAGAGTGTTACATTAGTGTAACTATTTGAAAGTTAGAGTATTACATTAGTGTTACTATTTGAAAGTTAGAGTGTTACATTAGTGTAACTATTTGAAAGTTAGAGTATTACATTAGTGTTACTATTTTAAAGTTAGAGTATTACATTAGTGTTACTATTTGAAAGTTAGAGTGTTACATTAGTGTAACTATTTGAAAGTTAGAGTGTTACATTAGTGTTACTATTTTAAAAAAATTAGAGTGTTACATTATTTTTACTATTTGAAAGTTAGAGTGTTACATTAGTGTTACTATTTGAAAGTTAGAGTGTTACATTACTGTAACTATTTGAAAGTTAGAGTGTTACATTAGTGTTACTATTTGAAAGTTAGAGTGTTACATTAGTGTAACTATTTGAAAGTTAGAGTGTTACATTAGTGTTACTATTTGAAAGTTAGAGTGTTACATTAGTGTTACTATTTGAAAGTTAGAGTGTTACATTAGTGTTACTATTTAAAAGTTAGAGTGTTACATTAGTGTTACTATTTGAAAGTTAGAGTGTTACATTAGCGTTACTATTTGAAAATTAGAGTGTTACATTAATGTTACTATTTAAAAGTTAGTGTTACATTAGTGTTACTATTTGAAAGTTAGAGTGTTACATTAGTGTTATTGAATGAATATAGTACTTATCGCTTCTTAGTTCTGTAGCTGCGGCATTCTCCACTTTAGCTGACAACATCTCGACAGTTGGATCATTTATTATTGTTATAATATGTTATGTTATGTTATGTTCCTCCAGGGCCATAGGCGGCGCATAGGGCAGAAACCATAGCTTTCCATTTCTGTCTATGTGTTGCCAGGTCTTTCAATTGTTGTGTGTTGTTTAGGTTCATTGACATGCCTTCTCTATTAATGGTTCTTCGTAGAGTTATAATATAATATAGTTATTATTATAATAAGATGACTGGCCAAGATATACGCCCCCCATACACACACACTAACACATACTTACAATCGACCAGAGAAATAGGTCTATACAATCTCCTACATGTGTGACATCACAATGGACTCCATCCATTGATGTTTCAAGCATCCATCCATTGATGTTTCAAGCATCCATCCATCCATTGATGTTTCAAGCATCCATCCATTGATGTTTCAAGCATCCATCCATCCATTGATGTTTCAAGCATCCATCCATTGATGTTTCAAGCATCCATCTATCCATTCTTCTTCTTCTTCAGTATTCGCTCTCAAGTAACCACAACGAAATTATCGTGTGATTTCTGCCGGGGAGCGCGAAGTACGTTGTGCTGCAAGTTCCACAGTAGAACTGTGATTATTTGCACCCCGGGCTGGCCACTTTGTGACCTGGACGTCCGAGGTCCAGCACATCCGTTTTCGTCATTCCTTTATTTCGGGTTTGGTCCCTAATCCATACATTTATTATCTCAATCATCAAGTTTGTGCGAATCATTGGCACAATTTACAAACTTGATGATCAATGTTTGTCAAGTATTTAAGCCTTCCTTCCGTCACACATGGATAGCGTACAGTAGACATGACAGGGCCGTGGGTACTCTCTAATAAAGGAGGTTTGACACAATGGCAAGTTATTGTGTTGTGTGTAATTCCCTCGTTTTCATTAGAAATATGATAATGTTGTGCGAAACATAAATCGTTAAAAGGAAGGGGAGTTATCCACATTTGGCTAAATTCCTATTAATAAAATTCACCTTTTTAATTTCGTAAAAAGGGGGGGGGGGAGTTGAACATTCAAACCCCACACTTTAATCTATGTGCTTGATTTCTTGAGGGAGGTTTGAACATTCAAACTCCGATCCTTAATCTATGGGCTGGATATCCTATGGGATATCCAATCCCATATCAGATGTCTACCTCGTTTGATTATTTCCCTTGGCTATGTTGATCAGTTTATGGCTACCATGAACAGTTTATGTTTATCGTTTATGAATTTACATGTACATTTTTTTAGGGTTAGGGTTAGGGCTAGTTATGTAAAACGCAACTCTCCTAACCATAGTTATAAATAACTATAAATAAATAAATATTGAACATCTCAACACCCCACCCCCTCCCTTCATCTACGGGCGTGCATGCGACAGTGTTAAAGCACTCCCACAGATGTTTCTTACAACCTCCAGGATTGAACAGATGTTTCTTACAACCTCCAGGATTGAACTGATGTTTCTTACAACCTCCAGGATTGAACAGATGTTTCTTACAACCTCCAGGATTGAACAGATGTTTCTTACAACCTCCAGGATTGAACAGATGTTTCTTACAACCTCCAGGATTGAACAGATGTTTCTTACAACCTCCAGGATTGAACAGGCTACAGCAGACAAATCAATGGCATGTATAATAGGATGAATAACAATTGAAAAGCTAAAAATTGTAAGTTGAAAATTGTAAGTTGAAAATTGTAAGTTGAAAATTGTAAGTTGAAAATTGTAAGTTGAAAATTGTAAGTTGAAAATTGTAAGTTGAAAATTTTAAGTTGAAAATTTTAAGTTGAAAATTGTTCGATGAACATGTTGATCAAAGGAATGTTTAGAGCTTAACTATAAAAAAAACATTTTTGTACTTTCAGTTCTTTTGTGATTTGGTAGTAATTTTACTATCGTAATAACCAGTCATATTGTTACAAATATTATCGTAATAACCAGTCATATTGTTACAAAAATTATCGTAATAACCTGTCATATTGTTACAAATATCTCATTTACAGCACATCAGCTACTAAATAGGCTATACTTTATGAAAAAAATTCCGCCTCATTGTCCTACTGATAGCTAATAGTGTTGTGCGGAAACTACTGAAAATATATTTTGGAGAAACTACTGAAACTATATTTTGAGGAAACTAATGGAAATATATTTTGGGGAAACAAATCAAAATATATTTTTGGGAAAATAATGAAAATATATTTTGGGAAAACTACTGAAAATATGTTTTGGAGAAACTACAGAAACTATATTTTAGGGAAACTACCGAAACTATATTTTGAGGAAACTAATGAAAATATATTTGGGGAAACTAGTAAAACTATATTTTGAGGAAACTAATGAAAATATATTTGGGGAAACTAGTGAAACTATATTTTGAGGAAACTAATGAAAATATATTTGGGGAAAATAGTGAAACTATATTTTGAGGAAACTAATGAAAATATATTTGGGGAAACTAGTGAAACTATATTTTGAGGAAACTAATGAAAATATATTTGGGGAAACTAGTGAAACTATATTTTGAGGAAACTAATGAAAATATATTTGGGAAAACTAGTGAAACTATATTTTGAGGAAACTAATGAAAATATATTTGGGGAAAATAGTGAAACTATATTTTGAGGAAACTAATGAAAAGTTTTTTGGGGAGAAACTACTGAAAATATATTCGAGATAACAAATATCTATGGTGTGATTCAAACAAAGAGTACAAATCGTGCGTTTTCGAAAAAAAATGTTAATCTGCAGCCTGTGCCAGGAAAGTACTTAGTGTAATAAATAAACATTATTTTAAAAACTGCTGCCTGATCAAGGCAAACTATCCTGTTTACCTTGCTTAACAGAAGATGAACAAAATAATAGTTTGCTTTTTTATCCTTTTTTTTAAATGCACACCCAGTGTGAATTGAGCCAACAATATTTTGTTCGTAGCAAAGAACAGACAGATCTATAGAAAATGGTGTTGTCTCTTGCTGTGATTTCCATATAATATTTACGTTTACTGCTAGCACTAACGTCACAATGTCAAGAATTGTCGTATAAAAAATGCAAGGGGCAATCGATTTCTTTATTCCTACAGAAAAATGTATATATTGGTTTTGTAAAAACAAAATATATAAAACATGAATACGTTTACAATTGTTAGCGTCGTTAAGTTGGCGGTGTCCTAAATAGTAACTGTGAAACGTTTGGTCCTGATCGGTACACGGTTCTATGAGCCTGTACGGGTCAGACAACCAAGACAACCCAGACAACCAAGACAATCCAGACAACCAAGACAACCCAGACAACCAAGACAACCCAGACAACCAAGACAACCCAGACAACCAAGACAACCCAGACAACCAAGACAACCCAGACAACCAAGACAACCCAGACAACCAAGACAACCCAGACAACCAAGACAACCCAGACAACCAAGACAACCCAGACAACCAAGACAACCCAGACAACCAAATTAAATATTATTTTATTGTATATAGATATAGAAACATAGATATCTAACACTGATATGGATGAAATATGGTAAGGTGATTGGTTAGCTCCTGAGCAAAGTCGAACAGTCCTGTAAAATCTTAAAAGTTATCCTGTGGTCCGGCAAAGCTGACCATTGATATGATTGGATAACCTTTTACCTCTGGCCGGTTCATAAAGATTAAATAAATGTAAATACATGAATATTATTGTTTCATTTCAATCGACGTTTACTTTGTTTTAACAGGATCATTATTTTTCTCCTTGCGTTTATACTATTTTTTAAATTAGTATATCAATTGAAACTTCTGATATCTATCTGCGTTAGAATCGATCGAGCAACTCACTGTACTTAAAGTGGCAGCTGTTAAGATTACGACACTCACCATTATATGAAACTCACATGTTTACGTTAAGAATTATAGTGTATTCGTGGTCGAACGGTATACATGACTTTCTGTGTCGTTAAGAGATAGTTGCTCTGAGTTTTATCCCAGAAACGTTAATCAATTTCTATTTCTTCAATTTTTATAAATTTAGGCCTACACAGATGAAAGTCTTTGACATATTTGAAGAATAATTGGGGTCTATTGATATTTTATTCTTCTTTTTTTTGGCTACGTTTTTTAGGGGGGAAGGGGGGGTATTTTATGGGTATTTTATCAAATCACATAGTCCTATTGTACGGAAACTTCTGGAATTTTTTTTTCATTGGCAATTTCTACGATTTCTGAAATTTCGTAATATCAAATTAACAAATTAAATTCTACTCTGGCTACATCTTGGCGCCTTTCAGTAACTTGATATCTCCTTTGTTAGGCCTATTAAAAATAAAATCTACTGTATCGAGGAAAATGTTTGCAAGACAAATATTGGAGTTTGTTGTTTTTTAAACGTATAACTCAGACAACCCATTATATCCGTTACATGATACATGATAACACATTATATCCGTTACAGATTATATATATATATATATATATATATATATATATATATATATATATATATATATATATATATATATATATATATATATATATATATATATATATATATATATATATATATATATATATATATATGTCATTTAACGGATATAATGTGTTATCATCATATTGCTACAGACATGCTTCAAAATACTAATCTATTATTCTTAACCCTGGCAGCACCGGGTATTGCTTCTAGTAATAATACATTTATTTTTAAATTATATATATATTCTAGTTTAAGGTGTAAATAATAGGAAAACTGCCTTGTTTCCAGGTATGTCCTACTGATTGCAGTGCGCCAGTATCCCAGGAATGCCACGACCTGCCAAGAGCACATCACATACTTCTGGGCTAAAAACTGCATAAATCTTCTGTCAGATTTGTTGATCAATTGGCAGTGATGGCAGACTTAGCATTCCCTGTCCTCCTAGGAGTCTGACACAGAAGCACACAGCTACAGAGTTCACATGTCTGATTCTCTTCGTCATCCCCATTGGGGAATTTTTTTTTAATAGAAGACAAAAGTAAAAAATTGAGACAAGATATGGCGATGATTTGTTCACAGATTACAGGTCGTTAGGCTATCCCCAAATTTCTTAGTCGTTTCATATTACATATGCCTTGAAAGGAAACGGTGGTCCTGTTCTTTGCATTCTGAACTAAAAGTTCAGGCCCTGGTTACCACACGGACAAACAAGGATAGAAGACTCAACACAGCTTGGTTTTGTGTCATTCGAAAATATCTGCGTTAGAAATAGTTGGCAGTACATGGACATGACCGTCAGCTGGATGACATGACCTGTCTACTAAGACGTAAAAATAAACTAGTTTCTGATTTGCGTGAAATCTACTGGCTGGCCTTGGCTATTTTTGACTTGCGATTCCAAGTGTATAAATAGCGACCAATTAAAAGTCCAACAATAATCAATATCGTAACGAATGGGGTCCAAATTAATTTGGCTAGAGTGTCTATACTGTCAGTACCCACCACATGGGAGAATAGATTGAGGACTACTGCAATAACCAACCCTATACAGTATTGATTCTATACAAGAAGATTGCGCGCGTGTGCGTGTATATGCGTGTGAGTGTATATGCGTGTTAATTTAGTTATGAAATAAAACAGTTACTTGGCGTTTCTGTTGTCAATGCCAACATTATCTAAGTATCTTGGTTCAAATGATTTCAATTTTGGCGTATATAAGAGAAACATGTGAAGAGTCTTGCAATAAGATGATTAGAAAGAACATCAGCACTCGCTAAGAAACAAAAGGGTGCAATATACAAGATGAACGATGAGTTATGTGGCTTGTCTATAGCGCGCTGGAGCATAAACACGGCCTGGTCCAATAAAGAGGCAACGGGAAGTTTGATTATCTCCCCCTTTTTGCAAAGGCCCATGGGTATAAACAACCAAGCAATCGATTTTCAAGTAACGATGTAGTTCTTGTATTTTGAAGCTAGACTTACGCCCCCTCCTTTTTTGTTCTTTTCTTCCTCAATCTTAGTTTACATCGGTTTTCCAATAATCTAGTTTTCCAAGAAGTGGCAAATAAATTTCTTTGAAAATTGTCAGTCCAGACTTGTTTAGACAATGTTGGATCTTTGCAATCATATACCCAGTATTTGGTCTGTTTCTACGTGTCTTTTCTTTCATTATTCGTGAAACTGTCATTTTTCGTCTCATTTTACTGTTGTGATGATGATGATGATGATGATGATGATGATGATGGTTATTATTATAAAGGAGAGGAGGATGATAATGATGATGACAACGATGGTTACGATGATGATGGTAAAGATAACGACAACGACGACCATGATAATGATGATGATGATGACTATAACGACTTTGACAATAACAGTGATGATGGTGAAGATGATAATGAATTCTCGAGGAAGTATGAGTATGTCACTCGTTGTTTCTCTCCCAAGGAATGAAGTTTTACTTCCATCTCCAGGTTAGTGGTTGCTCTCCCAAGGAATGAAGTTTTACTTCCATCTCCAGGTTAGTGGTTGCTCTCCCAAGGAATGAAGTTTTACTTCCATCTCCAGGTTAGTCTCTTCGTTGACATTTTTTGTAACAAGATTTTTTCCAGATCTTTTGAAAGTCTCAGATATCAGTTTTAATTAATATTCCTGTAGGCAGCAGCGCCATGTGCTGAACAGTCTTCAGTTCAATCCCAGATCAGTATCCCTCGTTCCATTATTTCCCTTTGATAAGTTGATCAGTTTATGTTCATCATTTATTAATTAAAATATTTATTTATTTAGGGTTAGCATTAGTTATGTAAAACCCAACTCTCCTATACTCTGTTCACTTTAAGAATGAAGTGGGCCAAAACATACCCCCACATTACTCCGCGACAACATGTGATTTTTAAACAGCTGTTGGCATTTAAAATAATGTTATTTAAAACATTTAAAAACAATTAAAAACAATGACAACATTTTTTTTAAATAAAAAAAAGAACTTTATAACAATATTTTTGGACACTTAACAATGGATTAATGCTTTAATTCTGCGTCCAACAACCAATCAGAAGCACTGACCCACTTCATTCTTAGAGTGAACAGAGTATAACCCTAAATAAATAAATGTTCAAATTAATTATTGATGAATTATTGATATAATATTTAGATTAGTTATCCACAAAATAAGCAGGTATGCATCGGATCTATGATTGGACTCAGTCGTCTATTTGAAGTAGACTTTGCCATGATTTTCTGGCAATTTTGAAGCATGCTACAAACGCCTGTTTATTTCCTTCCAGCTGCCAAGGCATAGGTCTTCAGCAGACCTCCTCACATCAGAGATCATTGGTAGAGGTAATAAACAGCACACCCAAGTCCTAGTTCATAAATTGTCAACAATTTTTGGCTAGTGTTTTGTTCCCCCGTCTTGTCCACAAAATGTCAATAATTTAAGAACCACCCCACCTCCTCTGCTTATTTATGTTAAAAATGTATCCCACTCCAAAAAACTTTAGGGGAAGAGAATAAACGTGGTATGTACAAATTCAAATACTACAAATATTATAGTATGTACAGTATTTCAAATACTACAAATGTTATAGTATGTACAAACTTCAAATATTAACAATCGTATTGGTCTGTACAACTATTATTTTTATGAACAAATGTTATTACAATTGTCTGTACAAATGTTATTGGTATGTACAAATGTTATTTGCATGTACACATGTTATTGGTATGTGCAAAACAGTTTATTGACGTCAACTTTTGTCAACTGTTTCCCCCACCCCTTTTGTGAACAAATGTCCGAATTTTAAAACCCATTCCACGAATTCTTGACGTCATTCCTCATTCCATTGACAATTCCCAAACTCTTTACTCGCCTCTTATTCATTGCACAATTGTCCTACTTGTTCTCTCCTGTAATAGGACATTTTCCTACGTGTTCTCTCATGTAATAGGACATTGTCCTACTTGTTCTGTCTTGCAATAGATCATTGTCCTACTTCTTCTTTCTTGTTATAGGGCATGGTCCTACTTGTTTTCTCGTGTAACAGAAAATGCTCCTACTTGTTGTCTCTTGTAATAGGACATGTTCTTACCTTTTTTTTCTCTTATAACAAAACATTAGTCCTTCATCTCTCTTGTAATTTGATCTCTCTCTTCTAACGTGATCGCTCTTTCAACAGGACAATAGTCCTACTTGATCTTTCTTATAACAGACCAATTATCCTAATTGATCTCTCTTATAACAGGACAATAATCCTTCAAGATCTCTCCTGTAATAGAAAATAGTCATATTTGATCTCTCTTGTAACACGGCAAAAGTCCTTCTTCATCTCTCTTGTAACAGGACAATTGTCATACTTGATATCTCTTGTAACATGGAAATGGTCCTTCTTTATCAGATTTTTTTTAACCAAGAAATTAAAGCTGCCTTACATGAAAGACAAAGCACACTAGCAATATGTGAAGACTTAGATTGAGCCTCTGACAGTCTTGACAGATGGACTGAGAGGGAAAATACTTCAATATGGAGTCTGTCTACCTTAAAAACAGAATTGCGAGAGAATAAGTATAAGAGCAAACCAGCCGAAAGAAAACAATGGAACAAGAAGTCTGAAAGAGGACTCGTCTCCCCTACACTTTTACATTTACATATATCAATGAAATCACAGAAAATTTAGCAGAATGATCAATATTTCACATAATCCTGATACTACATCCATGTGGACTTCAGACAAATATCTCAACACAGCAAGAATAAGGATGCAGGACTCCTCAAAACCATTGACACATGGTCTAAGAAATGGATCCTAAATATAATTAAAAAACAAACATAACTTACACTATATATTATCTCTATCCAACAACCACTCTATCCAACAAACACTCTATCCAACAAACACTCTATCCAACAAAAACTTTATTCAGCAAACACTAACCAACAAACACTCTATCCAACACACACTCTATCCAACAAACAATTTATCCAACAAACACTTTATCCAACAAACACTCTATCCAACAAACACTCTATCCAATAAACACTATATCCAACAAACACTGTATCAAACAAACACTTTATGCAATAAACACTCTAACCAACAAACAATGTATCCAACAAGCACTATATCTAACAAACACTCTATCCATTACAAATTATATCCAACCAACACTCTATGCAAGAAACACTGTATCAAACAAACACTTTATCCAACAAACACTCTATCCAACAAACACTCTATCCAATAAACACTCTATCCAACAAACACTCTATCCAACAAACACTATATCCATTAAAAACTATCCAACAAACACTCTAACCAACAAAAAATGTATCCAACAAGCACTATATCTAACAAACACTCTATCCATTAAAAATTATATCCAACCAACACTCTATACAAGAAACACTGTATCAAACAAATACTTTATGCAATAAACACTATATCCAACAAACACTATCCATCAAGCGCTCTATCCAACACACACTCTATCTGACAAACACACGATCCAACAAACATTCTATCCGACAAACAAAATCACACATAACGCCAGCTCTATGAGCACGTCCTACAACAACATTCTTTGGCATTAAACTAGACCGCCACATGACATGAACCAACCAAATCAGCAAAACATAATTGAATTCAAACGTGCGTATGGCCAACACATTAACCGAAAAATAGCTGCTACCACCTGTGCTGCTGTTAGCTGCTACAACCTGTGATGCTGTTAGCTGCTACAACCTGTGATGCTGTTAGCTGCCTAAACCTATGATGCTATTAGCTGCTACCACCTGTGATGCTGATAGCTGCTACCACCTGTGACGCTGATAGCTGCTAAATCATGTGATGCTGTTAGCTGCTACCACCTGTGATGCTGATAGCTGCTACCACCTGTGATGCTATTAGCTGCTACCACCTGTGATGCTGATAGCTGCTACCACCTGTGATGCTGTTAGCTGCTACCACCTGTGATGCTATTAGCTGCTACCACCTGTGATGCTGATAGCTGCTACCACCTGTGATGCTGATAGCTGCTACCACCTGTGATGCTGATAGCTGCTAAATCATGTGATGCTGTTAGCTGCTACCACCTGTGATGCTGTTAGCTGCTACCACCTGTGATGCTGATAACTGCTAAATCATGTGATGCTGTTAGCTGCTACCACCTGTGATGCTGATAGCTGCTAAATCATGTGATGCTGTTAGCTGCTACCACCTGTGATGCTATTAGCTGCTACCACCTGTGATGCTATTAGCTGCTACCACCTGTGATGCTGATAGCTGCTACCACCTGTGATGCTGATAGCTGCTAAATCATGTGATGCTGTTAGCTGCTACCACCTGTGATGCTGATAGCTGCTAAATCATGTGATGCTGTTAGCTGCTACCACCTGTGATGCTATTAGCTGCTACCACCTGTGATGCTGATAGCTGCTACCACCTGTGATGCTGATAGCTGCTACCACCTGTGATGCTTATAGCTGCTAAATCATGTGATGCTGTTAGCTGCTACCACCTGTGATGCTGTTAGCTGCTACCACCTGTGATGCTGATAGCTGCTAAATCATGTGATGCTGTTAGCTGCTACCACCTGTGATGCTGATAGCTGCTAAATCATGTGATGCTGTTAGCTGCTACCACCTGTGATGCTATTAGCTGCTACCACCTGTGATGCTATTAGCTGCTACCACCTGTGATGCTGATAGCTGCTACCACCTGTGATGCTGATAGCTGCTATCACCTGTGATGCTGATAGCTGCTAAATCATGTGATGCTGTTAGCTGCTACCACCTGTGATGCTGTTAGCTGCTACCACCTGTGATGCTGATAGCTGCTAAATCATGTGATGCTGTTAGCTGCTACCACCTGTGATGCTGTTAGCTGCTACCACCTGTGATGCTGATAGCTGCTACCACCTGTGATGCTGATAGCTGCTACCACCTGTGATGCTGATAGCTGCTACCACCTGTGATGCTATTAGCTGCTACCACCTGTGATGCTGATAGCTGCTACCACCTGTGATGCTGATAGCTGCTAAATCATGTGATGCTGTTAGCTGCTACCACCTGTGATGCTATTAGCTGCTACCACCTGTGATGCTGATAGCTGCTACCACCTGTGATGCTGATAGCTGCTAAATCATGTGATGCTGTTAGCTGCTACCACCTGTGATGCTGTTAGCTGCTACCACCTGTGATGCTGTTAGCTGCTACCACCTGTGATGCTGTTAGCTGCTACCACCTGTGATGCTGTTAGCTGCTACCACCTGGGATGCTGTTAGCTGATACGAACATCATCAAAATGTTATGTGTGTTCGTCCATCACAAGTGATGATTGACTATTTGTTACATCCACTTTTGAAAATTCAGTTAGAATTATGACAATGCATACAAGTTCGTAGACGGTTAATGAGCCATATTCGAGTTGTAAATGTTCTTGGACAGTTCGGACATGGAATGACCACTGTAGGCGTATTTTTAAATGTTATACACAGACAGAGACGTTGTCTTAGAAAATGTCTACATATTGGTTCTTTTTATTGTTACACCTTTCCACTGCACATGTGTTTGGCTGTGGGATAATAAATAATATATTACCTCTCTTATTGGTTATGATTATACGCCCGTATATAACCAAACTGGACTCACTTCCAAGCTTTATAGTGATATTCATCAGTAAAAGTGGTAATTTTCTTTACTTTAGCAAAATGTTTCGTTTCGATGCAATAATTTTCACAGTTGTCTCTCTTTGGTTATTTATCAGTTCTTTCCCCTTTTTGAAAAAAAATATTTCGTTTAATAATACATTCACTTGAATTCATTATATATTAGATATGTTGATTCCCACAGAAGACGGATGTATCGGGCCGTTGATACTAATAAAACAGCGATACAGCGTATTTCCATTATCTGGACTGCATCCTGCTTCAAATCTAGTAGTATCATTGTCCCACTACAAGAGAGATCCAGCAGGAGTTTGAGAATGAACGCTGATGAAGAAGAAATATCTTCTTCGCACGCCGGACATGTCTATAGGTGCTCAGATCTCCACTTCAGTAACTCTTTTAGGGTATAACGGATGATGCTTCTTGCTCAATGTTGGTTCAGTGCTCTTTTTTAAATCTTTGTCAGGGGTTCTCATAATGCTATCTAAAGTACTAATGTAACTGTTAACGCCAAACTATCAATGTAAAGAAAAAATAACAATACATAGCAATAAACAAAAGAGCAAGGACTATTTTCCACGTTCTGGTCCAACTGAGACCTTTCTCAGGAAACACATGCTGCGTTATTTGGTGCGTCTTGCAAGCAGAAAGTTGTCCCCAAGTAATCATGTACATTTATGTTTTCAGTTTTCGTGTTTACTGTTCATGTGTTTCTTGAGAAAGGTCCCAGTTGGACCGGAACGTGGAAAATAGTCATTGTTATTTTGTTTACTGTTCTTTATTTATTGTTTACATTGATAGTTAGGCTTTATCAGTAACCTTAGTACTTTATACAGTATTTCTGTTTATTTGTTTGGTAACTGCGGCACATTCAATTTAGTCGAACATCTTCTGACATTTTGGTTATTTATATTAGGTGTTCTCTAAGGACCATTCCTATCATCATTCCCAAATGACATATTTTTATATTCACGCATGCTCGGGTATGTCAACATCCTCAGATCGGGCGAGACATGGGGGTACTAAGTATGTCTGCTCGGACCATACAGCTGAGTATCTGTAATAGTGACAAGGCTATATAATCGGTTGGCCCATTCATTACATTCCACACCTATGTGTGGGACAAAGATACGAGTGATTTTTCGCAGTAAAACCCACATTTTATATCTCTCTAATGTCTCCACCGGTCTTCTATGCACATCAGCTGTTCTAAATATTTGAATCGCATTCAGTGAATCATTTAGTGTGAATCATTTAGTGTGAATCATTTAGTGTGAATCATTTAGTGTGAATCATTTAGTGTGAATCATTTAGTGTGAATCATTTAGTGTGAATCATTTAGTGTGAATCATTTAGTGTGAATCATTTAGTGTGAATCATTTAGTGTGAATCATTTAGTGTGAATCATTTAGTGTGAATCATTTAGTGTGAATCATTTAGTATGTGAATCATTTAGTGTGAATCATTTAGTATGTGAATCATTTAGTGTGAATCATTTAGTATGTGAATCATTTAGTGTGAATCATTTAGTATGTGAATCATTTAGTGTGAATCATTTAGTGTGAATCATTTACGCATGGGAATATGCAAGTGATTACATCCAGTTTAGTATGTGTTGGGGGAAACACTTCCATCGTTAGATTTCTTGTACTTACGGTAAAGACTCCAAAGTCTTCGTGTACAATTCTTCTTCGTGATCTGGCAGTAAAGGCCAATAAGCAATGTTTGTGATATATGACTAACCCCACCCGTGTATGTTAAAAACATCTGTATCATTGGCATGTTCACAGATAGGTGCATCGTCCTTAGCTTCCATTTTTACCGTATGCATTGCCACAATTTCTTGATTTTCTTTAGTCAAATAGTCCCCTTGGATGACGGAGATACGCATGTGGTTGCGTCTGTGGGTCTCACCAATAGCCCACTAGAAAAACCATCCATGCAACAGAAAACCTTAGTAGATGACATGCCGTTATATTGAGGCTCTCTTCTTATACAATCTCCATGGCATGTCGTATATACAATTATGCTTCTCATGCTTTTATTTTGTTGTGGCAATGTGTTTTATGCTTTCTTATATATATATATATATATATATATATATATATATATATATATATATATATATATATATGCACCCTCTGAGTTTGGGACGGAGCCAGAGATGTACTGTGCAGCACTGGGAGAAGGAAACTGACATCACTGTTTTTCCTATGGCTGAGACTCATCATAGAGGCACAGTAACTCAATGCGTGACAATCTTTTTGACTTGAACATTTGGTTGTATGTCTGGAGCAATAGAGAAGTTCGGCATAACCAGTAGTCAATTGGTAGCGGAGAATGGGCCACAGTGAACTCTATCTTGGCTGCAGTGGCTCGGAGCAGTGCATAGCTTGAAACTTGCCTTCCTGGTGGTGTGATAGTTATTCTCTGGCCCTGGATGTGCCGAAAACCCACAGACTTCCCAGCAATATAATGTCATTTTAATGGCATTGAGTCAAAGGGCATGAGCCCTGGATAGCTGGATCAACAACCAACCACTCCTAATGCCAACAGAACATTTAATTTCCCTCATTCAATCTACCTCAACTTACAGCTACCGGCTCTATAGACACGATTTCCTTGTCCATCATCAAAATCCATATTTCATGTTTGAAGAACTCTTTCTAGCACCCAAAAAAAATGTATGCCCATTTTCTCTGCTATTCCATTAATCTCGTTTCGTTCCGTCTTCGTTATGCGTATCTGAAAATTCAAATTTTTAAAACTACTTTTAAAATATTTTTATCTTTTCTTTGTTTTGCACATGTCTTTACATTTTATCTCAGTCCCTTTTCTAAATTTATGTTTTAAATTTCGTTTGGAGACCACTTTTGAAATCCTATTCAACATGCACACTTGAAGCTTTCAATTCCAAATCTAGCCACTTTTTCCGGATGCCCTTTACATTATCTCCCTTTTCTGTAAACTTTCCCTGAATATTTTCCCCTGAAAACGACATCCAATAACGTTCCGTCTCATTCCAAATTTTAAACCCAATTTCTACACTACCTCTTCCCTTCATCAATTTCTCGGTTTTATGTTCATTTTTCTTCCTTTTATCTTCCTTTCCCCACTTCTTTCATCAATATTTTTAAGCTGCCGAGGGGTAGATCGAAGACCCTTTCTGTTGATGGAGAATCTTGTGAAAACAAGTAAGCCTTCCCTCTCCCTCCCCTCGTCCCCAACATAGATATTTCTTCTAGAACAGGATCATAGCCCTTACCGCAAACCCGGAGACCGCATTCATCAGATTGGAATCGAGCAAACTTTGGCAGGCATGCAATTACATCGCCAATACTGGTCACTGATCCAAACGGTTGGACTCTGGCAGCCGGCACTGATGTGCCCAATGGCCAGGCCCCCTACCCTTCTCTGACATAAAGCGAAATGGCTTGAGGAAAAAAAATGGTCGATTCTGGCTATTTATAGTTCGGAATATTTTGCACTTTTGGAGATTTTATTTTCTAATATCTTTTTTAACAGACAATATTAGTATTCTTATTTCGTCTAAGCTCCTGTGAAATGTTAACATATTCTATTGACTCTTAGAGAATGTTAACATATTATCTGAGATTTGGAAAAGTATTAACAGATTTAATTGGCTATCGGAGAATGTTTGCATATTATATTCGCTCGCGGAGAATGTTAACATATTGTATCTTAGAGAATGTTACCATAATATATTGACTCTTAGATAATGTTAACATATTATCTGGACTCTTTAAAAATGTTAATATATTATATGGGCTCATTGGAAATGTTAACATGGTATCTGACCTCTTAGAAAATGTTGACATATGTATCTGGCCTTTTGGAAAGCGTTGACATACGTATCTGGGCTCTTAAAAAATGTTCACATATTGTTTGGGCTCTTAGAAAATGTCGACATGTTATCTGGGCTCTTATGAAATGTTAAAATATAATATGGGCTCTCATAATAAGACCAGTAAATGTCCTCAAATATATTTGTTCCGTGTATGTTCAATGTACCAATGTCCTCAAATATCGTTGTTCCGTGTATGTTCAATGTATCGATGTCCTCAAATATCGTTGTTCTGTGTATGTTCAATGTATCACTATCCTCAAATGTCGTTGTTCCGTGTATGTTCAATGTATCACTATCCTCAAATATCGTTGTTCTGTGTATGTTCAATGAATATAAAGCTTGCAATAGTGTAGTTAGGTTTACGCAAACACAACATTGAAATTATGAGCCAATTTATATTCACTTACATCGTGAGCTAATGTATCTTCAATTACATCGTGATCTCATTTATGTTCAATTACATCATGAACTAATGTATCTTCAAAAACATCACGAGCCAGCATATCTTCAATTACATTGTGAGTTTACTTATTTGTGCTTACTTCATGAGTAAGCCTATCTTCACTTACGTTATTAGATGACTTATCTTCACTTACGTTAATCTTCACTTACGTTATTAGTTGACTTATCTTCAATTACATTATTAGTTCACTTATCTTCACTTACATTATTAGTTCACTTATCTTCACTTACATTATTAGTTGACTTATCTTCACTTACATGATTAGTTCACTTATCTTCACTTACATTATTAGTTGACTTATCTTCACTTACATTATTAGTTGACTTATCTTCACTTACATTATTAGCTGACTTATCTTCAGTTACATTATTAGTTGACTTATCTTCACTTACATTATTAGTTGACTTATCTTCACTTACATTATTAGTTCACTTATCTTCACTTACATTATTAGTTCACTTATCTTCACTTACATTATTAGCTTGCTTATCTTCACTTACATTATTAGCTGACTTATCTTCACTTACATTATTAGCTGACTTATCTTCACTTACATTATTAGTTGACTTATCTTCACTTACATTATTAGTTCACTTATCTTCACTTACATTATTAGTTGACTTATCTTCACTTACATTATTAGTTGACTTATCTTCACTTACATTATTAGTTCACTTATCTTCACTTACATTATTAGTTGACTTATCTTCACTTACATTATTAGTTGACTTATCTTCACTTACATTATTAGTTGACTTATCTTCACTTACATTATTAGCTGACTTATCTTCACTTACATTATTAGTTGACTTATCTTCACTTACATTATTAGTTGACTTATCTTCACTTACATTATTAGTTCACTTATCTTCACTTACATTATTAGTTGACTTATCTTCACTTACATTATTAGTTCACTTATCTTCACTTACATTATTAGTTCACTTATCTTCACTTACATTATTAGCTTGCTTATCTTCACTTACATTATTAGCTGACTTATCTTCACTTACATTATTAGCTGACTTATCTTCATTTACATTATTAGTTGACTTATCTTCACTTACATTATTAGTTGACTTATCTTCACTTACATTATTAGTTGACTTATCTTCACTTACATTATTAGTTGACTTATCTTCACTTACATTATTAGTTCACTTATCTTCACTTACATTAATAGTTGACTTATCTTCACTTACATTATTAGTTCACTTATCTTCACTTACATTATTAGTAGACTTATCTTCACTTACATTATTAGTTGACTTATCTTCACTTACATTATTAGTTCACTTATCTTCACTTACATTATTAGTTGACTTATCTTCACTTACATTATTAGTTGACTTATCTTCACTTACATTATTAGTTGACTTATCTTCACTTACATTATTAGTTCACTTATCTTCACTTACATTATTAGTTGACTTATCTTCACTTACATTATTAGTTGACTTATCTTCACTTACATTATTAGTTGACTTATCTTCACTTACATTATTAGTTGACTTATCTTCACTTACATTATTAGTTGACTTATCTTCACTTACATTATTAGTTGACTTATCTTCACTTACATTATTAGATGACTTATCTTCACTTACATTATTAGTTGACTTATCTTCACTTACATCATGTACAAAGCTCATTTAACCTGCGCCATGAGTTAACTTGTCCATTATTTCTCACCCTAATGTCCTTGACAAACTCTTTCTATCAACACTAGACCTCAAAATACATCTTTCTTCGATCTTAAGTTGGTTTCAAGTTGGTTAGATGTTGTATGTCCTTGATTCTCAAGGGGGGGGGGGTGTCCATGAAATCACACTTTATTGATAAGACTTGACTTACATTATCCCACTTCGTGTGCCTACATTTGATTGTTCTCTTTGATTGCATTTCTTCTTTGATTTGTCTTTATCTTGCGCAATCTTGTATATCTTGATGTAAAGTTTATTTTGGTATATAACATCTCGTGAGGTCGTCCCTCAAGAGATGTGGTGGAGCAAGCACAACAAGCGGGTCAAATTTGGACCGACCATCCATTTCATTGGATCTCCAAGTTATTTCTAAATGACTGTAATTCGTTGACGCTACAGATCACAAAATATAGAATCACGAGCTATCTCAACACAAGCTGTAAACTGTGATGTTATTTTCTTCTTCTTCTTTCTGTCCTCATGTGTTGAGAGGAGAGTGAGTGTACGGTCTTTTGCCCTCCTATTTACCTCTTCCGTTGTTATATTTCCGAGTGTCTCTAATACACTATCTATCCACCTTTTACGAGGGCGTCCAATAGGTCGACTGTTTTCGTATCGTTTGTTAAGGGTTTTGTGGATAATACTTTGCTCTTTCTGTCTGGTTATGTGGCCGAACCATTTATTTTGTTTCTGGATATATTCTAATGTTGACTTGATCCCTAATTGTTTTCTTAGTTCTTTATTCCTGATTTTGTCTCTCAAGCTAACTCCAATCATACGTCTCACACATTTCATTGAATTGTTCTAGAATCTAATGTCCACGTTTGACACTGATAACACAACGTTGGTAAAAAAAATGGTGTTGAATAGCGCTTTCTTTGTTTCTAGTGTTAATATCTTTGTTTCTTAGTTAAGGTGTTAATTGACTAATGACTTGACGGGCCTTATTACATCTTGCGTTTATTTCTGCTTCTTGTTTGCTGTCATATCTCAATGTGCTGCCCAGATATTTGAATTCATCTACTTGTTTTAGTTGTTTATTGTTTATCTGTATGTTGATGTTCTCCTTTTCTCTTGCAATATTCATTACTTCTGTTTTGTATATGCTGATTTTCATTCCAAATTGCTTGCATGTTGTGTCTATTGTGCTTAGGTGGTCTTGCAAGTTTTTAACGCTGTTGTGAAATAAAACCTGCTCATCTGCAAAAAGCAGTTCATTTGTTTTATTAGAATTTACTCCTGTGCTAATCACAAAGTCATCTGTGTAGCCTGCAGCTGTTCTTATAGTGCAACTGCTGTTGTTATAGAGACTTCTAAAAACGTTAATTAACTGTTGGCATACTCCATAAATTTTTTATGTTTCCCATAGTTTTTCTCTGTTTACTCGGTCAAATGCTTTCTCTTGATCTATGAAGGATATGTATAAATTTTGGTGTTATTCTATTGACTTATCTGCCAACTGTTTCAGAATAAATATTGCATCAGTACATCCTCTGTTTCTTCTAAAACCCATTTGTGTATTACTTAGCTGTTGTTCTATTACAGCGTATTATTACAGACTGGATAAGGGAAGACTGTATAGGAGAAGACTCGATAGAAGAAAGACTAGATATGGGAATAATGAGTGGATATTGGAAAATGGATAAGGGAAGTGGATAGGATAAGAATGAGTGTATATGGGAAGGCTGGATAGGGGAAGACTGGATAAGGAAAGACTGGATATACGAAGACTTAGAGAGATCATGCTGGACAGCTTTACACTTTGGCATTGGGGAACATCAGTAACCGAAATGATCGACACACGCGAACAGTACACGAAACAAAATCATGTGAATCCGTATGATAATCATCGCCTCACAGCAAGGGTTTATAGGAAAAAAATAAATTGATGGAAAATTTCCGGACAGCTTTATAATTCAGTAAAAATGTGTACACGAGAGATATGTGTAATACAGTGGTAAGGTATCAAAAAAAGTAAGATGTTTGATACAATGTGTTTCTAAAGAACGGGAAAGGACAAGTGCAAAAATAGAATAAATATAAATACAGATGTGTCCGCAGAGAGAGAGAAATATGGCGTTAGAATATGTGTTTAGACAATTTCCTAATGTCTTTACTTGAATGTTTTCCTGGTTTAGTTAGTAAACACTTTGTAATGCACTGCTGGCGGTTGGTGCCTAATGTAAGAATCTGATTCTTGTTCTTCTTCATCGTTTATTCTCAAACTCCCGCTGGATATCTCTTGTAGCAGGACCATGATCCTATTAGATTTCCAGCAGGATGTAGTTCAAAGAATGGAAATGCGTTGTGTTGCCGTTTTTTTGCGCAAATGATCCGACACATCCGTTTTCGGCGGAGAATCTGATTATGATCTTGTGTGCAATGTGTCCAATCTTCTGAAATTGATCTACATCATAGCTCTTCTGTATTCCATTTATCTACTCCGTGCTATTTCTTCTATCGACTGACCTTCTCTACGTCCTTCTATTGATCAACATTATTTTACTTCGCCCTTATATTTCTTTTTCTTCTACTGTCTATCGATTTATTTTTCTTGTTTACTCAACTTTCCCTCGATCGATATATCGAACCATGACCACCTAAAATATATCAGACCTACTGGCTAACAAGAAATCAAGCCTTCTGAATGACTCATTTGACTATCCCCATTATTTTAATTGGTCACCACGATTATACTCTGTCTTACAATCAATGAAAATCAAGAAAACAGTCAAATGTTATGTTTAAGCGCTTAATTACACATTAGACAATAGGTCTTCTACGCGATGGATCACGAGACGAACAGACCAACGTTATAGTGAACAACCCTCTCAGGGAAACCAGTTCTGTTCATTACTTCCTTCATTGTTATCTCTAATTCAATGTGACAGGAGCATAATTACTGTCCGTACGTAGCGACATACGCTGTCGGACAAGCAGCCATGCTTCAAACATATATTCAGTTCAGGATAATCTTTTTTTTTTAAATTATGATGCTATAATATTTATACGCATTAATACCGACATCTGTGGGCGAATGGTTAGTGACGTTCAAACAATTATAACTAGCTTGAGGTTTGTTAGAAGCTGTATAGTTCACGGACTATAGTAATGAAGTTATTAGTGTGATTTATCAAAATTCATTTTATTTTCATCAAACACATATGTCACTCATATCTGACTGCTTCGCTGGGGTGCATAAGAAATAGTTATAATTCGCAAACGTCTATTAAAAAAAAAAATATTTATCTCGCAAACGTCCATAAGAAATAGACTACAACTCGCAAACGTCAACAAGAAATACACTATACCTCGCAAACGTCAACAAGAAATAGACTATACCTTGCAAAGGTCTATAAGAGATAGATTATACTTTTCAAACGTCCATAAGAAATATGCTGATGACCATTTGTTCAATCCACTTTTGAATATTCAATTGGAGTTATGTCTTTGATTATGAGTTTGTAATTGACTAATAGGAGCGTAGTAGCCTAGTTGATAGTTAGATTGCTTACTATCAGCGAGTTACAGCGTACTAGGTTCGAAACCACGTTAAAACAAACAAATGTGTCCGTGTCGTGGTTTCTCACCTGACACGACCGCTCATCCAGTCGACCCAGATGTAAATGGGCACCTGAGGAATGAGTTACGGAAAGGTAAAGGCAGCAATGACATGGGAACTGGCCAGCCCGACTAATAGTTGCTGCGGCCTAGTACATGAAGAGTTATCTTCATCCCCGACGACAGGTTGCTTCCATGGGACCTTCCATTACCTTTAAATGGCTAATAAGCCATATTTGGGCCGCAATGTCCCTGGACAGTTCTGGCATGGAATGACCACTGTAGACACTTCTCTTGTCTATCCGCGACTTTCTAGCAACTTTCTGCTGTTGAGCTGATGAACTTCTTTAGTTATAACTCGAAAGATTGCATGAGAAAGATACTATACCTCGCAAGAGTGCACGAGAAATATACTATACTCGCTAGAGTGCACGAGAAATATACAATTTCTTACAAGAGTGCACGAGAAATATAATATACTCGCTAGAGTGCACGAGAAATATACAATTTCTTACAAGAGTGCACGAGAAATATACTATACTCGCTAGAGTGCACGAGAAATATACAATTTCTTACAAGAGTGCACGAGAAATATACTATACTCGCTAGAGTGCACGAGAAATGTACAAAATTTTGAGAGTACACAAGTCAAACTCCAAGTTTTATAACAGATCAAATGGTCGTAAGAAATTTCTTTTTAAAATATTTTAGAACATGGCACATGACATGTAAGTACCACGTGACCCTGCCTAATGCCAATAAATTCGCTGTGAACAATTGTTTGATAAAAATAGCCATCTTTGACGGTGTGTTCAATAGTTCGCAGGTAGAAGTCACTGATGTATTTGTGACCGATTTTGCACTTGTGACGCGTGATGAACTTCCGGCAATCTTCAGTCACTGATCAATCACTAATCAATAGCTTGTGATTGATTCTCTCCTACACCTGGAAAAGACAGCTATACGCCGAGTTGTCTCTCAAACAAGAAATTTAGAATTAAATGTTTCACTAAGACATGGCGGAGTTTCGGTTACCTTGGCTTCATGTTCACATCTACGATTAGAAGATTGTTTGTTTGCGTGTTTGTTTGCATTTGTTTGTTTCTGTTTTTTTACTTGTTTGCAAGCTTGTTTGTTAATTTGTTTCTTTGTTTGTATATGTTTGAGTGTTTGTTTCCTTATTTGTTTGTGTTTGTATTTGTTTATTAGTTTGTTTGTTTGTTGTTGTTTACTTGTTTGTGTACATGTTTGGTTGTTTGTTATATTGTTTGTTTGTTTCTGTGTTTGTTTGTTTTATTAGTTTATGTTTTTTGCTAGTTTGTTTATAATCTTTATTTTTCTCTAGCTGTATGACTATGAAGGTATGTCTGATTCTCATAGCTTTGTTTAATGTAGCTGTTCTCAATGTTTTTCGGTCTGTTACCTCCATATGTTACCTCCATATGTTACCTCCATATGTTACCTCCATATGTTACCTCCATATGTTACCTCCATATGTTACCTCCATATGTTACCTTCATATGTTACCTCCATATGTTACCTTCATATGTTACCTCCATATGTTACCTCCATATGTTACCTTCATATGTTACCTCCATATGTTACCTCCATATGTTACCTCCATATGTTACCTCCATATGTTACCTTCATATGTTACCTCCATATGTTACCTCCATATGTTACCTCCATATGTTACCTCCATATGTTACCTCCATATGTTACCTCCATATGTTACCTCCATATGTTATCTTCATATGTTACCTTCATATGTTACCTTCATATGTTACCTCCATATGTTACCTCCATATGTTACCTCCATATGTTACCTTCATATGTCTTCTTCTTCTTCTCGTTCGGAGTTTGACATGTCTACACGGCAAACCTGTTTTCTTAATAAATGCTGCTGTATTTGAAAGCTCCTCAGTGCTACCATACATCTTTCTGTGGATATCCATCTCTGTGGGCCAGTGTTCTTCCCTTAACTGGTTTAGTGTATTGCAGTCTTGCAGGATATGCTCAGCTGTCTGTGCTGCCTGCCCACAAAGGCACAGTGGTGATGGTACCAATCTTAGTCTATTTAAGTGGCTGTTTAATCTGTTGTGTCCTGTTCTGAGGCAGAAGATAATAACCTGCTCTGTTCTGTCAAGATAGTGGTAATTGTCTTTTGGGTGGTCGACTATCCTGATGGCTTTGATGAGGGTCTTCTTTTCTTGGTAGGTGATTTCTTGGTCTTTTTGTTCCTGTGTTGCTCCATCCTTTGCCAGTCTGTCTGCCTCTTCATTTCCTGGTATGCCACAGTGGACCTTCATATGTGACCTACATATATTACTTCCATCTGTTACCTCCATATGTTACCTTCATATGTTACCTTTATATGTTACCTTTATATGTGACCTAGATTATGTTACCTACATATATTACTTCCATCTGTTACCTCCATATGTTACCTTTATATGTTACCTCCATATGTTACCTTCATATGTTACCTTTATATGTTACCTAGATTATGATGCCTACATATATTACCTCCATCTGTTACCTCCATACGTTACCTTCATATGTTACCGCCATATATTACCTCCATCTGTAAGAAATTTCTATCGATGCCCCACCCCACACCCCCCCCCCTATCCTGGTGCCTAAATAAACATTATTGATTTTCTAAGCTTAATTGTTTACAGTTTCTCGCTCTCCGTCTTCTTCTTCAGCGTTCATTCTCAGACTCCCGCTGGTTCTCTCATGTAGCAGGACAATGCTCCTACTAGATTTCATTCTCAGACTCCCGCTGGTTCTCTCATGTAGCAGGACAATGCTCCTACTAGATTTCCAGCAGGATGTAATCTAGAGAATTGAAATGCATTGCGATTTTATTTTCGACAGTGGTCCGACACATCCGTTTTTTGTTGTCTCTCTTTCAAGCAGTAACCTCCCTTTGATGCCCTGGAAGTAACTGTTTTCCACCAATATTCAAATTTTCCAACTTGGTTCATTTCAAGCCTTCATGATCCCCGGGGAACACGTTGAGAATCATTGGATTAAGTGAGCGAAAGACATAGAGGATCGATTTAACTGTGCTAAATCGTCTTCTTAACAGATTAGGGCACTACCAACATCGCTGATTTTACCCAATAGATCAGTGGTTCACAGCCCTGTGTCGGGATCTGATCAAACTGGTATCCATACTCCCTTCCTTCCTCCTCTCCCGGGGGGGGGGGGCATGAATAGAAATTTCAAATTTATTTTAAAGATATATAATTTTGAATCCTACATTGTTTTGCTCTCATAGTTTATGTTCCTTCATTTAGACGGTTATCAGATCATGAAAACTGTCAAAAAGGCTATCCAATACTGCATGTTCCTCGTTAGTGAGTTGCAGAGAGGTGGCGTTTGTAGCTGTGTAGATGCATGCTCTTTCTGTCGCCATGTCATGTAAAGGGTGAGTTTTTTTTAATATAATTTATCCCCCGACAGAAAAAATACCAGTCCTTACCAGATGTTGAACCTTGAACATCACGTATGTACAACCAACGCTCTATCACCTTGGCAATGCGCCACACTATCAATTAATATAACATCCAAATATTAGTTTCTCGTACCCATAAAAACACTGCTATCTCCCTCCCCATGGAAGCCATATGAAAATCTACTTAGCTAGATTATTTTCTGGTACTATCCAACAGTTAGTTTTTAAAATTTAGTATTACGTTTCTACTGGACAGAGTAGCCAACTTCACGCAAACCCTCCTTAGAAGGATCTTGTGACATGCATTGTAGGTGGTGAAGTTGCTACGCTCGGTTTCATTTCTTCAATGTCAGTATCGCTAAGGAGAACATTATAACAATTATATCTCAATCGGTTTGTTACTGTCAAAGTCTATGACTCCAAAACCATGTTGAGTAAACTACGAGTAGAAATGTGAATGTTCAGAATTCCAAAACCATGTTGAGTAAACTAGAAATGTGAATGTTCAGAATTCCAAAACCATATTGAGTAAACTAGAAATGTGAATGTTCAGAATTCCAAAACCATATTGAGTAAACTAGAAATGTGAATGTTCAGAATTCCAAAACCATGTTGAGTAAACTAGAAATGTGAATGTTCAGAATTCCAAAACCATGTTGAGTAAACTAGAAATGTGAATGTTCAGAATTCCAAAACCATGTTGAGTAAACTAGAAATGTAAATGTTCAGAAAAGATTAGGTTACATTAGTGAAATATGTCGACCAAAGTATTACATGGATACACTGCCCTTGTTATGTGGGGGTAAGAAACAACGAAAGATCAAACTGATTGGCGAGCAATGATGCTGCTGATAGCACAGTATTTCAAGAGATAGTATGGTTCTGATGAGGGCGATCATTGATTTACTACAGAGTGAAGAACTCAAGCCTTTATGTTGACACCAGACGGGAAATGAAAACAGGGAAGACCAAATACAACACTCAGAAGAACATTTATGAATGAATTAAAATCAACAGGCATAAATGCACAAGACCTGCAATCCCTGGCAACAGACCGACAGGCATGGAGAAGTATGACATCCACCTTATGTGCCAAACTTGGTAAAAGAGGAACTGACTGACTGAAGAAGGCGATGCTGGATGTGATAACGTAAACATACAAAGAATGACAGAAATGGTGGTGATCTGGAGTGAGGACAGAAAGAAATTGTGTCCGGACAATAAGAAGGAACTCTCAATAAAAACACCATTATCACTTGGTTGTAATTCTGGCTATTTTATGACAATTTCTAGAATTTTATCATTTATAATTGACACTGGGCATGAGAATTACGTTTTTGGACATTTCTATATTTTTGGCCATATTTAGCCATTTTTAGCCATTTTCTATTTCACATTTAGCCATAAACATTTCTCACCATTTGGCAACCCTGTATTATCATTTCAAGTTACAGAGTAGTTTAGGCTCTGATCTCACATTCGTTAGTTTGACTACAGCTGACCCGTGTTGCCTGGAGACCAAGTAACATGAGGTGACATTCCGTTGATGAATCTTTTAAATCGTGTATCGATTTCATCAGCACCCTCCTCTTCTGTTGACATCTTCTGGAACTATCGGAAACGAATCCGTCAGGGTGTTCTTATGATAGTTAAATTTTTGAGGCATTCTAAAATGGTTAGATTTGTGAGGTTATTTTATGTGAAGTTATTTTATGTGAAGTTATTTTATGTGAAGTTATTTTATGTGAAGTTATTTTATGTGAGGTTATTTTATGTGAGGTTATTGTATGTGAAGTTATTTTATGTCAGGTTATTTTATGTGAAGTTATTTTATGTGAAGTTATTTTATGTGAAGTTATTGTATGTGAAGTTATTTTATGTGAGGTTATTTTATGTGAAGTTATTTTATGTGAAGTTATTTTATGTGAGGTTATTTTATGTGAAGTTATTTTATGTGAAGTTATTTTATGTGATGTTATTTTATGTGAAGTTATTTTATGTGATGTTATTTTATGTGAAGTTATTTTATGTGAGGTTATTTTTTTTGTGAGGTTATTTTCTGTGAAGTTATTTTATGTGAGGTTATTTTATGTGAAGTTATTTTATGTGAAGTTATGTCATGTGAGGTTATTTTATGTGAAGTTATTTTATGTGAGGTTATTTTATGTGAAGTTATTTTATGTGAAGTTATTTTATGTGAGGTTATTTTATGTGAAGTTATTTTATGTGAAGTTATTTTATGTGATGTTATTTTATGTGAAGTTATTTTATGTGATGTTATTTTATGTGAAGTTATTTTATGTGAGGTTATTTTTTTGTGAGGTTATTTTCTGTGAAGTTATTTTATGTGAGGTTATTTTATGTGAAGTTATTTTATGCGAAGTTATTTTATGTGAAGTTATTTTATGTTATATGTTGTGTTTCATATGGAAGTTATAATAGATGATTATGTTTTTTGTATATGTCTGTATGTTGCTATTTCAACAGAAGTTGGGATAAATAAAGTTGAAATGTTATCTTTTATTTGTTCTGCTTTCATTCAATATCAGACTCCTGCAGATTGGCAGGACATAGTTCGGAGGTTGGAATGTGTTGTGCGATGGTTTACAGTTTTGGTGAGAGGATATCTGCCCTTTTTCGGTCTGATATATTCTAATTTAGCATGGCTTCTGGGCCAATGGCCTTCTATCGGATAGAACAATAAATTTTACTCCCACAACATCCTTAATCTCTTCTTTGTACATGCATATCAGAGCATAGTGTTGCTCTTCTTTACTCCTATTTCCGAAATGGGCAGTTATCTTTGAAAAGTGTGACATAAACTTCACATTTGTTCTCCCTTTCTCTTTTCGCTTTATATCCCTTTATGCCGTACAGTGTCAGGAGTAGAAAAGTTCTCTGGAGATGGTCTTTTTCTGTGATTCATATATGTTTGTTTTTGTTGACTCATTTATTTTTTTAATCCATCTTTTGCATATTCTGCTTCTGGCTTTGTATCCATCTTGTCTGTACAGTAATACTTTTTGAGAGACACTATTTGATGGTAGTCTGGAAGCATGTGAAAGTCTCATAATCTGTTGTCTTCTGGTGTAATCCAGGATTGACATTGTGTTTGTTAGTCTTATGTTGTTTTCCTTTCTGATTCTGTCTCTTCTTGTTACTCCTAGAGTTCTAATTAGACAAGTAATTTCTTTTATAGAAGGTTTGCTTTTGGTTGTGCTGTTAGTGTCCATGTTTGACATTGGTGGCATAGTGATGGTATGATGATAATTTTGTATAGTGCTGTTTCGATATTCATGCTGACATCTTTGTTTTTGAACATAGGAGACATCTGTCCTAAGATCGGGTATGCTATGTTGCATCTACGTTGGATTTATTTTCAGATTCGTTGGGGGTCGTAGAAAATATGAAAGTGGGGGTGTATTGCTATGCAATTCAACGCTGTGGCAGATGTCAGCAAAAATAGGGGCATATGTGCCTGAAATTAACCAACACACATTGCAACAGAAAAACAATATGGTAGAATATCTTATTCAGGGCATTGTGGTTAACCATGCATTGTTTTACCGTAGTCATTTTCTAGTTAATATAAATACGTCTATTAGGTTTCCATTGCTTTCTGCACGATCTAGATGTGCAGTTGCATGCGGTGGGGTATCAACCCGGTACCTTGACTTTCCGGTACATTCTATACTACTCCGCAACAAAGAAGGACAACAGGAAAACATACGATAGAAACAATTTGGAATATGAGTAATTTAATACATTTTGAACGACAAATTTCGCCGAAGACGGATGTATCGGGTCATTACCTCAAATATACCAGTTATTATCAGCATTTTTAGGGATCCCATCACCCCCTGTAGGAATCTCGGCACCACCTTGTTGGTATTTCGGCACATATTATCAAATTGGAAAAACGCCAAATACATCCAACATAGATGCAACATAGCATACCAGATCTTAGGACAGATGTCTTCTATTTTCAAAAGCAAACATATGAACATGAACACCAAAAGTGCAGTACATAAAACGATCATCATACCATCACTAAGTTACCAATGTCAAACATGGACACTAACAACAAATGACAGAAGAAAACTTGCTACAACAGAAATGACTTGCCTACTTAAAATTCTCGGAGTAACAATAAGAGACAGAATTAGAAATGAAAACATCAGAAGACTAAAACACAATGTCAATCCTGGATCACATCAGAATACAACAGATTAAGTGGTTTTCACAAGCTTTCAACCTACCAACAGGTAGTGCCACACAAAATGCATTGCTGTACAGACACGATGGATACAAAGTCAGGGACTAAGCATGCAAATGATGGGTTTCAGAAATAAAGGAGTCAGTGAAAACAAACATATATGAAGCACACAAAATACCATCTCTAGAGAACTCTTCTACCCAGGACGCTGCGATGCATAAAGTGGTATAACACGAAAATAAAGAAATAATTAAGTTCATAGGTCATTCGTCTGTAATGTCATTTGAGCCAGGGGTCAGTGAGTATTGTACTTATATGTCATATTGGAGGGCTAGTATGGCTTAACGTACCTCATTTGGCAAGAAGGCCGTATTTTCCCCCTTGTTTAGAACGACATATACATATAGAGAAGGGCTATACCATCACAGTTACCACTGACGTTTTATATATTGCACAAAATTCCCTCGATAAAAAAAACTCCCAGAAACATCAATATTATATGTATACGTCAAGCACATGGAATATGCACTGCGTAAATACCATTTTAGTGCAACTTTCAAACAAGTACATTAAGTGCAGTCAAGCTGTGCTTATTTCTTCATTATTATTTATAATATGGTACGTCTATTCTATATTAATGTATGGCTCAGAAACATGGACAATGAACAAATCACTAGAAGACAGATTTGATGCCTTTTAGATGTGGATTTATAGAAGAATAGGGAGAACTTAAGAAGAAAATAAACAAAGAAGTTCCAACAAGACTTTGTATGAAGACAGAATTATTAAAGGAAATAAAGAGCCAACAAATAAATTATTTTGGACATATTAAGAGACATGATACCTTGTTGAAGATCTTACCTGAGAGTAGAGTCGAGGGGAGGCGTGCAAGTGGAGTCAGAGATACAAGTGGGAGAGAAACATCACGAAATTCACAGGCTGCAGACTAACAGAGTGCAACCCAAGGCAAGAGACGGAGGATGTTGAATACCCGTTGTAGAAAACCTTTGTTGCGGAGACGGGACTTGATGAATAAATTATTTATTTTTAATTACCAAAACAATCACAATTGTATAAGAATTACTTGACTTTGGTTACTGCGTGTTTTCCTGTGGAGGAGTGCAGGGAGGTTTTCTTTGGGCTGTGGAAATAAAAACATCTTTGCCATAGCAGACACCGTGACATGTACAGGAAGAATTTTTATTGTACCTCCGAAAGAAAAAATCCTGTCCCAGCCGTAGATTTAACCCGGGACCACAAGGGTCTGAGAACGTAGTTCTAACCACACACGAATTACTTTACTTGCACCCTAATATTAAGAATCTATCTATTCGCTGAAACCCTTTGCTGCCTTTCGGCGTCAGGGGTAGAAGAGTTTTCTGGAGACGTCCCCCTTGTGTGCTGAGTATATTGTGGAATGTGTTGCCTCTTTTATTTCAGTAGTCCATCGTTTTCTTGGTCGTCCTCTAGGTCTGCCTTCGTTGTATATTAAGAATGAACTCAGCAAAATGATATATAGTTACCAAACACCAGATAAGATCCAATGATACCGTATTAGGCAGTTTTACCAAATATACAAAAGCAAATATGTAAATATGCATTACAAAAACTTACTGCTGGTAATAAAAAATGATAGAAGTAATAATAATAAAAAGAACAAGGACGAAAACATTTGACGTTTCGATCTGAGATCTTCGTCGGAACAAACATACAATAATAAGAAAACAGAATAATACAAATAGTTATTTTAAAAACGTGTTTAAATATAACGGAAGAGAGAATGAGTACAACTATTTGAGAAAGTGTTAGTCTGACATCGTGGTTTGACACCAAGTCAACTACGATCCTGATAAAACATACTAGACATAGAGTTGTGAAAATTCATGGTCGCCTACACTAGTCGGCGCGACACCTGATGAATGAAAAAAGTCTTTATTAAACCTATATAGGACGACAGATCTAGGTATGTCCTTGAAAATCGTTATACTGTGCAGTTTCTTCTTGATTCTTGATTAGAAAACTAGCCTCACACCACATGGGGCATTCCCATAAATCCCTGTGCTCCACCAGCCATTCGACTCGATGGTGTTTCGAGTCTAATGCTGCCGAAACCGATGTTGACATCAGGACACAACTCTGGCCCTTGCGACGGGATTCTTTGTTGTTCCGCCATCCACGCCATGCCCGTAACAAGTTCAAGCACAACGTCGGCCTGTCGGAACAACATGGTAACTGTTATTAAAGGTTACGACTACGGTTAAAACTTTGCAGTTTGGCACCCTTAGGTATTTGTCATTAGTCTGTTCATTCATCTATTTAAATTGAGGGGGGGGGGGGTTTGTTGTCTTATTGTTTATGTTGTTTTCAGGCGTAGTTTACTTTATTTCGTTCTCATTCCCCATATTTATTTTAATGTGTATTTCTATGCCAATACTTGTGTAAACGTACGGCATTATTACTTTAGTTGTCTCTGATGTTAAGTGTCTGCCGTCAAATGCTTTTATGATAGTACCATTACTATTACATTTTTCACTGTTTGTTCACTGTTTTTCGTGTACTTTCTTGAAAAAGACCATAATGTTGAAACTGTCTTGTATACTGTTATTTTATTTTTCAACATCCATACCCTATAGTCGGATATAGTCAGTGCTTTCAGGTGATGTTTGTTTGTTTTTCGTTCGCTCCATTGTAACCATCACGGATATCCGTGCGATTTCCGCCGGGAGCGTGATTACGTTGTGCCACCGTTATGCGCCTTGTAGGCCTAGCACATCCGATTTCGGCATGCCTTGACAATTCGGGTGGGCTACCCTTAGCCTGTGACAGCCTCTATATCTGTCTCCAGGCACGCGTAGTGGAGACTCTTCGCCCAGACTATTTTCTTGCTCTTAGTCTGACTCAAACGAGGTGTTCCACTGTCTATGAACTTGTCTCGTGTAATTGGACGTGCTGTGCCTGTGCCCATTGGGTACTGAACCGTTTCTCATCCGTGAGCCTGGTTCCTTAAGGGGAAGAACTCAACAGAGGAGTTGGACCCTGGCTCTTTCGCCCTCTTAGCCGAGGTGTCATTCACCGACATCGTGTACCCCTTGTCCAAGTTCGAGTCTCACACCACGCGTTTGAGAGCAAGGCGTTCTCGAGCTGAGCGTCCTTGTCCCAATAGCGCCTGAGCCCATCAGGTACTGAACCCTTTCTCTCTTCAAGTGTATTTCCGGTGTAGGAAAACCTGACAGTAGAGTTGGGCCAGGGCTAAATCGTTGTCCCTTTTGTGCCTGAGCACAGAATCGAGTACAGAACCCTTTCTCTCTGCAAGTTACTTCCGGTATAGGAAACCTTGACAGTAGAGTTGGGCCAGGACTGCCATCGTTGTCCCTTTCTTGCCTACACCCATCGGGTACAGAACCCTTTCTCTTTGCAAGCATATTTCCGGTTTAGGAAGGCTCGACATTAGAGTTGGGTTAGGTCTTTTGCTTTACCAAACGCCGATGGATGGGTCTGGGTCTCTGCCTGTTAGGAATTCTGGTAACTAGAAGCCCGTCTCGAGCTGACGGAGCTTGTAGTTCCCTTTCCTAGGGACTTTTCGCTTTCTATTTGCAGTTCGCGCTGCCCTCTAGCGCTGTTCTGCCCTTTCATTGTACTCTGTGTGAAACATATTTGTCTCTCGCCATGCATTTACCTTTACGTGCATTTTACATTGGCCGCCCCTCCAATGTTCGGACTGGACTGACTAGCTTCACTGTATGTCGACAGTGTTGCTATATGTGGTGATGCTGGTGGTGTCGGAGATATTGTCTGTCTCTTGTGCAGTCAAATCTCTTTCCATCTGCTCCCTCCACATTCTCGGACACGATCCCCAAAAGATTTGGCCAGAATCAGCACGAGCTGCTGTATTTCTGTTTCCAGGGTGCACCACGTGGAGGTACATTTGGGATCTTGGTTATCTGCTAACCCTGGGTCCGCCTAGAGCAATGCGTTCCCTTTGCACCCCCTTTCAGGTGATAACTCTGATCGACCGTGTGTATTACGTAAGTGACCCTTGTGTATTACGTAAGTGCCCCTTGTGTATTACGTAACTACATCTTGTGTATTACGTAAGTGCCCCTTGTGTATTTCGTACGTGCACCTTGTGTATTACGTAAGTGCACCTTGTGTATTACGTAATTGCCCCTTGTGTATTACGTAAGTGCTACTGTTATTTCTCGAAAATTGAGCAAAACATTTATGATATTAATTATGTTTTCAATTTCGTCTTCTCTACCAGATATTTTCTTTATCTTGAAGAATATGGATATATTTTCTAGAAATGGAATCAAATGCGTTAATATTTCATTAAAATAAAGGAAAGTACGATATATATCTTCATAAAAGCTGTTCTATTCACACACAAAACTGTGTCAGTTATAGTGCAGACAATAATATATGTGAGTAGGTCTGCTATACTCAACCTGCTATACATATACTCAACTTGCTATATCTATACTCAGCCTGCTATATCTATACTCAGCCTGCTATATCTATACTCAACCTGCTATATCTATACTCAACCTGCTATATCTATACTCAACCTGCTATATCTATTACCAACCTGCTATATCTATACTCAACCTGCTATATCTATACCAAACATATATGAAGAACACAGAAAAGCCAACTCATGAGAACTCTTCTACCCCTGACGCAGCACGACATAAAGGGGTATAAACGAAAAGAAAATAAAGAAAAGGAAATAAAGAAAAGAAAATAAACTACTGGTCGCCGTGGGGTATCCACAATAAAAAGACGTAAATTATTTACAACTAATAGTCACTTTGGGTATCTAAAATTTACTGGTCACGTCCACTATATAAAACTACTGGTCACGTCCACTATATAAAACTACTGGTCACGTCCACTGTATAAAACTACTAGTCATGTTGAGTATATAAAGCTACTGGTCATGTTGAGTATATAAAGCTACTGGTCATGTTGAGTATATAAAACTATTGATCATGTTGAGTATATGAAACTATTGGTCATGTTGAGTATATAAAACTATTGATACACTTCAAATATTGTATCTTATACTTCATTCTTATTCATGAATCTTCACATATTGATTTCGACACTTCACTTTGTGTATTGGACTTTTTTGTGTGTCTGTACATGTAACCTAGAATCTGCTATACTATACAATACAGCTCATATCTGTTAGTCCTCACACTTCATCCTAGACCTCTTTGTTCGCACACTTCATCCTGGTGCTCTTAGTCCGCACACTTCATCCTGGTGCTCTTAGTCCTCACACTTCATCCTGGTGCTCTTAGTCCTCACACTTCATCCTGGTGCTCTTAGTCCTCACACTTCATCCTGGTGCTCTTAGTCCTCACACTTCATCCTGGTGCTCTTAGTCCGCACACTTCATCCTGGTGCTCTTAGTCCTCACACTTCATCCTGGTGCTCTTAGTCCTCACACTTCATCCTGGTGCTCTTAGTCCTCACACTTCATCCTGGTGCTCTTAGTCCTCACACTTCATCCTGGTGCTCTTAGTCCTCACACTTCATCCTGGTGCTCTTAGTCCTCACACTTCATCCTGGTGCTCTTAGTCCTCACACTTCATCCTGGTGCTCTTAGTCCTCACACTTCATCCTGGTGCTCTTAGTCCGCACACTTCATCCTGGTGCTCTTAGTCCTCACACTTCATCCTGGTGCTCTTAGTCCGCACACTTCATCCTGGTGCTCTTAGTCCTCACACTTCATCCTGGTACTCTTAGTCCTCACACTTCATCCTGGTGCTCTTAGTCCTCACACTTCATCCTGGTGCTCTTAGTCCGCACACTTCATCCTGGTGCTCTTAGTCCTCACACTTCATCCTGGTGCTCTTAGTCCTCACACTTCATCCTGGTGCTCTTAGTCCTCACGTTTCATCCTGGTGCTCTTAGTTCGCACACTTCATCCTGGTGCTCTTAGTCCTCACACTTCATCCTGGTGCTCTTAGTCCGCACACTTCATCCTGGTGCTCTTAGTCCTCACACTTCATCCTGGTGCTCTTAGTTCGCACACTTCATCCTAGACCTCTTTGTTCGCACACTTCATCCTGGTGCTCTTAGTTCGCACACTTCATCCTGGTGCTCTTAGTCCTCACACTTCATCCTGGTGCTCTTAGTCCTCACACTTCATCCTGGTGCTCTTAGTTCGCACACTTCATCCTAGACCTCTTTGTTCGCACACTTCATCCTGGTGCTCTTAGTTCGCACACTTCATCCTGGTGCTCTTAGTCCTCACACTTCATCCTGGTGCTCTTAGTCCTCACACTTCATCCTGGTGCTCTTAGTCCTCACACTTCATCCTGGTGCTCTTAGTCCGCACACTTCATCCTGGTGCTCTTAGTCCTCACACTTCATCCTGGTGCTCTTAGTTCGCACACTTCATCCTGGTGATCTTAGTCCTCACACTTCATCCTGGTGCTCTTAGTCCTCACACTTCATCCTGGTGCTCTTAGTCCTCACACTTCATCCTGGTGCTCTTAGTCCGCACACTTCATCCTGGTGCTCTTAGTCCTCACACTTCATCCTGGTGCTCTTAGTCCGCACACTTCATCCTGGTGCTCTTAGTCCTCAACTTCATCCTGGTACTCTTAGTCCTCACACTTCATCCTGGTGCTCTTAGTCCTCACACTTCATCCTGGTGCTCTTAGTCCGCACACTTCATCCTGGTGCTCTTAGTCCTCACACTTCATCCTGGTGCTCTTAGTCCTCACACTTCATCCTGGTGCTCTTAGTCCTCACGTTTCATCCTGGTGCTCTTAGTTCGCACACTTCATCCTGGTGCTCTTAGTCCTCACACTTCATCCTGGTGCTCTTAGTCCGCACACTTCATCCTGGTGCTCTTAGTCCTCACACTTCATCCTGGTGCTCTTAGTTCGCACACTTCATCCTAGACCTCTTTGTTCGCACACTTCATCCTGGTGCTCTTAGTTCGCACACTTCATCCTGGTGCTCTTAGTCCTCACACTTCATCCTGGTGCTCTTAGTCCTCACACTTCATCCTGGTGCTCTTAGTTCGAACACTTCATCCTAGACCTCTTTGTTCGCACACTTCATCCTGGTGCTCTTAGTTCGCACACTTCATCCTGGTGCTCTTAGTCCTCACACTTCATCCTGGTGCTCTTAGTCCTCACACTTCATCCTGGTGCTCTTAGTCCTCACACTTCATCCTGGTGCTCTTAGTTCGCACACTTCATCCTGGTGCTCTTAGTCCTCACACTTCATCCTGGTGCTCTTAGTTCGCACACTTCATCCTGGTGCTCTTAGTCCTCACACTTCATCCTGGTGCTCTTAGTCCTCACACTTCATCCTGGTGCTCTTAGTCCGCACACTTCATCCTGGTGCTCTTAGTCCTCACACTTCATTCTGGTGCTCTTAGTCCGCACACTTCATCCTGGTGCTCTTAGTCCTCACACTTCATCCTGGTGCTCTTAGTCCTCACACTTCATCCTGGTGCTCTTAGTCCTCACGTTTCATCCTGGTGCTCTTAGTTCGCACACTTCATCCTGGTGCTCTTAGTCCTCACACTTCATCCTGGTGCTCTTAGTCCGCACACTTCATCCTGGTGCTCTTAGTCCTCACACTTCATCCTGGTGCTCTTAGTTCGCACACTTCATCCTAGACCTCTTTGTTCGCACACTTCATCCTGGTGCTCTTAGTTCGCACACTTCATCCTGGTGCTCTTAGTCCTCACACTTCATCCTGGTGCTCTTAGTCCTCACACTTCATCCTGGTGCTCTTAGTTCGCACACTTCATCCTAGACCTCTTTGTTCGCACACTTCATCCTGGTGCTCTTAGTTCGCACACTTCATCCTGGTGCTCTTAGTCCTCACACTTCATCCTGGTGCTCTTAGTCCTCACACTTCATCCTGGTGCTCTTAGTCCTCACACTTCATCCTGGTGCTCTTAGTTCGCACACTTCATCCTGGTGCTCTTAGTCCTCACACTTCATCCTGGTGCTCTTAGTTCGCACACTTCATCCTGGTGCTCTTAGTCCTCACACTTCATCCTGGTGCTCTTAGTCCTCACACTTCATCCTGGTGCTCTTAGTCCGCACACTTCATCCTGGTGCTCTTAGTCCTCACACTTCATCCTGGTGCTCTTAGTCCTCACACTTCATCCTGGTGCTCTTAGTTCGCACACTTCATCCTAGACCTCTTTGTTCGCACACTTCATCCTGGTGCTCTTAGTTCGCACACTTCATCCTGGTGCTCTTAGTCCTCACACTTCATCCTGGTGCTCTTAGTCCTCACACTTCATCCTGGTGCTCTTAGTCCTCACACTTCATCCTGGTGCTCTTAGTTCGCACACTTCATCCTGGTGCTCTTAGTCCTCACACTTCATCCTGGTGCTCTTAGTTCGCACACTTCATCCTGGTGCTCTTAGTCCTCACACTTCATCCTGGTGCTCTTAGTCCTCACACTTCATCCTGGTGCTCTTAGTCCGCACACTTCATCCTGGTGCTCTTAGTCCTCACACTTCATCCTGGTGCTCTTAGTCCGCACACTTCATCCTGGTGCTCTTAGTCCTCACACTTCATCCTGGTGCTCTTAGTCCTCACACTTCATCCTGGTGCTCTTAGTCCTCACACTTCATCCTGGTGCTCTTAGTCCTCACACTTCATCCTGGTGCTCTTAGTCCTCACACTTCATCCTGGTGCTCTTAGTCCTCACACTTCATCCTGGTGCTCTTAGTCCTCACACTTCATCCTGGTGCTCTTAGTCCTCACACTTCATCCTGGTGCTCTTAGTTCGCACACTTCATCCTGGTGCTCTTAGTCCTCACACTTCATCCTGGTGCTCTTAGTCCTCACACTTCATCCTGGTGCTCTTAGTCCTCACACTTCATCCTGGTGCTCTTAGTCCTCACACTTCATCCTGGTGCTCTTAGTCCTCACACTTCATCCTGGTACTCTTAGTTCGCACACTTCATCCTGGTGCTCTTAGTCCTCACACTTCATCCTGGTGCTCTTAGTCCTCACACTTCATCCTGGTGCTCTTAGTCCTCACACTTCATCCTGGTGCTCTTAGTCCTCACACTTCATCCTGGTGCTCTTAGTTCGCACACTTCATCCTGGTGCTCTTAGTCCTCACGTTTCATCCTGGACTTCTTAGACCACACACTTCATTCTAGATCCGTTAGTCCGCACACTTCACCCCGGCAATAAAAAAATCAGCGAACCCGGACTGCTGGATTAGGCTACCAGAACTGAGTCATTTTATAGCGACACAGACGTAGTGAAACGTGGTTAATGAGAGCTCACTGTTCTATATACGAGTATCCTGGGGCAGTCAATTCGATTAATTATCCTGTTTCAGAGAACTTCTCGAACTGGGCTGTAGGGACGGCAGGCGCCGAATTATGCTTTACTACTCAATGAAGTTACCCATCCAAAAATTGTTAATTTGCGTGTGTGCGTTTGTTGAGTATTTGTCGAAAAGATAGTGTGTGGGATGTTTGTGTGTGTACGTCATTATGTATTTTTAGTGAGTTCGTGAATTTTCTTGGGTATGCATAAATCGTTGCCATTCCTGGGCCTTTTTTTCTTTTGAACTATGCTTTTTTTCAAAATGTTGAGTGGTAACTATGTACGAATATAATTTTTTTAAACTGTCAATATTGTATTTTTCCCGTTAGGGAGTTCTATATCTGTCAATAAACTGTCAATATTGTATTTTTCCCGTTAGGGAGTTGTAGGGAAGGTTTCCATTTGCTTTTGTGATAAAAGCCGCATATCCTTTGCTGTCGCTATGTCACATGCATATGGACAAAGAAAAAGATTAAGAAATGTTAAGAATATTAAAAATGTAAATGATACGGTTGTTAAACAGTAACATAGCAAGAATTATGGGATGATTCCGATATATCAATAGGCATAGTAAAAAAGTAAAGTAGTACATAGCATGTATTAACTCCGTAGGGGTGTGAGATATTAGCGATCTCATATTTCAGGTGCTCTGCAAATGAGGGCGGTAGCCATCTCCTCTCCCTCGCAGTCTTTACTTCCCGGATTAATCCGGTACCCATTTAGGGCTGGGCCGACCTGGGACCCGTTGCGATCTGAAAAACATAACAGCACGGGAAAATGAGAAATGGAAGGTGGTGGTCTCTGGTCAAGTCCATAAACGATGTAGACAGTGACAAACGCTTCCGCCGTTCAGTGAAATTGGTTAAACACTGAACGTATACATACCATTGTCAAAGTAGGATGTCTCGGGCCATTGGGCGAAAATAAAACATTGACACAATGCACCTCCGTTCTGAACTACGCCGGATTGCAAATTTTCATTGTTCATTCTGCTACAGAAGAGATCTAGTGGAAGTTTGTGAATGAAATTGTTGATTTTTTTTTTAATTAGTCGAAGGTTTCATGATAATAATGGTAAGATCGCCCAAGACAATGATGGATAAGAAACAACACAAAATATTTTAAACATGTACTCAGCTGCAGTCCATCACCCAGAATCGTAAGGAGATATCAGCAATTTTAAAATGAAAAAAAAAAGCTGATTTCAGAAAATAACAGTAACACATATATATGTATATACTGTAGTGAAATACATATTTCACGTTATATATTGAGCCAGTTATAACTTTATATACTGTAATGAAGTTTACCCGTGATATATCGAGCCAGTTATAACTTGTATAATCTAAAACTCAATATGAGACATGGGTTTTGATAGCAGGTTATCATCAATAACTCATACCGGACAAGTTCATAAGTGTTTCAATTACCATCTCAATAAACCCATCATAGTGTGGTGGTAGACAGTCCCTGTTCCATGTTGTGTATCTTAGTATATCGATAACACTGTGTATTTATTGTTGCGCTCGTTTCAGTTTTTAGAGGAATCTCCTGCACTCTTGAACGCGAATATGATACACACTTTTGGAAATCTTCTGAATCTCCTGCACTATTGAAAGCGACACTGTTTCACACTTGAAAATCGTTTAAACGGGTGAGGTCCTTCAGTTCATTAATTATGTCAGGTGAATCCATTGAAGTGCATTTGACACTGACAGTAAAAAAAAAAATAGTGTATACTGTATCGGTGCTTACCAGTGTATCGGTGCGCACATTCACCTCAACATCCACATGTTCGAGAATGAATCTCTACTTCTTCTTCTTCAGAGTTCATTCTCAAACTCCCGCTGGATCTCTCTTGTAGCAGTACAATTCATTCATTCATTAATTTTCCTTTTGCGCTGAAGTTAGCGCATAGGGCAGAGGTCAGATCTCTCCAATTCTGTCTGTTCAAAGCTATTCTGTGCAGTTCTTGAATAGTATGGATATTGATTGTTTTACTTTCTCTAAGTATTGTTCTTCTGGGTGTTTCTTTTGGTCTACCCCTTGCTCTTTTGCCTGTAGGTATCCATTCAAGAGATTGGTGGTGTATTCTGATGGTGTCTGCGCGTAGGGCATGCCCGATATAGGACCAACGGCGTTTTCTGATAACATCTGTGATAAAATTTTGATGTGTCTATTCTCTGATTTTATCATTTGATTTGAATTCACTCCAATGGGTGTTAGTTATCCTACGAAGACATTTGTTCTGGAAAATCAAGCAGTAGTACAATGACCCTCTAAGATTTCCAACAGGATGTAGTTCAGAGAATGTGAATGCAGTGTGTCGTCATTGTATTTCCGCCAATGGCCCGACACATCCATCGTTGTCGGTGAGCATGAATATGAAGGCAATCTTTCTGATTAGAGATTGGGTCTACAATTCATTGACGGTGGACGATTCCCGCTTCAACTTTACAGAGCATATTCCTTGAATCACTAGGAATGTTAAAGTTCCTAACAATTGTGTTATAATGTTACATATTTTTGTAACATTTTGTAACATGTAACAATGTTATTTTTTTTATAGTACTACAATTTGATGGGTTTTTATGATTCTACAAATTGAAATTTTTCAAATGTTTCTACAAATTAAAGTTTGTTTAATCTTTCAACAAATTAAAGTTTTTTTAATGTTTCTACAAATTAAAGTTTTTCAGTCCGAAAGCCGCAGATATCGCAGCAATGCTGTAAACCATGACACAACGCATTCCGTTCTCCGGACTGCATACTGCTAATCTGCAGGAGTTTGAGAACGAACGCAGAAGAAGAAGAAGAAAGTTGTTTAGTAAAGAGTGCATGTTTCCTATTGGTTTCTACGTAAGGTGTGCGAATTTCATATTCCCAAGGAATGACGTGGAGATTTCAAGCACTTTAGATGAATCTTCAGGGAGTATTGGGCCGTGTTGTATGTCCACCTGTCAGTCGTTTGCCCTCATAATCTTATTAAACATCATAAGTTCTACGATGTATTGTCAGATATGTGCATGTGTCACTAAATTTGTACCCATGACTTTACATCTTATATTTGACACTTCTCATATATACCGATAAGTCAGTGACCCGTGTCAGGTACACATATTGGTTGAATTTAAACGTGGACAGTGTATGCTAGACATGCAAGAAAGTTAAATCATTTCCATCTTACCTGCCTACGTAAATTACTAAACATCCATTGGTGGGACAAAGTACCAGACTACGAGGTCTTGGAAAAATCAACCTCAATAAGCATCCACACAATACTTATGAAGGCGCAGGCACGCTGGGCAGGCCATCTTGTGCGTATGGAGAACTCGCGTTTGCCAAAACAAATATATTATGGAGAACTCAAGGCAGGATTTCGAAAAGCTGGTGGACAGAAAAAGCGTTTCAAAGACACGCTCAAGTCATCCTTGAAACATCTTAACATTGACGTAGGCGCTTGGGAGAGCCTCGCTCAGGATAGAACAGCATGGCGTTACAGCATTAGAACGGGAGCACTAGCGGCAGAAGAATTCAGACAAGAAACTGCAAGACAGAAGCGGACACGTAGAAAAGAAAAAGCATCTCAACCTCACACAGATACCTTCTATTGTTGTCAATTCTGTAAAAGAACATTTTGTGCGCGCATTGGACTTGCTAGTCATTTAAAAACGCACTATTAACTTTATTATTTTATTATTTATTGTTATTATTATTATGGTTGAGTTTTTGGTCATCGTCGATCACGACGGACGAACATCATCATCATCATTGGTTGAATCAACACGGAGTATTTCATCGATTTCTCTATCTTCAGAGATATGGTTGAGTAATGAACAATTCCCACCTGTGCATTCCTCGATGCTATCTATACATGATTTTATTTTCTTCGTCTGCTTCTTCCACCCTCGATTCCTTCCAGGTAGTATTGCTTTTGACAAGGAATCACTTCGGCATATTTGCTGAAACCATGCAATTTTCCGTTGTTTCACTATTGAAAACAGCGGTTCTTGTGGGTCAGTATCTATCTCTACTTATTTCTTACGTACATATTTGTACGCATTTCATGGACTGCCAGAAAAACTAATGTAGAGGTGTTGAAAGAGGCAAATGCGAAACGGACTTTAATCAATAATATAAGAAAAAGACAATATTCATTGTTTGGCCACTTCATGAGACAGGCAGGTTTGGAGAACATAGTCACAACAGGGAAGATTGAAGGGCAACAGAGACAGAGGGCGACAACGTGAGAAAATATTAGACAGTTTGACAACCTGGCACGGCAGGGAAACAATAACGACTTTGATACATAATACTGTAGACAGAGAGCTGTGGAGAGTCATGATCGCCTACGCCAGCCGGCATGGCACCTGATGATGATGATAACGCATTTGTCTTATGTTCGTTATAGGAAATACCCAGAATTCGTATGTAACATTTATATTCCCAGGCCCAAAACCTTCTCTCCATGACCCCAGTTAGTGCCCAACTTCCACAACAATATAGCGCAATATAAAGCAACAATGTCTTATATATTTCATTTACATTCCAACACTGATGTTGCTTTTCCAAATTAAATTTATCCTTGACATAGAAGCTAAATCCAACTACAGTCTTATCTTTAATTCTATTTTGCATATCCTAGCAATTATATATATATATGTATATGTTTTTGTGTATGTGTGTATGTGAGTGCGCGTGTGTGTACTTCAGAAATAAATTGAAATCATTATTCTTACAGAAAACACAAATTAGAACATTGTAAAAGTATAACAGAGAGGAAGCAGGTAGGAAGTGACAAGAGATACAGTGATTTGTTACATGTGGTTTTAGGCATTCTGACAATAGTGAAGATACACCACACCCCGTTAGTGAAGATGTGTAGCGTGTCATAATCATCAGATGATGACAACGACGATGATGATGTGGGATTGTGATGATGATGTGGGATTGTGATGATGATGGTAGTTAGAGTATAGTGATGATAGTTGATGTTGGTTTTGGGAGTGGTGACGATGTTGGTTTTGGGAGTGATGACGATGTTGGTTTTATGAGTGGTGACGATGTTGGTTTTATGAGTGGTGACGATGTTGGTTTTGGGAGTGGTGACGATGTTGGTTTTGGGAGTGGTGACGATGGTGGTTTTGGGAGTGGTGACGATGTTGGTTTTGGGAGTGGTGACGATGATGAAGGTCGGGCTGGTGGTAGTGATGATTGTTGTGGTAGTGATGATGACTTTTGTGGTTGCGATGATTATGATGATGATGATGATGATGATGATGACAATGATTATGATCGTAGTTGTGGTATCGATGGTGGTGACGATGATGGTGGTGGTAGTGATGGAGGTACTGTTGATGATGGTTATTGTTGTCGTGTTGGTGCCTCAGCTGATGATGATGATGTAGGCTATGGTGATGGTGGTTGTGGGTGATGGTGGTGATTTCTGCATCTGTGATGATGATAACAAAATTGTTTTTGTATTCCTTTCCACGTTTATTATTTCCACGTTTATTATTTCCACGTTTATTATTTCCACGTTTATTATTTCCACGTTTATTATTTCCACGTTTATTATTTCCACGTTTATTATTTCCACGTTTATTATTTCCACGTTTATTATTTCCACGTTTATTATTTTCACGTTTATTATTTCTACGTTTATTATTTCCACGTTTATTATTTCAACGTTTATTATTTTCACGTTTATTATTTTCACGTTTATTATTTTCACGTTTATTATTTCCACGTTTACTATTTTCACGTTTATTATTTTCACGTTTATTATTTTCACGTTTATTATTTCCACGTTTATTATTTTCACGTTTATTATTTTCACGTTTATTATTTTCACGTTTATTATTTTCACGTTTATTATTTCCACGTTTATTATTTTCACGTTTATTATTTTCACGTTTATTATTTCCACGTTTATTATTTTCACGTTTATTATTTTCACGTTTATTATTTCCACGTTTACTATTGAAAGTGTTCCATTTTCTCCTAGCTGCATGATTTAATCGTAAGATGTGTACAGTCAATCCCGCTATAACAACTTGGTCTATAACAAATGATGAAACATGTATATAATACTGGAAATATATATGTAATATCGGAAATTCGCTATAAACAGTACAATCACTAAGGAATATGTATAATTGGGAATTTCGACAAGTTTTCTTAAATAGAGAAATGTGTTATAAAAGGATACACTGTAGAAGGATTCCACTGTACTAGACCATGCAACCAAATGATCTATGCTGTTTGCTATAATCGAAACGCTTACAATCAGACGTCATCTTAAGTTATGACTTTATCTGGTTATCCTAAATCATGCGAAATCCTCTTTACCGAAACAACAATTGGTGTTTGGAGATAACAAAGAAAGCCCTCTTGTCGTGGTCCCCACGGACATTAAAAGTGAGACCCCTGTACAGATTTCTAAGACCTGGAATAGAACGATTCACAAAACAAAGAACAAGTTTCTGTCCCCGGATCTTATGAAGACCTGGAAACGACATAAGCCGCTATTTCCACGGACAATTTTCACAAAGGATGAAAAGCTGGCCTGTCGGAATTTGGTGAGAGATTTATCCTAGTGACGTCTGGAGAAGAGAGGATTGTTGGATGATTGAAATGATTGTTGATGCGATTATAAACCAGATTGAGATGTATGGGATATCGCTAAGAAAAGTGCATGGCCCATAATTCAATTTTCTATTTTGATGGAAATGTCGAGGTCTTCTATCTCAAACCAAAGCCAAGATTTAGCGCCCAAGAAATACTCGATTACTTCTTATATCGATTCACAAATATTATAACAAAACAGAACACATATAAAATAGTATTGAATATTACAAATGAGAGACATTATAATCGAATATTATTATAAAATAGTATTAAATATTGGCACTGGAGAGACGTTATAATCGAATTATGGTTGTTTTAGTATATGATGTGTCAGAACTTGGCGTTTCGACCTGAAAGTATTTAATAATTATATAAATGGTGTACGTAATGTGGACGACGAAAACTTTTATTTGTTCCGTGAAATTAGAGTATGGAAATGTCCATGAATTACGTCACCACCTTTTCTTTTCTATTTTTTAACTCTTCCACCTAGAGGAGTTTTTATTGCCAGTAATTACGAACAATAAAGCTTTTGTATAATTTTGCGATATGACAAATGGAGAAGGGTTGTTCTAGGAAGCTTTATTTCAAATAAAATAGGGTTCAACTCTTTCATATAAAGTAGGGTTCAACTATTTCATATAAAGTAGGGTTCAACTATTTCATATAAAGTAGGGTTCAACTATTTCATATAAAGTAGGGTTCAACTATTTCATATAAAGTAGGGTTCAATTATTTCATATAAAGTATGGTTCAAATATTTCATATAAAGTAGGGTTCAAATGTTTCATATAAAGTAGGGTTCAGCTATTTCATATAAAGTAGGGTTCAAATATTTCATATAAAGTAGGGTACAAATATTTCATATAAAGTACGGTTCAAATATTTCATATAAAGTAGGGTTCAACTATTTCATATAAAGTAGAGTTCAAATATTTCATATAAAGTAGGGTTCAACTATTTCATATAAAGTAGAGTTCAAATATTTCATATAAAGTAGGGTTCAACTATTTCATATAAAGTAGGGTTCAAATATTTCATATAAAGTAGAGTTCAACTATTTCATATAAAGTAGGGTTCAAATGTTTCATATAAAGTAGGGTTCAGCTATTTCATATAAAGTAGGGTACAAATATTTCATATAAAGTACGGTTCAAATATTTCATATAAAGTAGGGTTCAACTATTTCATATAAAGTAGAGTTCAAATATTTCATATAAAGTAGGGTTCAACTATTTCATATAAAGTAGAGTTCAAATATTTCATATAAAGTAGAGTTCAAATATTTCATATAAAGTAGGGTTCAACTATTTCATATAAAGTAGAGTTCAAATATTTCATATAAAGTAGGGTTCAACTATTTCATATAAAGTAGAGTTCAAATATTTCATATAAAGTAGGGTTCAACTATTTCATATAAAGTAGAGTTCAAATATTTCATATAAAGTAGGGTTCAACTATTTCATATAAAGTAGAGTTCAAATATTTCATATAAAGTAGGGTTCAGCTATTTAGTAAGAACACAGTTATATAGATGAAACAATGTTTCTAGAAGAGGAAATCCGCCCTTCTTCTTCTTCTGTGTTCAGCATCTGCAGTCATGTTAGATCGCCAGGCCAGTGGTCAGAGAGAAGTCCTCTGTCTTTTGCAGGTCACAGTGGCTGCCCCATAGCTGATATCTCATATCTGTATTCTCTTACCTGCCAGGCACGTGGGTGGGTGGGTAGGTAGGTAGGTAGGTAGGTAGGTAGGTACTAAGTAATTGGGTCTGGGTGGATGGACGGATTGATGGATGGACAATAGATGCACTGATGGACGGACGGATGGATGGATGGGCGGACGGCTGGATGGGACGGACAGACAGACAGATAGATTAGATAGATTACATAGATTATATAGACAGACAGACATACCGACAGACCGACCGACCGACAGACAGACAGACAGACAGAGAGACAGATATATATATAGAGAGAGAGAAAGACAGAGAGACAGACAGACAGACAGTCAGACAGGCAGGCAGGCAGGCGCGCAGGCAGGCAGACAGACAGACAGAGAGACAGACAGGCAGGTTGGCAGACGGACAGACAGACAGACAGACAGAGAGATAGATAGATAGATAGATAGATAGATAGATAGATAGATAGATAGATAGATAGATAGATAGATAGATAGATAGATAGATAGATAGATAGATAGATAGATAGATAGATAGATAGATAGATAGATAGATAGATAGATAGATAGATAGATAGATAGATAGATAGATAGATAGATAGATAGATAGATAGATAGATAGATAGATAGATAGATAGATAGATAGATAGATAGATAGATAGATAGATAGATAGATAGATAGATAGATAGATAGATAGATAGATAGATAGATAGATAGATAGATAGATAGATAGATAGATAGATAGATAGATAGATTGATAGATAGATAGATAGATAGATAGATAGATAGATAGATAGATAGATAGATAGATAGATAGATAGATAGATAGATAGATAGATAGATAGATAGATAGATAGATAGATAGATAGATAGATAGATAGATAGATAGATAGATAGATAGATAGATAGATAGATAGATAGATAGATAGATAGATAGATAGATAGATAGATAGATAGATAGATAGATAGATAGATAGATAGATAGATAGACCTTGTACTAGCTGAATTTATTGCTATAGGTCTAAACTTCCTACTAAATATTTTGGAAGTGTAGTGCATTCATATGTGTTCTTCTTCTTCTGCGTTTGTTCTCAAACTCCTTCAGATTATAAGAATGTAATCCAGAGAACGGAATGCGCTGTGTCACAGTTTACAGCTTAGTTGTGATATCTGCGCCTTTCGGAGTGACATATCCGCTTTCAGTATAGTCTTTGCCTGACTGTGACCTTCTATGGGTTGGGAAACCCAACCCCAGCCACAGAGAACCTTAGTCGTCTCTTACAACGTGCTTGGCAGGCAAAAGTGTCGCTATTCTTTTGCACCCTTTTACAACGTGCTTAAGAGGTAACATTATCGCAATTCTTTGGGCCCTCTTTCGGGGCCGTGGCAGCACGCGGACGATATAAGATCAAAAATGTTCAACATGGATGACACCAAACATGCAAATTATCGTCCGATTGGATTTCTGCATTCAAAAAAGACGAACATTTTGTCTGTATACATACACCTAGCCCAAGTATAAGTAAGAGGTCTCTTTTCAAAGTATTTCATAATGGTGAAAGTCGGAGGCTTCTGTGTATAAAGTGTATATATCTTTATACCATATCATCATCATGTGCCATGCCGGCTAGCATAGGCGGTCGTGACTCTCCACAGCTCTCTGTCCACAGTATTATGTATCAAAGTCGTTGTTGTTTCCTTGCCGTGTCACGCTGTCAAACTAATATTTTCTCACGTTGTCGTATTCTGTCTCTGTTGCCTTCAATCTTGCCTGTTGTGATTATGTTATCTAAACCTGCCTGTCTCATGAAGTGGCCAAAAAAAGAAGATTGCCTTTTTCTTATATTGTTGATTAAGTTCCGTTTCGCATTTAACTCTTTTAACACCGCTACATTAGTTTTTCTGGCAGCCCATGGTATTCTCAGCATTCTTCTATAGAACCACATCTTATACCATATATCTTTATACCATATATCTTTATGACATGTATCGTTATTTCATATAGATGTATATCATATAACTCTATTTCATATATCTGTATGTCATATATCTTTAAATCATATATCTTTATTTCATATATCTCTATTTTATATAGCTTAATATCGAATATCGATGTATCTATCAACATATTTCTGACATTCTAATTTTCCTGGTTTGAAAACCATCCACACAAAAATCTTTAACGGAACACAGCCTCCAGTCTTTACTTCAGTATTTCCGCTCTGAACTCTGAATACAACAGAAAAATCGATAGCTCTGCTTTGACCTTAGCTCTAATGTAACTATAGTCGGTTCTTAGATGTAGTAACGAATACGATAGTCTTCTGGTAAAGTGATTTTGTCTCAAGGAAGGTCAAGGAACAAAGAAATCTATACAGGCTTTAGTTAGAAATAGTTGATATTGTGGGCCTTCAAGAAATGATCACTTTCAAATATGTTTGTTTGTTTGTTCTGTATTGTTGGTTTCTTGGTTTCATTCCCCAAGAATTATGAGCAATATAGCTCGTATATCCTTTTGTGTAAATGTGAGGTTTCTCTATATCTAATAGTACATTAATTATACATTACTGTATGACTCAGATACATGGATAATGAACAAACAACTAGAAGACAGAATTGATGACTTTGAGATGTGGATATATAGAAGAATAGGGAGAATATCATGAAAAGAGAAGAAACGAACAAAGAAGTTTATATATATCTAGTAAGTAGTATAACAAGAGACGGCAAGAACAGTAAAGAAATACATAATAGCTGTAGTAAAGCATGCCAAGCCCTATGGCAAATGACACCAATCTTCAGAAACAAAAATGTAGATTTAAACACCAAAATAATATTATTCAATACGATTATTATGCCAACGCTGTGCTGCCAATGGCAAACATGGACAACGACAGCACAAGACAAACGTAAACACGTAAACTTGTGACAGCTGAAATGGCATACTTACGCAGAATCCCAGGAACATCGCTAAAATGCAGAGTGAGAAATGAGGACATTTGACAAAGAACCGGCACCACCCCAATCTTGGAATACATCAAGAGACAACATATCAAATGGTTTGCCCACATCAGCAGACTACCATCAGACAACATACCACAAGCTATGACAAGCTATGACTTCGTTTGGCTTTGTTGGTCACTTTTACTCGCTATGGGATGGGAAAATCAACTCTACCCCACACAATTTTCTTAGTAGCCTCTTACGACCTACATGATCGTGGATATTGATATTTATTGCTTCTTATTTGGTTCCCGGCAACACGGGTAAAATTCTCGCGATATAGGCATATCATCTGCTAGGCTGTTACTATAACACCATGGTTAGTCTTGTGGGTCACGGGGCTGACCTACAGTCATTCCATATGTGGGTCACCAGCCTTAGTTGGAGAGTAGCTGGTGCCGGGAATATTTCAGGGTTATTGATATAATATCCAAATAATGCATTCAATAATAGCAATGTACAGAGACTTATTTGTCTATGAATCTATTTGTTTATGAGTCTATTTGTTTATGAGTATATTTGTTTATGAGTCTATTTGTTTATGAATCTATTTGTTTATGAATCTATTTGTTTATGAGTCTATTTGTCTATGAATTTATTTGTTTATGAGTCTATTTGTCTATGAATCGATTTGTTTATGATCTATTTTTTGGAGTCTATTTGTCTATGAATCTATTTCTTTATGAGTCTGTTTGTCTATGAGTCTATTTGTCTATGAATCTATTTATTTATATGAGTCTATTTGTCTATGACTCTATTTGTGATTATATGTGTCTATGAGTCTATGTGTCTGTGACTGTGTTTCTGTGAGTCTATTTGTTTATGCGTCTATTTGTCTATGGGAAGCCGTGTGTTATAACGGTGTTTCATAACTGATCTTACCTTTACTTTTTACTTTCTTACTTCCGTATGACTATGAATCACTTTGACCTACGGACGAAACAGCCAACACCACCCCAAACCTCTTTAGTGACCTCTTACGTTATGCATAGCAGGTAACAGTGTTTCTATTGCTCTCTTTTCGGGCTCTGCTTACATACGGTCGACAGAGCTCCGTATTCTGAGATATATTCCTGACAGAATACTGACCTTTGTTAGAGGGGCTGAGTGCAAATAGGAAAACAGGAGTACAATAGAGGCATTAATTTGATAAGTGCATGAGACATTATCCTGCACGTTTTAGAAAGCAAACAAAATTGTGTTAACATTTTCTCAACCCGTAGATTGGGGGAGTTGGGAAAAACCGCCCACCACCACCATTAGGAATTAAGAGCATCATCAACGTCAAGCGCCGTCTCCGCTACGAAGGTTGACTGCAATGGACCTCCAACATCCTCTGTCTCTTGCTTCAGTGGTGCTCTTTGTTAGATTATAACATGTCCATTTCATGACGTTTCTCTCCCACTTGTATCTCTGCCTCCCTCTTTATTGCCTTACTTTATCCTCAAGTAAGGTCGGTCTTCAGCAGTCTTCACCCTCATAATATGTCCAAAATATTTTTTTTAATTTCTTTTAATAGTTTTTTTTGTCATACAAAGTCCTGTTAGAACAATATAATATAGTTTATATTATATTATAAGAGAATATATTCATAAAGAAATATCAAGAGAAACGACAGAATCAATGTCTATATGCAGAGAACCAAGTATAATCAACATATAAAAATAAATGATAAGTTGCTGAAACAGTTGCAGAAATGTACATGTCTTGGGATCAATTTGACGGAAGAATGGACAGAGAGATGGAGACAAGAAATCAAACAGCCAACTATGGAAATTATGAACTTACAACAATTTGAAACACAAATCTATGTCAATGGAAACCAAAAGACAAATCATAAATTCAGTCTTCATATCAATGTCAGAATGAACATTACATGGACACTAACAAAATAACAAGAGAGAAAGCTTATTGCGTGTGAAATGAAATGTTTAAGACTAGCTGCAAACAAAACAAGAAGAGATCATGTATGGAATGAAGAGATTACAAGAACTGTTGGAACAAGAAGATATCCAGTGAGGAATGAAGAGATTACAAGAACTGTTGGAACAACTTCTGTGGTCAAATATATTGAAACACTGACTGAAATAGCTTGGCTACTAAATGAGAATGAATCCTTATTGGCCAGCGGCAAGAGCATACAACATGAAAATGGAAACAGCAAGATATAGAGGAAGACCAAGAAGAAGGTGGATTGAAGGAGTTACAGACATTCTAAGACGTTACAATATTATTTTATATCAAATAACCAAACGTGCCATAGTCCGAAAACCGCTAGTTATTTAATCCTGCCTTACAGAAAATAAACTGAGAAAAGACAATAGATTTGATTGAGAACCCCAGGAATTACGAGCAATTAGCTCTTACTTCCTACGTGCAATGGGGAGGTGGCTGAACTTTCTATCATACCCAGGAGACGTCATAATAGACAGATAATACAGCATACGGAATTTGAACCAGGTCCGCTGAGATGGCACCCACTCGCCTCGCAACATGAATATAAATATCCTTCTTCGGCTACGCTGCATCCCTTCATCTGAGCTGATCTGAATCTAATCACATTCCTTGCATTATGATTTTTCAGTACCTTTTATTCATTTACTTTTTCTCATAATCTGATATATATATATATATCATCAGGAGCCATGCCGACTGGCGTAGGCGATCATGACTCTCCACAGCTCTCTGTCCACAGTATTATGTATCAAGATCGTTATTGTTTCCCTGCCGTGCCAGGTTGTCAAACTGTCTAATATTTTCTCACGTTGTCGCCCTCTGTCTCTGTTGCCTTCAATCTTGCCTGTTGTGACTATGTTCTCTAAACCTGCCTGTCTCATGAAGTGGCCAAAAAATGAAGATTATCTTTTTATTATGTTATTGAATTAAGGTCCGTTTCGCATTTTACTCTTTCAACACCTCTACATTCGTTTTTCCTGCAGTCCATGGTATTCTCAACATTCTTCTATAGAACCACATCTCTATTGCCTCTAATTTCCCACTTTCCAGTTTGTTTATTGTCCGAGACTCGCACCCATATGTTAGTATAGGAGTTATATAGCACTGCAGAACTCTGAATATTTACATCTCAAATACGTTTTCCCTCACATGAATTCCCGAAAAAGCATCACCAAACATCTAACAAAAACCCCAAAAAATACGTATTTTTTTTTAAACAGTAACCCTCGCCCTCGCGAATACTTGATCTACCATCCTGCATTTAATTAAATTTATTTTGGCTACAATGAAAAGCTAACGAAAACCTATAAATAGAGCTCTAATGCCGAGTAACGACTTTGATTTGCCAGTTTGGTCACAACTGTAACTCATTTGGTTTTTGTTAAAATGTCGAGCTAAAAACGGACTGGTTTTAGGAAGTATTCCATTGAATAATTTTCTTGGAGAGAATACCAAGAAAATATGAAACTCTTCACGCTGGAATTTCCGGGCCACAACACCAATGTAAAAGTGATTACGCTGTCCCTATCTCCTGGGCCCCAACTCAATAAGAGGCCTCTGATTGGACTAGTGGCTCGTGATTGGAATTTGGTGACAGCCAGATGAGATTGGTAGCAAGGGTCAACGCCTTGGTTTGACTCTTTTCACTCTTTATACCTCTATAATATCCGTATTTGTGCCACTATCACCATCTCCCGGTGCATACAATTTATACTTCATTGTTCATAATCGGAACTGTTTATCTCTAATAAAGATGTGTACCATCTCAATTTCTATACAGTTTCTATATATCTCTATTATCATTTATTTCAATCTTTCTATTTCTTCCTTTCTATTTCTTCCTTTCTATTTCTTCCTTTCTATCCGTATCTTTAGTACTTGCGTAGAACAAAAGTTCTATCAGTTTTACAGTGAGCGCACAGATTATCAGACGATAGGGTAAAGGTACGACAACATACAATTAACAGTATACAGGAGAGTTTCAACGTTTCAGACATAAGGCCTTTTGCAAGAAAATACAAGACAGTGTCTTCCTTATACATTTCCTTATATTATTGTTGCTGGGGCGAGGTGAAGGGTGATCTTTAACCATTTGTCCAGGCATGCTTTTAATCTTAAGCGTCATTATGAAGTCGGATGTTTCAGGTCGAAAGACATAGACATCACTTCACGCTGTAGACCTTGTCACATCTCCTTCCATTCTCCGGACTACATCCTGCTAATCTGTTGGAGTGTGAGAAATAATGAAGACAATGTCCAATTTTGTATGACCTATATTACGTCATTTATTTATTATCACCAGATTGGCTGCAAGCATCTGGATTACTAGTTCAAGTTGAAGGAACATGACCGCTATCTTCTGTCCACGTACAGAGTGGAAGGCGTCTTGGGAAAATTGGAGAGATGGCTGTCAACCTGACAACCTGTCAACCTGACAACTTTTCAACCTGACAACCGTGAAAGAATCGTCTCTGCATGTTTTATTTCAAATCTTACTTTTTGTCTTCTAGCAAATGATCTCTGTGGATGATGATAGATTCAAGCCAGTGTACAGTTATCCTTTATCCTTCTGTTCCAGGACCTCTAGATGCAAGCCAGTGTACAGTTATCCTTTATCCTTCTGTTCCAGGACCTCTAGATGCAAGCCAGTGTACAGTTATCCTTTATCCTTCTGTTCCAGGACCTCTAGATGCAAGCCAGTGTACAGTTATCCTTTATCCTTCTGTTCCAGGACGTCTAGATGCAAGCCAGTGTACAGTTATCCTTTATCCTTCTGTTCCAGGACCTCTAGATGCAAACCAGTGTACAGTGAACATTTATCCTTCTGTTCCAGGAACTCTAGATGCAAGCCAGTGTACAGTTATCCTTTATCATTCTGTTGCAGACTCCGTAGATGCAAGCCAGTGTACAGTGAACCTTTATCCTTGTTAAAGACACCCCCCCCCCCACGTTAGATAGCGGGGAATGCTAGATGTGCAGGTTGATCAATAATTTTGGACAGAATTTAACTAACAAATCCAGAAGCGTATGCTGCGCGTCTAACAGGGCATAATCATACTGGAACACTAGAGTTCCTCCCTTTTGGGACTAAACATACATTCATACACCCACGCTATACATCCATGATGTTGAGACAAGACTAACATGAGTACGGGTGTCGCCTCGGTTACTCAACTGAGGACCTCAGAAAGCGTGTGAGCTGTCAAGTATTATCTTCTCGCTGCTAACGTTAGTATGTCATCAGCATCATCATGAGCATCTCTAATTAGCATCTTTGCTTTTGTCATCTATAAGAATATAGCTGGTATATATTATGACATTTATATATATAATAATATATCGTATACTGTGTCGCCCATGTCATTGTTTTCTTCTACTCTTCTTCAATGTACATTCTCAAACTCCCGCTGGTTCTCTCTTGTAGCAGGACAATGATCTTACAAGATTTCCAGCAGGATGTAGTCCAGACAATAGAAATGAGTTGTGCCGCAGTTTTATTTGAGCCAATGTCCTGACACATCCGTCTTCGGCTGGGCAGTGTGGTAAAGTACGTGTAGCAGTGTGATAAAGGCATCCTTCCCTGTCACCACGTCATGTACATGACGAACTATTTAAATTACACTCGGATAGAAAATGACAAAAAAAACGTCTCTATAAGAGGAGGCGAATCCTAGATCTCACGAATGTGAAACAAACGCTCTAACCTTTCGACAATTAGCCACACCAAAGAGGACTATATTTGAACATTGAAAAATTCCTATTCAAGGGAGAAAATGATGGAAATATAAGAAAGCTCATTTTCAGCAAAGCTGCTTCCCTTCAAGTGAGATTTGTCACAGCGTCAATCTTTTCCTATTGTCACGTTCCCATACTACGTTGATTGTTTGCTTGCTTGTTTGCTTGCTTAATTGTTTGTGTGTTTGTTTGCTTGTTTGTATGTGTGTTTGATTGCTTATTAGCTAGTTTTCTTGTAGGTTTGTGTGTTTGTTGGCTTGTTTGTTTGTTTGTTTATTTGATTGTTGTATTTTTATTTATTTGTAATGTGTGAGTATAGAAGATTTTTATATGTAGATGGGAAGATCTATATATGTACATGAGAAGATATATATATGTACATGAAAAGTTCTACATATATATACATGATAATATCCATATATGTACACAAGGATCTATATATGTACTTGAGAAGATCCGCATATGCTCATACAACTGATGACCTTGTGAGTCTTGACAATCTTATAACACAAGTGAACTTGGCAATATTATATAGCACAAGTGAACTTGACAATATTATATAACACAAATTTACTTGACAATCGTATATAACAAGTGAGCTCATGTTTGATTATTTGTTGGGGGAACACCCTAGCAACGAAGTCATCTGTTAGCTTTGTGCATAAGAGGTCTGGAGATCAAATCTCGCTTGGGACCTCTTGTTTATAAAGTGTATTTTTCTGATATCCCTAAGGATATCGCTTGGAGATACGGAGTTATGTGCTACGGGTTGTACTCTTGGTAGGCGAGAAGCTGCTTCGTTGAGACGGACTGAAGCGTATGGGGATAACCTGTATACAGTGAAGTCAATCCTCTATTGTTTGTGATGCCTGTCGCACGAGAACAAGAAGAACATGCCAGTGATACACACTGTACGTTGCTCGAACGCCACATGGTGATGACAATTTGTTACATCTACTTTTGAAATTCAGTTAGTTATATCCTTGACTATTAGTTTGTAGAATAATCCCTATTCTGGCCACAAATGTCATTCGACAGTTCGGGCACAGGATGACCACTGTATATGTTTATTTTTTCTCTACCCGTGACTTTTTAGCTACTCTCTACTATTGAGCTGCTAAATTTCTTCACTTTTCACAAGATAATGCGTCCTTTTGACTTCTTTCTATTTCTTTTCTCTATATGCTTCTTTATACCTTGCGCAGGGGTAGAATAGTTCTCAGGGGGCGGCCTTTATGTGTGCTTCATATATGTTTGTTTCCGATCCTTCTTTTATTTCTGTGGTCCATCTTTTGTATGGTCTGACACTGGGTCTTCTGAGAACTTTCCATGTTTACTACAAACGTTTTAGTTCGACACTGTCGATTTGCTAGACCAACCACAAAGTTGTTTCAGAGTTCCCGAATGGGTAAACTGTGATATAGTCTTCTTCTTCTTCAGCGTTCATTCTCAAACTCCTGCTTTAATTCTGTCATAGCAGGACCATGATCTTACTAGAATTCTATCAGGATGTAGTCTAGAGAATGGAAATGCGTTGTGTCGCCGTTTTATTTGCGTCAATGGTCCGACACATCCGTCTTCGGCAGAGTGTTATAGTCTATCCCATTCAGATGAGACATCACATATATTTTTTGGCTGTGGAGCGCATTTTAGCTCTACTTTATACAGTTTATTCCCGTGTATCTTCGTCTATTTCAAAGGATTTAAGTCAGGTCTTTAGCGAGCTCTTTGGGAACGTCTGCAACTCACCAACGAGAAATACATTTGCCAGGCGGTGATCTGGCATATTTACAAGAGACCTGAAATCTGTGTCTACATCAGATAGTGTCAGTTCTAGGGGTACCAGATAATCAAAGACAGTGGTATCTGGAATCTTGAATACACACCTGCCGAAGACAGTTGTGTCAAGCCATGGACGCAAATTCTTCTTCTTCTTCTTTCGTTCACTTGAAACATGTCTATATCTGTAATTCTGTCTCCTTAATAAAACTCACTGTCTTTTGTAGTTCATACAGTGTCCCATAGAGTTTTGATTCCAGAGTTGTTTCCTCTGGCCAATATGTCTGCCTCAGCGTTTCATGCTCAGAACACTCTTGAAGTATATGTTTGGCACTCTGTGCTGCCTGTCCACATGTACACATGGCCGTGTTGCCAATCTTGAACTTTGTATACATGTGACTGCGGAGTCGGTTGTGTCCTGTTCTGAGACGTAGAATTATAACTTGTTCTGATCTGTTCATATTGTGATAGTCATCTTGTGTTGGTGTTTGTGGCTTTCTTATTGACTTTATCATCTGTTTTTTCTGATGGTAGGTGATTGGTATATCTGGTTGGTCTTCGGCAGCACCTTCCTTAGCCAGTTGGTCTGCTTTTTCATTTCCTGGTATTCCACAGTGAGAGGGTATCCACTGCATGGTTACCCTATACTGGTAAGACAATTCGCTAAGTAGTTTTTTTAAGTCTGTTAGTTTTCCAGATAGGAGAGCTTGAAGCACTGACCTTGCATCTGTCAGGAATACCACACGCTGTAGGTCAGAGTTGGAGTTCAGCAGTTTTTTAGCTGCCACACTAATTGCCTGGATTTCTGCATCATAATTATTGCAGAATTTTCCTGTCGGTGTTCTGATTGTATCTCTAGGCTTGTGTGGATATTCTATATATACACCTGCACCTCCATTCCTCACAGCATTCTGTGCTGACCCATCTGTGTACACTCTGACCCATATATCTTGTGGATATTCCTCATCCAGGAAACTGAGGGTGATTGTCATTCGCTGCACACTGTTCTGTTCGTCCTCGCTTAGTATTCCTTTCACATGGGTCTGAATGTATATTGGCATTCCATGGCTTTCACTCCACGGGGTTTGCTCTGGTACAGACCTTAAGGGGCTGCCAACTTCAGGTAGGTCTGTAAGTTGTCTACGGAGTCGTTTAGCTTGATGGATAAAGCTGCTCCTTTTCAGTCGATGGACGTAAATAATACGGCGACACAACGCATTCCCACTTTCTGGATTACATACTGCTGGATATCTAGTAGGACTATTGCTACAGGAGAGATCCAGTGGGAGTTTGAGAATAAACGATAGAGAAGAAGAAGAAGAATACACACAGGTAGAAAGACAGCAGCATGTCAACAATGAACACAAATCGTCAGTATATGGGACATAACTCGACATTACATTCACGTTTATATTTGTGTGGGTTAACTACCTTTAATAAAATCCAGTGCAATACCGGGTGGATTCCCCTGTGGATCATAGAAAATCCATATATTTGTTTCTTATAATTTTTGCTATAATGTGTACAATTTGTAGCATTGTTCACATGTTCATAGTTCACATAAACTTTTTAATAACAATTTATCTATCTATCTATATATCTCTCTCTATCTATCTATCTATCTCTATCTATCTATACGCTGTATCCCTTGTTTTCCTTTCGGCGTCAGGGATAGAAGGTGATGACCTTCCTGTGTGTTGTTGGTAAACTTGTTCCTGTGGCTTCCTTGATTTCTGTGATCCATTAATAACAATGAGTTAGTAAATATACAGGCCGACATGAAGTTTACAATCTACTTTAAAGTTAATGGATCCTTCATTATACAAATATTTTAGGGAGGTATTAATTTGTAGCGAAACAGGAGTAGCATTGCATAATTCTCTTTTATCTGAAGACACACAAATACTGGAGACAAATGAGAAATATGTCTAGATCATTGAGACAACATATCGTAGGAGTCTTGTTCTTCTGAGTTCCTTCTCAAACTCCCGCCGATTATCAGAATGTAGTCCGGAGAATGTAATAAATTGTTTCATAGTTTACAGTATGACTGTGATATCTTCGCTTTTCGACCTGTCACATCCGACTTCTGTATAATTTCTGGGTCAATTTGACCTTTTCTGTGATTGGACAGCCAGCTCCTTCCTTCAAAATCTTCTTGGTTGCCTTTTATGACATAGATGTCATGTAGCAGTGTCGCTATTCTTTCCTCCTTTCTCAGGCCCCGGTAACGCACGCCCGATCTAATTTATTAAATAACTAATTGTTTACAATTTTAACGGCTTGATATATGATAATGATTTATATAGGATAATGACTACCAAGAGTTATTAGTTTCTTCTTATTCTTCTTTCGTTCACTTGAAACATGTCTATATCTGTAATTCTGTCTCCTGAATAAAACTCATTGTCTTTTGTAGTTCATACAGTGTCCCATAGAGCTTTGACTCCAGTGTTGTTTCTTCTGGCCAATATGTCTGCCTCAGCGTTTCATGCTCAGAACACTCTTGAAGTTGTTTGGCCAGTAGCTCTATTCCCTTGCCTCCTGACTCCTCGAGGCAATTGAGAAGGACTTTCAGTAACTGAGGTTGGGCCCTTTCGAGGTATAGGGCCCGGCACCGTCCTTGCCTGAACGTCCGCCACAGGACAGGCACCATAACTTTTTATAGATACAGACATGTTTCCATTGTGTTTTGTGCGTGGCATCCTGATTATCTGTGCGCCTTTTGGCTGGATGCCTCCGTCTTCAGCACTCTGCTTACTTGGGCAGGACTATGGTCCTGCTCGAATGGGACTGCCCGACCAGTCTTAGTTTCCAGCCCCTGATGGCTGAACTAAGCCCCATCACCACTGCACGGTGCTGGCCTTGATGAGGATTTATTAGTTTAAAGTCAGGTCTTGCCAGATATGACTGAGTTACCATATGACAGTAGTCAGTACAGCATGTTTCTGTTGACTGAGTTACCATATGACAGTAGTCAGTACAGCATGTTTCTGTTGGTTGAGTTACCATATGACAGTAGTCAGTACAACATGTTTCTGTTGACGCCGTAAGTCGTGTGGCATCTACCTACACTGACAACCCACATTGTGTCGACAGCTTCGGGCACAGGGGCACGTGTTTACAAGGTGGATACACATGTTTGGAGAATACAGGCCTTATCCTAGGACGAGGATGTGCAACATAAAACCAAATGGTCTGGCGGGACAGACCAGGGCCTTAATCCTTGGATGACAACTGATCTAGGTTTGGAGCACAGATAGGCGGACAGATAGAGCACACCTGCTGACCCGACAGCTCTGGCAGCGCCTCTTGTTCCATGTGAATTAGTATTACTTTCTTGTGAAGTTAGCAAGGCAAGTAGAGAGAGAGGGCTTGTGCTGCATTAGCAACAGATGGTCTCTATAGTGTAGCCCGGAGAAGTGTATGGAGAAGTGTATGGAGAAGTGTATGGAGAAGTGTATGGAGAAGTGTATGGAGAAGTGTATGGAGAAGTATACGGAGAAGTATACAGAGAAGTATACAGAGAAGTATACAGAGAAGTATACAGAGAAGTATACAGAGAAGTAAAGATAAACGTATACTCCATCCCTAACCTTAATGAAACACGAAAAACACAAATTATGAGACAGATTTCCAGAAAGCAGCCGCAACTTGTCATCGATGGTGATAAACTAGATATATTTGACCATTTTATAAATCTAGGATCCACAGTTAACAATAAATTATAAATGGATCAAGGGAAAACAATCAGAATTGGAAATGAGCAGATTAGCAAATAATGTGAGACTAACAAACAATGAAGAGAACTAACAAACAATGAAGAGAACTAACAAACAATGAAGAGAACTAACAAACAATGAAGAGAACTAACGAACAATGAAGAAATTAACAAACAATGTTTGGGGCAAAAGAAAATTTAACTATAAAAACTAAACTCCTGGTTTAGGAAATTTGTGTCCTCAGAAACCTCCTCCTACGGCAACGAAACATGGACAACATGTATGCACCAGGAGAGAAGATTAAACGGCTTTCACATAAAGTGTCTACGTAACATTCGTGCAGTTCAGTGGGCAGGACCAAGTCACTAATACTGGTGTATCCCAAAGTGACAGGACCAAGTCACTAATACTGGTGTATCCCAAAGTGACAGGACAAAGTCATTAATACTGGTGTATCCCCAAGTGACAGGACAAAGTCATTAATACTGGTGTCTCCCAAAGTGACAGGACCAAGTCACTAATACTGGTGTATCCCAAAGTGACAGGACCAAGTCACTAATACTGGTGTATCCCAAAGTGACAGGACAAAGTCATTAATACTGGTGTATCCCCAAGTGACAGGACAAAGTCATTAATACTGGTGTCTCCCAAAGTGACAGGACAAAGTCACTAATACTGGTGTATCCCAAAGTGACAGGACAAAGTCACTAATACTGGTGTATCCCAAAGTGACAGGACAAAGTCATTAATACTGGTGTATCTCCAAGTGACAGGACAAAGTCATTAATACTGGTGTATCCCAAATTGACAGGACAAAGTCATTAATACTGGTGTATCCCAAAGAGTAGGCAATACCAGGTATTTGTTTTAATCTATGCTCAGTCTACGCAAACTCACTTGGCTGGAACATGAGGAACGGACAAAGGCAATCATAAAATCGTGAGGCAGCCTAGTTACCAGGACCATCGACAGTGCGTGATATTATAATTTCTGATTGTAGATATAACGGATGTGCTGGGCCTCCGATGTCCCGGACACAACGTGAACCAACCGAGGCGCAAATAACACAGTTCAACTGTGGAACTTGCAGTACAATGCACTTCACGCTATTAGACGGAAATCACACGATTATTCGTGGTGGTTACAAGAAAGCAAACGCAGAAGAAGAAGATTGTAGATATATTGATGAATTCCTGTCTGAGTAGCTCGTTTTGGCTTATAAATAAAGCTTACACGTAACTATATTCTACACTATTACTATATTCGATTACGTGTGATATAAATAGTTACTAATACTTTACAAACAACACGTTCCAATGGATGCTTACGTTAGCAATGTACACGATAAACCGTGCTCGTCGTATCACAAGAAACAATCGCCTCGAGCAGGCTTACATCATCTTTGGTCGTGTTATTAGTGCAGTGGTGTCATAAGTCGGTGGTCTACGATTGAATTCATTGTTGACAGTAAATGGGAGAGGGAATTTCGTCCACAAATAGTTGCCAGGATCAACCAAGTATTAGAATATATATATATATATAAACGTAATGTTGTACATCGAAGGCAGGAGTACCTTTTTAGGATTTCCATAAGTCATTTTCAATGCAGAAGTGGAATCTCCTTAGAATTTCATTTTCAGATTCATCCCAAGACCTCCACCAATCACATTCATGATTTCAAGTCAACCAGAATAACACGAACCCCCCCCCCCTTTCCACTCGTGTCCTTTTTTAGGACATTGTCAGGTAACCATACTACGCCTGAGGAAACAACATTTTGAATAAACACGTACATAGGATGCGACTGTGCGCCACATCACTGTGCACTTGTGGAACAGATGAACATTTCTTAACTTATTCTGAAGAACTGTCCACATTATGAACTACTGAAAGAGACGTGCTGGCCCAATAGCGCAACCCAAAAGCAAAGATATGTGGACAAGAAGAAGAACCTCAGACAATGGTGGAGTTCATTCATAAGACTTGACTGACGGTGTAGATATCAAGTTGTGAACATAAGACTTGTCTGACGGTGTAGACATCAAGTTGTGAACATAAGACTTGTCTGACGGTGTAGACATCAAGTTGTGAAAATAAGACTTGTCTGACGGTGTAGACATCAAGTTGTGAAAATAAGACTTGTCTGACGGTGTAGACATCAAGTTGTGAAAATAAGACTTGTCTGACGGTGTAGACATCAAGTTGTGAACATAAGACTTGTCTGACGGTGTAGACATCAAGTAGAGAACATAAGACTTGTCTGTAGGTGTAGACATCAAGTACAGAACATAAGACTTGTCTGACGGTGTAGACATCAAGTTGTGAACATAAGACTTGTCTGACGGTGTAGACATCAAGTACAGAACATAAGACTTGTCTGACGGTGTAGACATCAAGTAGTGAACATAAGACTTGTCTGACGGTGTAGACATCAAGTTGTGAACATAAGACTTGTCTGACGGTGTAGACATCAAGTTGTGAAAATAAGACTTGTCTGACGGTGTAGACATCAAGTAGAGAACATAAGACTTGTCTGACGGTGTAGACATTAAGTAGAGAACATAAGACTTGTCTGACGGTGTAGAACATTCAGTAACATAAAGAAAGCAAGAGGACTATTTGCTCCTTTCAAGCTATTAACCCTTTAGACGTGAACGCCAAGGCTGTCATCCGTCATTTTATGAAGTTCAGTCCATCTCATTACGACTACATTTTTATGACTTAGTCCATCTCATGACATCTACATTTATGACTTTTAGTCCCTTTCATGACATCTGCATTTTACCAGACACGTAAACAGACACTTGAACAGAGAAACACTCGCCAAAGAAGACACATGGCACAATGGATGTCTTGTCAAAGAAGACACATGACACAATGAATGTCTTGTAGTAACAATTTCACGCAAGATAATTGAATTCCGTCGTAGACAGTAAGATCACACAAAGATAAACATCCAACACTGCCTGATATAACCAACATGGACTTCGACCTTAGGTTGAAAGTATCGTGCCTCGATATATGGAGGCTTTAATCCCATACTTAACAAACAAGCAATCGAAGGCAAGGATGTTCAGATGTATGATGGTCACATTCCATCGGGATTGAGACACTGATCAGACATCATCCGTTTAGTGACACTGGCAACATCAGATATAACATTGTATATCACATTAACATCACATGAGAGATCACTAAATGATATATTACATCAGGATTTCTCAAAATGGGTGTAACGTCTCCTTGGGTGCGGTGAGAGACTTCAGACGGGCAATATAGAGTCAAGCGATAGCAGGGGGAGCGATGCAAAGTAAAGAGTTGGCTTGAAACAATGAACATACTAAATTACTCCAAAAACATGGAGAGTGCTTACCGCTTTTTATGTACATTAAAAAAAAGTTACAATTCTGTTGATGTTAAATGAGCTGTATCTAAAACCTGGTTCAATCAAGACTATCTTTTCTTGTGATAAGGTTCTGCTTAAACTAGACAGATTTTAAACATTATTACAATAAACAAAATATAACACACTTAAACAACAGCAAACGTTGTCATACAGGAGCAAGTAAATTCAAGAAGGAAGCCAGAGGATAAATAAAAAAATGCTTGAGACTAACGGGACTTGACCAGTCCGTTCAACGGCACCAAATCGCCTAGCAACTCTCGTACACATGTTTTTCCGTACTTCACTTATCGCATCTCCAAAAAAAAGATGCGATTTTGTCAAGACATTCAAACTGTGCACTCAAGTCACCGAGAACGGACCAATCGAGACAATGACTATTACAACAACAACAAACATTCCGCACAGGTATTGAAGTATCCTCAGTAACAACAAACATATAACATATAACATCCGTATTAGTTCTTGAATTTACTTATAACTAATACAGATGTTATATCCGTTGAACGGACTGGTTCAATCCCCGTTAGTCTCAAGAATTTTTCATATAGGATCAGTAAATCCTGGAATTTCACTTTGTAAAATCAATGTAGCGTCCACCATGAGAAGGTGTTCTGTCTTTCAACATATATTTGTTATTGATTTTATCGGGGAAAATAATTTGATCGAGAGTAAATTTTTAGCGATGTTGGCAGTCTATATCGGAGAGTTTTCGTAAATCATACTGTTGTTTGTATAATTTTTATCCTCAACCATGCCAGAAGTAATTCCCCCCCCCCCAAAGGTGTCGTTACCGTGTTCTTCTTTCAACTTTTCAAAGTACTTTTAGCACTGTGTAATTTAAATAAGGTGCACTTTAATATGGTGTAATTTAAATACAGAGACCTTTTAATACAGGGTAATATAAACACGGTGCACTTTTGATACAGGGTAGTATAAACACGGTGCACTTTTGATACAGGGTAATATAAATACGGGTTGATTGCTTTTCCTCATAAACAAATTAAATCACCATTGTGTTGAATGCATGAACTTCGCCGTAGACGGATGTGTTGTGCCACTTGCGTGAATAAAACGACGACACAACTCATTACCAATCTCTAGACTGGACCATGCTTGCAATCTAGAAGGACAATTGTCATGCTAAAAGAGAGATCCAGCGGGAGTTTGTGAATGAACGATGACGAAGAAGGATAGGCGAAGCAGATGAGGACAAAGACAAGTATGAACAGATAACATCAAGAATTTGACATGTCAAACTTTACCTCACTTGTAGGTATTACTGAAGATAGAAATCTCTAGAGGGCTCTGTGTGTTGATGCATCGAATGTGGTAAGTCTACGAACTTGATTCTGTGTGTTGACACATCGAATGTGGTACCTCTACGAACTTGACTTTCTGTGAGTTAATACATGGAATGTGGTACCTCTATGAACGTGACTTTCTGTGTGTTGATACATCGAATGTGGTACCTCTACGAACTTGACTTTCTGTTGTTGATACATCGAATGTGGTACCTCTACGAACTTGACTTTCTGTTGTTGATACATCGAATGTGGTACCTCTACGAACTTGACTTTCTGTTGTTGATACATCGAATGTGGTACCTCTACGAACGTGACTTTCTGTGTGTTGATACATCGAATGTGGTACCTCTACGAACTTGACTTTCTGTTGTTGATACATCGAATGTGGTACCTCTACGAACTTGACTTTCTGTTGTTGATACATCGAATGTGGTACCTCTACGAACTTGACTTTCTGTGTGTAAATACATCGAATGTGGTACCTCTACGAACTTGACTTTCTGTTGTTGATACATCGAATGTGGTACCTCTACGAACTTGACTTTCTGTGTGTAAATACATCGAATGTGGTACCTCTACGAACTTGACTTTCTGTTGTTGATACATCGAATGTGGTACCTCTACGAACTTGACTTTCTGTTGTTGATACATCGAATGTGGTACCTCTACGAACTTGACTTTCTGTGAGTTAATACATGGAATGTGGTACCTCTATAAACTTGACATGTTATATGTATATTGGGGCTGTAGATGCGAATACCTTAAGGAGGAGGCTACATCTGAAACGAAAATAAAAGGTCATTTGTCCTTTATCGTGTGTAAATTTCAATATAAGATGAAAAATTTGAATACTTTATTTTGAGAAATTGCTAAGCGTGGTGTTTTTAACCGACCTTTTGGGTAAAGTACTAGTACTAAAAGAAATGTTTTGATTTGCGAGGGCGCATGGGAGCGCAGGTGTGAACCTCTCCTCCCTTATCTACAGGCCTGGAGTGTATGAGTGGATGGAGTAAACCATCGAGATGAAGTGACCATTTGTGGGGAAACGCCACCAAAACTCACACAAAAATGAAGAAATTACCTTTCTGTAGGTAACCCTCCTCCCTCCTTTATCGAATACGTTCCTACGCCCCTGTTTAAGGGCGCAGATCTATAAAATATATACAAAAGGGGGCGATGGCAGCAAAAGGTTTGAGAAACACATGAACTATGCAAGTACACTTGTGCGAATAATGCGAACATGTTAATGGTATCTTCTGGACCACCTGTAGTCAGGTAAATGACACATCAATCATGAGATTGTGTACAGGTACAACGTAGCAGGTAGTATAGTATGACTGACATATTTCAAACTTGTGTTGACACCGCTAGTCTGTCTATAATCTAGTTGTCTTTTGACTTTAGAAAACTACATACCTGGTCACAATTCTAGGAAGTTAGGAAGTTAGGAAGTTAGAGGAGATCTGGCAATGTGAAAAGGAGGTGGCTTTGGTAACATAAGGCAAATATGCAGTATAAACATAGATAATGATGAAGTATTTGTTTTTTAATGTGAGCAGGTAGCTATAGACAGTTCATAGCCTTTCTGACAAAAGTGTAGGTGCTCCTCAGTCGAGTAATTCTAGAGAATAACGGAAATTGAATCAGATCAGTACTAACTGCACTGAATCGCCTTGCAACTTGAGTAAATATGTTTTTCCGCGCTTGACTAACCGCATCTCCAGGAAAAGATGCGATTTTGTCAAGACATTCAGTGAACTCAAGTCACTGAGAACAGACCAATCGAGATAAGGACTTATATAGAAACAACGAGCACCCCGTATAATTATTGAAGTATCCTTAATAACACTAGCTTATAGCATCAGTATTCTACTACAAGGGCCAATAGGCCTTCTTGTAAATATAAATAACATAGGACAGTACAATATTGCTTCAAATAATAGCTTATTATAAAAGTAAATTCAAGTAGGAATGCAATGCGATTTGGTGCCGTTTAAACGGATCTGGTTTAATTTTCGTTAGTCTCAATAATTTTTCATTTTTCCTCTTACTTCCTACGTGAATTTACTTGTTTCAGTTGAGTAATGGAGGTGATATCCAGACTCGTATACTGTTCGTTGTCTCACAGGCAAGATGTTGTCTCACAGGCAAGATGTTGTCTCTCAGGCAAGATGTTGTCTCACAGGCAAGATGCAGTTATACTGTTAATGTATGGAAGGTTGCTTAGTCACCGATGGGATTCCTTCCAGGGCAACGATATCTCAGGATCAGCACGTGCTGTTAGGAGAGTTCGGATCAGCAGGGGCTGCCAGGAGAGTTAGGATCAGCAGGGGATGTCAGGAGAGTTAGGGTCAGCAGGGGCTGTCAGGAAAGTTAGGATCAGCAGGGGATGTCAGGAGAGTTAGGATTAGCATGGGCTGTCAGGAGCAGAGCATACATCTGTGGATCAACTAGTTCATCTTTATTCTCTCAGATACTTTGACCCCCCTAAAACAACGTCATGCCTAGCTTTCCCCATTACCTAGAGAATTTCTCCACAAAAGAACAAACATACAGTGTCCACTAACCTGCATACTTCGTCATCCATGGGGACAATTTGATAGAAGACAAAAGTAAGAAATTGTGACACGATGTGACAATGATGTTTTCACAGGTGACAAGTTGTCAGTATACCCCCACCCCCAACTTTCCTTAGTTGTCTCCTACGACATGTCTGGAAAGGAGAAGAGGATGTTGTAAAGTAAAGTTAACCTATAACATTTATTAACGCTGTAGGGGTGTGAGATGTTAGCGATCTCACATTTCAGCGGCTCTGCTGAATGAGGGCAGTAGCCATCTCCTCTCCCTCGTAGTCTTTACTTCCAGGATTAATACGGTACCCAATTAAGGATGGGTCGATACGGGAGCCGTTGCAATCTGAAAAACATTTCCGCCTCAAGTGGGGAATGAACCTAGGACCAATCATATACTAATCCAGTGCCACTGAGTTACGCAGTCCCCCAGTGGATGTTGACAGAGCCGTAGATATAATTAATGATTACCTTACGGAGTCTTATTTCAGTCTTACTTGAAATAAAAATTTAATAATTCACATTTTTACGGAATATTGGAATACCTTTTTGCCACCAAAATAATCAATAAGGGGGGGGGGGTGGTTGCTTTTATTGACCTTATGATTATGTTCCGGGGGATTGTTTTTATTGACCTTATGATTATGTTCCTAATACTAAAAGTTATGTACAGATACGTGGGGGGTCAAGGAGGGGGCTGAAACTCTCCCCCTTCCCCACGTATCTACAGGCCTGGATGCTAGAGGTCCGTTGCAGCCAACGTGCCTATTCTTTTTCACTCAGATTTAGAATTCTCGCCACGGTTGCCACATGGTCGAGAGAGACATCTCAGATATAATCAGAGACGTTTGAAAGAAGATTACGTCACCACAAGTGGTTCTATTTTTTTGCTGACTGTGATAATAAAAATCAACAATGCACTTATTTTTGTCTCGTGCTTGTGGTCATAAAGTTCCACATTTTTCAAGAAAAAAAAATGGATACACTTAGTGCCACGTGAGGCTACGATGAGCTTTCTTAAGTGTAAAGTATGAGCTAAGTTCAAAGTCGAGAGCTATACCTTGGCTATCAGAACTGGAGGCCCTGCTAAACTCACGCAGTACCGTACATACGTTTTAGGTAAGGAATGGTGGTGGGAGGTCCAAAATCATTAAACGGGGGGTTTGGGTAACACTCCCCTGCCCCTACCCCCGCCAACTCACACCCACCCCCTCCAAATATCCCTTAGCGATTTTCACAAAAACAACAGTCATTGATGCACTAAAAAAAATCGTAATAGTGATCTGAAAGAGACAGTGCACATGTTCAGAGAATGATCCTCTTCTTCATCAGTCAATCTCAAACTCCTGCAACTTCCGCTGAATTTCTCTTGTAGCAGGACAATCTAGCAGGATGTAGTCCAGAGAATATAATATGTTGTGTCGCCGTTTTATATCCACCGATGGTCCGACACATCCGTCTTCAGCTATATAGAATGATAGAAAAAATAGACATCGAAATGACCAGAGAAAATGGGAGAAAATGTCTTCTATGGAAAGAACACAACCAGCAACTGATTGGGACACTGAGCTTAAACTAAACTTAAACGACTGTTGGAATGACTACTGTTGGAATGACTACTGTTGGAATGACTACTGTTGGAATGACTACTGTTGGAATGACTACTGTTGGAATGACTACTGTTGGAATGACTAGCTGACAACTTACTTGTGTTCCTACTTCGTTAATGATGTTTCTCTTGCTGACAGTCGCACCTAAATAAACTATTGATTCTTGATTGACTTTTCATGATTACTTCATCTCGATAGTTCTCTCCACCCACATCCATCGATAACTCATAATCCCTCAGGTTCGTACGGGGTACCACATTGTATGCATCAAAACACACTCCTCCTGCGATGTCTATTTGTAACAATGCGGACAAGTGAGGAAATATCTTGTCCTGTCCAGTCCTTGAAGTTTTCTGTGTGTGCTTTTCTTTTGGCCCCCCTCTGCTTTGTCAACCCTCGACTCTGCTATCGTAAAGGGATCTTATGGAACTACTGTCTTCTTTCCTGCTTATTATGTCACTTTTATTATTATGATGTTATATATACTAGCGAGGAGCGAGTAAGAGTTGAACCAATCAAATACTTACTCCTTTCGTATTTCGGGTCAGTTCTTAAGAGAGTTGCAAATACTGGAAACGTCAGTTTGTTCACATTATCGTGTTATGCTACTTGCTTACGTCCGTTATTTCACCATTTAAATGTATCATTAATAAAACTTACTGATCTGTCTATGCCAGGGTCGTAGATACGTTTTACTTAATGGGGTGTGGGGGTAAGGATGGTTGTTAAATTTAAAAAGGGCATTCGTACGTTTTCGTGTGTATATTCTTCTATCGCATGCAACATTTCACCCCTTTTCTGTGAAAAATCGTTATGGTTGAAGGAGAGTGGGGAATGGGGAAGGGCTACCCACCTTTTGTCCAAGTCTTTAGCACTAAAAGTTTTGTCTATGTTCCTAGTACTAAAAGTTTTGTTTATGTACTAAAAGTTTTGTCTTTGTTCCAAGTACTAAAAGTTTTGTCTATATACTAAAAGTTTTGTCTACGTTCCTAGTACTAAAAGTTATGTCTATATACTAAAAGTTTTGTCTACGTTCCTAGTACTAAAAGTTATGTCTATGTACTAAAAGTTTTGTCTATGTTCCTAGTACTAAAAGTTTTGTCTATGTACTAAAAGTTTTGTCTATGTTCCTAGTACTAAAAGTTTTGTCTATGTACTAAAAGTTTTGTCTATGTTCCTAGTACTAAATGTTTTGTCTATGTACTAAAAGTTGTGTCTATGTTCCTAGTACTAAAAGTTTTGTCTATGTACTTAACGTTTTGTCTATGTTCCTAGCACTAAAAGTTTTGTTTTGGCTAGGGGAGGAGTGATAACCTCCCTTATTTATCACCCCTTCCTCCTTAAACATGGACTCGATTTATGCGTATGCCTAAACCATTCTATGTAGGAGGCCAGCACTCTAACACTGATCCAAAAACTGTCTACATCGGTGTTTCCCAACGTGAGGCCCACGCCCCACAGGGGAGGGGGATTTGATTGTTTGGAGGGGGGGGTCAACAATATATTTTGTACTTGAGTTTAGTTGTCTATTATATGTTTTGAAAATTTACGTACTGTTGTCTTTCTTAAAAATTGTCTAGTGATTTCATCCTTAAACATAAGTCTTGTGTCCTGAACAAGTTATAATGTGACTTCATTTAGGAAATAATTCAGTTTTCAATATTTACAAATATTTATACATAAGTTCAGAACTTTAGAAAGACTTAGGTGGTCCTCGACCCAGTGGCGTAGCGTGGGTCAATGGCGCCCGGGGCGGAATCATAATTTTCCACCCTTGTGACATTAAAAAATATGTCAGTGATTGTGAAAGACTGGACGAAAACAAATTTGCCGCCATCCCAATGATGCCGCCCGGTGCGATCCGCACCTCTGCCCCCCCCTCGCTACGCCACTACCTCAACTGGGCCCAAGTCACGACCAGTGGAATGTTGACCTAGAAGGCCGGTTGTGATTATTAGCCTGCGTTTAGTTGCTCGGCTTTGGTTATATTTGGCGGGTGACTCTAATTATATAAATAGTGTTCAATAAATAGCCAGACAATATTCAAAAAAGTACAGAATGAAGGCCTGTTTACGTTTAGTAATGTCTTCTATATCAGCCGACGTGGTTACGAGTGGTGCATGATTTTTCAAAAAAGTTGGGACGCACTGGTCTACAAACACAATAAAATACACACATAAGCCCGCTCATTTAACCACATCCTGACCAGATTCCCCACAAATAGATCAGGCACGGCTAAGCACTGATGCGTGTTATAATATTAATAATGCTATTCATTTTTTTATACCTGCCTCCAGTATGGACATGTCTACGCCACTGAACCTCCGATAAGACTTTCCGGTCAAAAGGCAGACGTTATCACGAGTGGCCCACATCAGACATCCTGCTTTAAAACAAAGTCAGAGGGCCCGATCGGATGACCGAAAACCGTGTGTTGACTGTTGGATTACAAACGAGACCGTAATCTTGTGTGTCAACGACAGTTTAACCACACGTTTATCCCTCGTTCTCCTGGCAGGTCACCGTAACACTCGTGTAGCTGTGTTAGAAAGAAACTGCTATAGACGAGACTAACAAGGAAGCGGATAACAACTACCATCTTTCAATAAAACTTGTGTGAATTTTCAACTGGTGACCTTTAACAAGGATCTTGGTATATTTTGTGCAAGGCGCCGGTAGAAATTTATCCCTGGTATGTCTGAATTTATGTAGCAGGTCGTGGGAAATCTTCAGTGCAGGAAGGTAAGGACTAGGTCTAGTTAAAATAATTCGCTCATTTATCAGATTCCGTGTCTGCAGATATGTCAATGTGTTGATTTAGTGCTTGTGTACTTTTAACAGTTCAACGTCCTCTATCTCTGGCTACCTACCTACCTACCTAGTAGGTATCTAGTTAATCTACCTAGTAGGCGTTATATAGTTAGTTAACCTACCTACCTGGAGGTATCTAGTTTACCTACCTACCTAGTAGGTATCTAGTTTACTACCTAGTAGGTATCTAGTTTACCTACCTAGTAGGTATCTACTTAATAGTTAGTAATACAATAGGTATCTAGTTGGCCTACCTAGTAGGTACCTAGTTTACCTATCTACCAAGTAGGTATCTCAAGTATCTAGTTTACCTACCTAGTAGGTATCTAGTTTACCTGCCTACCTAATAGGTATCTAGTTAATCTACCTAGTATGTATCTAATTAACCTACATATCTAGTAATGATCTAGTAAACCTACCTACCTAATAGGTATCTAGTTAACCTACCTACCTAATAGGTATCTATCTACCATTATTGTTCTCTATTTATCTACTTATAATTATACTATAGATTATTATTATAATACTACATATAGGGGCGTCTATTGTTCTCTATTTATCGTCATATATACTAGTACTATATATAGGGGCGCCTATTGTTCTCTTATTTACCTACGTATAACTCAGCTATACTACATATAGGGGCGCCTATTGTTCTCTTATTTACCTACATATAACTCAGCTATACTACATATAGAGGCGCCTATTGTTCTCTATTTACCTATGTATGTGACAGAATGAAGGTTTGTGTGTTATATATTCTCTTGTCCAGCAGACTCGCCTAGCATTCCGCTACTGATGTTTGAAGGCAACCGCTGACAGCAGGATTGTTTATTACCTTGACATCGAATCAGTTACAACATATAATATATGGCTGTCACCATACATCTATAACATCATCTGCATGGGATGAATATATGTACAGGTTTTGGCTTGCGATCTACGCTACGTAATCGTTTGTCTCTAACTTCTATCTAGTTTCGTCGGTCTGCTCAAGACTTTAGAATCACATCCCGAACTTGGTAATCAGCTGGATATTATTCCCCAGGTTCTCATTCCACCGTTGTCCAACTGTCCGGCCGTTTGTGATCGTAGGTATGCTCTTTTCCACCAGATGCTTCGTTGCTCCTAAATGACCGACACATCCGACGTCAGAATAACCTCTGAGGTACTTGACTCTCCATGGGATGTTAAAACCAACTATGGTTCATGTTGAGCAAATGTGGCCTATTTTTTTACGAATCTCATACATTGTTTAACGAAACGAACTTTCACTAAAGGTGCATAAAACGCATCATCTCTCCGTGCGTTACGCGAAGATCAAATTATCGCTAGCAGATATTTGTGCATTTTATCTCCGGTTACGAAAGCTGAATGAAATAAAACCTACTATTAAAAAGACGGACTGTTATCACATGATGAGGTCACATTTTCCTAACAAGTACCCCAACTACATCCCCAAATCCTCCTTAATCGCATCTTCTTACAACATAGATATCACAGGTAACAGTGGCATTTTCTTTACTCCCATTTCAGGCCCTGTAACACAAGGGCGAGATGACACCAATTCAAATATTTGGGAACAACAATAACATCAGATGAAAGAAGTTTAGCAGAGATTAGCAACAGAGTAGGGTAGACAAAGAAACAGAATAGGGTAGACAAAGAAATAGGATAGACAAAGGCAGTATGCCTAAACATCAAGAAAATACTGTATAATATTTTCTTTCTAGTATGTGTGAGGAAGAGAGTAACTCAGAGCTACATAACACCGATTCTAATATATGGAAGCGTATCTTGGACAATCAATAAACAGGATAGTGGTAAATTACAGACAACAGAGGTGATGGTTCTATAGAAAAGTACTGAGGGTATTATGATATGTAATCAATGCTGCAGAACTGAAACTCAACAGGGCGAAACTTGGAACAAAGTAATAAAGTTTTGTTAATCCTTTTTTTTTCGTTGTTCATTCAGTGTGTGGTCGCGGTCCGAAAAGCAGCTACAATATAATTCGCAATATTGTTTACCTTCCATGCATATCGTAAGAAGCGATTAAGGAGGTTTTGTGGGCGGAGTTATAGAGTTATACCCCATGCAATATAGGGTAAAAGTGACACAGTAGGATTTGTCAGGCCGAAAGGCGGAGAAATCGCATCAAAGCTGTAAACTATGGCACGAGACATTCTGTTATCTAGACTACGACCTGCTACCCTGCAGGACTTTAAGAACGAGCATAGAAGACGAAGGAAATACTAACAATTTTCCCCCTTCCCCCTTTATCTGCTAAAACTGTAAAAATAAAATATGGACTTCACCCCAACCCCTTATTTAATTATGCTATAGATTTTTTAGAAACAAAAAAAACACAGCTATATTCTTTGTTTCACATTTTTTAGCAAAAAATTATTAATATTCAAACAACTTGATAAATGTATACATAAATTCAGCATTGTTGGCGTCGACTTTTATCGAACATTTCTCTATTCCCCTTTTAACAGTACAAACTCTTTCACTCCTCCTCTCGTCCATCCCCCCCCCCCCCAATTGTTGACATGCAGTCTGGTTATGCTCTGTGCTGATTTACCTGTCGTAGAATAAATTCGTGGGATGGAGAAAAAGGTGTGCCACAGGTCATTCAGTAAATTTTAATAGACTACTGTACTTACAATTTTGGTTTAGTAACATTTACGTATTATGTGAGACACGCTCCTTTTAACCGCGGACATGTGTCCAATTTTCGTTATATCAGAGCTTTGCAACCATCACAAAACAGTGAAGGTTGCAGATCTGGTAATACGGTTATCACGGCTTCCTAAGTTCATAACCTACTTATGGTTGGTTGCTGATCCATCGGTCCATGGGCTCATGCCCTTTGACCCGATGGCATTATATTGCTGGGAAGTCTGTGGATTTTCGCCCCTCCCGTGCCAGAGAATAACTATCACATCTCCAGGAAGGTAGGTTTCAACCTATGCACTGTTCCTAGCCACTGTAGCCAAGATAGGGTTCACTGTGCTCATTCTCCGCCACCAATTGATTACTGGTTATGCCGAACTTCTCTATTGCTCTAGGCATACAACCAAATGTTCACGTAAAAAGGATTGTCACATCCTGAGTCAGTGTGCCTCTAGTTTCCTCCTCTCCAGTGCTGCACAGTACATCTCTGGCTCCTTCCCAACCACAGAGGGTGCATACATAAATTCAAGCAAACATTAAATACATTTCAACAACAGAATAAAAGCACAATTGTATAGATGACTTGTCATGAAGCTTCTATAAGAAGATATAACGGCATGTCATCCACTAAGGTTTTCTGTTGCATAGGTGGTTTCTCTAGTGGGCCATTGGTGAGACCCACAGACGCAACCACATGCGTGATAACCTACTTATAAACAAATAATTTGCTGATTAAGATGTAACCTTATATATCACACCTGAGTATTATACCTTGAAGGTGTGACTCATATTTACACAGGTGACATTTTATGCTATAACGTAGTCTTTCTGCACGCTCTGAACTCCTTACATTTCTCGGTCCTAACATCTTTGTCACAAACTACAAAGTGTTCACGTGATCCATACACAGTACCACTTTTTTTGTGACTAGGTCAGGACTTATTGTGATGCTACAGTTAGGGCTGCGAACCCGTGACTGTCCCCGATAACGACCATTCAACAGATTTAATTAGACATTCATTCGAAACTTTTTTTAAGTGGTCGACCTCTAGGACTGCCGTCACTGTATCTGTGTAGCATAGCTTGCTGTGGTATGCTGTCTGATGGTAGTCTGCTGATGTGTACAAACCATTTTATCTGTTGTCTCTTAATATATTCCAAGATTAGAGTGATACCAGTTCTTTGTCTAATGTTTTAATTCTCTCACTGTCTCTTATCAGTATTCCAAGGATTCTGCGCAAGCATTCCATTTCAGTTGTCACAATTTTACGTTTATCTTGTGCTGTCGTTGTCCATGTTCGGCATTGGTACACACTGTTGGTATAATAATTGTTTTGAATAGTGTTATTTTGGTGTTTAAATCTACATTTTTGTTTCTGAAAATTGGTGTCATTTGTCCTAGGGATTGGTATAATGTATAATATAATGTAAAAAATATACTGAACGTAAGAATGCACATATGTATTGCCGGCGACAGTGTTGGTGTTCATTGCTTCACTTTCGGGCCTCGTAGACACAGCGACAGACGACGTTTTGACTAAAAGCCTTCATCAGGACGAAAGACAACAAACAAAATATACTGAACGTAAGAATGCACATATGTATTGCAGACGACGGTGTTGGTGTACATTGCTTTCACTTTCGTAGACACAGCGACAGACGACGTTTTGACTAAAAGCCTTCATCAGGACGAAAGACAACAAACAAAATATACTGAACGTAAGAATGCACATATGTATTGCAGACGACGGTGTTGGTGTACATTGCTTTCACTTTCGTAGACACAGCGACAGACGACGTTTTGACTAAAAGCCTTCATCAGGACGAAAGACAACAAACAAAATACAAAATATACTGAACGTAAGAAAGCACACATGTATTGCCGGCGACAGTGTTGGTATTCGTTGTGTTGGAAATTCACTTTCGGGCCGTTGTAGACAACCTTCGAGAATAGAGAGATTGCACTATTTCACTAAAAATATTAGTTCCTACTTTGTCGTTCCTTATCAAACTCCCACAGGTTAACAGGATGCAGTACAAAGAACGGAATTTTCCGTGTCACTGTTTACAGCTTCATTGTGATATATGCGCCTTTCTCCTGACACATCCGACTTCAGCATTGCTGCTCTGTCACATTTACCCTTAATGAGATGGGATAGTCAACTCACCCCAAACCACCTTAGTCGCCTCTTACAATATGCATGAAAGGTAAACAGTGTTGCTATTCTGTATTTCCCCTTTCAGGCCCTTCGACCCACAGGAGAATATGCTAGCTGCTATTGAAGCCAGTTCTCACTTCTTTACTGAACATTTATTTGCACGTGTGATATAATGTGTTTTTGTGATATATTTTTCCTTGACAGTTGATTGATCCAAGAATGCTCCGGCAGACATCAAACATGACTGATTCAGTGTTTTGTCGTGGATGCTTGAATTGTTGCATGTCAGCCGTTCCTGCTATCTTCTGTTGAGTTACGCCGTTATCGATTTAACTGTCAAACTGAATGACATTATGTAATTTAGCTAACTGCGAAAGGTTGTATTATTTTTTATTTATTTATTGAAGATCTCTTGATGCGAATTGTCTTTCGTTAATTTTCGTTACTGAATGTTTTCCTGTGGAGGAGTGCAGGGAGGTTTTCTATGGGCTGTGGAAATAAAGGCTGCTTTGCCAAGCAGACGCCGCTACATGTACAGGAAGGATTTTGATTGTACCTCCGAAAGAAAAAGTGATGTCCCAACCGTGGATTGAACCCGGGACCACAAGGGTGTGAAGTGTCGATTTGATAAAAAGCGGTCTTAAAATCGCAACGGCACTGGTTCTAATCACTGTAAGGACTGAATATGTAACGCGGCACAAATTGTTTTCAACGATATTCTTGAAGAGAACATTTGAAGGTGGAAGGAGAATGTGGAAAAGAAATCCTGGATAATTCTTCTATGTCTTCCTCTGTATCTTGCTGTTTCCATTTTCATATTGTATGCTATTGCCGCTAGCAAATAAGGGTTCATTCTTTAAGAGCCCGCACCATTTCAATCTCAGTTTTTCAATATATTTGATTTGACCACAGGCATTGACAATAGTAATCTCTTCGGGGATCTCCCTGGCGTAGTGGTTAAGCTGTTTGCCTTGTGTTCAAGCTGTCACGGGTTCGAATCCGACTCGTCTCGTATTGTTTATATTGTGGATTTGTTCGGATATCCCTTGGATTATCACGTGAAGCTACGGAGTTACGTGCTATGAGTGGTACTCTAGGCAGGCGGCAGGCTTCGTTGAGAGTGACGGAGTACATATGGGAAACCGAGTACAGTGAAGTCAATCTTCTGCGGCTTTTAAACCCTGTTTTTGTAATCTCTTCATTCCTCAAGTGATCTCTTATTTTTCTGTTACTGCTTTTAAGACTTCTCATTTCCCACGTAAGTGGTAGTCAGGGTATGTTTGAGTGTGTGTTGGCGAAACGCCACTAGTGGCTCCGGTGACGTCACTATAGCTCAAATAACGAACAACGCCCCCAGCGACAAGCCTGTTGGCGTTACGAGTACGCCGGCGGTAAAAAAAAACCAAAATGTTCTCATAGATCATGACCAGTTCGGATCATTCACAATGAGATCACAGAATTAAGCAGTTGAAACCCTCTCCTCCTTCTTCTTCAGCGTTCATTCTCAAACTCCCACTGGATTTCTCTTGTAGCAGTACAATGGTCCTACTAGATTTCCGACAGAATGTACTCCAGATATTCGAAATGCGTTGTGTCGCCGTTCTATTTACGCTACTGTTCCAACACATCCGTTTTTAGCGGGAAAGCCCTCTGTATAGTTCATCATATAACACTCATACAAAAGAAATTCACTGGATCAGATGATGTTACACCTGTTAATGATTACTTCCGAAAATGCAGTCACATGGAACACCTGTACATCATGCGTGACCTGTAATGTTTGCGTTACATGCCTAATCATCTATTCACACACCAGTAGAATGTAGTTCACATATGATATCTTGAAAATATAATTTGCATGCACGATGTATTTGAATTTTTATTCGTTTCTTTCGGAAAACTGTTGCCGTTTTTCAAAATTGGCACGAATTTTCAAACTGTTACCCTACAATGTTCTATGCAGATATAAACAAGGATTTTCAAACTGTTTTACTGATACCCTACAATGTTCTAGGAACATATAATAAACATGCTACGCATTTACTTGCATTCATATTTAAACTTTAATCTATCAATTATATAGTCATTCCGATCATTCGTGTAGGCGATCGTGCCTCTCCGCAACTCTCTGTCTCTTGTGCTGTTAATAAGTTCAGTTGGTAACATTTTCCTGTGCCCCATCGAGGCCGACTCATTGATGTGAAGATGGGTCTTAGTCAACAGAGACTGGAGATTAAGATTATTCGGGCCATCCCTGACATCGAGAAGGACCACAGTCCAGCTCAAGCAATCACTCGTGCTAATGTCGGAGATACGAGGCCGCGACTCGCACCAGTGACCATGCTATTACACAACACGACTAGATAACATGGCTTCCCAACAGCAAAAAATTCTCCTATGCTACAGTAACAACCCATCCAGCAATTTCTCCGTTTGTCTTCCTCTGTCTCTTCTCCTCTTGATCTGTCTTGTGGTTACAAACTGCTCGTTTTAGTTTTCTCATCGCATGCCCTAAACTCCTTCATTGCCTGCTCCTAAGTATGTTTTTGTTATAACTTGTCTTTTTTACTCCAGCATCTCTGAAGACTTCTACATTAGTTTTCTTGGTTGTTCATGAAACTTTTATCTTTCTCAAAAACCACTTCTCAGTTGCCTCCAGCACACATTGAACTCGAATTCGCATCTGACCTTTCAACCTAACAGCGTGGTAATTATCATCAAGTGCCGTCTTTGCAACTAAGGTTAGCTGCAACAGATTCTCAAATCATTTTAAGATCATGTAATCAAATCTTGCCATTGCTTCTATAATATTTGCAACGTTTTACAATTACATCCGTTTCTGATTCTATAGTTTTATTTGTGTACGTTGACTTGTGCAAATCTAACAAGTAGATGTTGACGCCCAACCCAATGTGACTCCCTGGGGCATGTTTTATATATTGGATACATATTTCTGGTAAATGTTAGGCAAATGTGGCCTCATCGCCACATTTTTTTGCGCATGCGGTTGTGTCTGTGGGTCTCACACCAATGGCTCACTAGACAAACCCAACCATGCAACAGAAAACCTTGATAGAACCTTACGGGCACGTCGTAGGTGGACGGAACAACAAAGAAAACTGTTTCAAGGGTCAGAGTTGTGCCCTGATGTCGACGTCTGTTTCGGCGGCATTGGACTCGAAACACCAGCGAGTCGAATGGCTGCTGGAACAGAGGGCAGAGCACTTATGGGAATGCCCCACGTGCTGTAAGGCCAGTTTTCTAATCAAGAATCACGGCCTCATCGCGTGATAACAGTCCAATTTGTTTTAATAGTAGGTTTGATTTCGTGGAGATATAAACTTTCAACAAAAAAAAACCAAGCGTCTGCTAGCGCTAATTCAATCGTCGCGTAACGTACTGAGAGCTCCACCCCCCCTCCCCAAGGGTATTCCAGGAAAGGAGTAAGTGGCCTCTCAGTGCGGTGCGCGCAGATCGATGGATGCTGCATTGTATGCGCCTTTAGCACAATGAACTTTTGCTAAATAATGTATGAGATTACGTTACGTAAAAAATAGGCGACATCTGTTTAACATGAATCATATTTCTTCTTCTGTGTTGGTTCTTAAATCCTGCAGATTAGGAGGCTGTAGTCCACAGAACGGAATAATGTATGGCATGAGTTACAGTTCGAATGCAATAAAACCGTTGTGGCCTGACACATCCGAGCTCAGCATTGCTTCAGATAACTTTAATCCTCTATGGGTTGGGACAGTCACATCCCCCCACACTAAACTTCTCCTTAGTCGCTTCTTACAGCATGCATGATTGGTAACAACATGGCTATTCTTTGCTCCCGTCTCAGGTTTCGGCAACACAGGAGCAAAAATTGTATTGCTTTCAGTGTTACTGGCACGAATGCATATACAATCTGCAGCAACAACGTATCTACTGTATTGTCCTCATCGACAAAATAAAATTAGGAAGTGATTACGCAAGTCACTCTGCAAATATCGCAAACAGGAAGTATATAATAGTAATGAGTTATCTATCATCACAAGTGGAATTTCATAGAAATAGACTGTTCTCTTCAGATAACAATCTAGATCCGCATTGTCAGAATACAGTGGAATCCCTCTATACCGCATCGTTGATAACAAATATTCCGATATAACAACATTTTTCAATATCTCCAATTATATCTATTCTATATTGTTTATACTGTTTAGAGCGATTTTGTTATTACATAAATATTTCGTCTGACTGAACCAGGTTGTTATAATGGGAGTTTAGTATATTAAAGAGAGAACCTCAAGTGTCGGGGAAACAACCCGACGATTTGCTAATGCGAGGGATGGGGTAACACGAGACAAATATAAACGTACGTGGAAATAGGTATAAACGTTATTAATATTTATAGATAAATGTTCTAGTGACGACGCACGGAAATAAATTACATTTCGAATATAAAATCTTCATTAGGACGAGAGATAAACCACAAACTTTATATAGAAACACATTTAACATGGCATGATAAGAGGAAGAGAAGGAGGGAAGCGAACTCCGTCTCTTTCAGCAGATAACGAATGGTTCAAGGAGTTCAAAAGGCGTAAATCACTAATCTCACTGTACTCGGTTTTGACCATATTTACTATGTCCCTCTCACAGAAACAGCACGCTTCCTGCAGAGAATACCGCTCGTACCACGTACCTCTATATCATCAAGCGACACTCTTCCAGGAATCTCCACAAAGCCCACTTTATAAACAAGAAGTAACGTGCTAGATTCGAACCCCCAACCTCTTAATCACAGTGCAAACCCCAGTCACAGTGCTGATAGTTTCCATAGCATGCTAATTGCACATCCTTCTCAGTCTGCCCCTCATCATCCCCTTCTTATATCTCCTCCAGCAACTAAAGTCAACTGTAATCTCTTAATAACAGTTTCGTCGGCTATGCCAACAAGAAGAGAATATATATAATTAAAACTGACTCCCTGGCTCATGGTCATCTATGTAAACAAAAAGGCAATTGAAGCCAGTATGTCAGCTTGTTATTACCCTTAAATACAGCATGATATTTATAAAATTATTTCCAGTCGCGGGTGATACAGGTGAATAGCCTTTCTTCAAGGAAAGCCTCCCCCTTACTTAAGACGTTTCTACGGCCCTGGTTGCAAATGACAACGGAAAATACTGAAAGAAGATTAAATAATATATAGTAATACAAAAATCACATTGAATATTCCAAGAGTGTTGGTTACTAAACACAATAACAAAAAGAAAACTACGCGTGTTTGGTCATATAAAGAGACACAACTGTTTAGAAAGACAAATAATGGAGGGAAGAGTATCTGGAAGGGGAGAAAGGGCAGACCAAGAAGACGATGGATTGAAGACATTAAAGATAACATGAATGCATCGCTAGAAAATGCAAGCCACATCGCCCAAGACAGAGAGAGGTTCAGAGAGTTCATTGGGAAGACACAGTTCTGGAAGGAATACGCCACATGACACAGTACAAGGAAAGTGAAGAAACAAAACGAACGAGAAATTCATAGATCACGACATGATAATTATGTGTAGAAGTGAAGGGTGTTCAGACCATAAATCACAAGCTGTAAGTAAGCCAGTTCAGCTTAGCAATCTACAAACTAAATCAAATAAATTAGCTCCAGGCACCGTACAGTGGAAGTGTTAAACTAGCTCGAGATACCGTTCAGTGGAAGTGTTACACTACCTCGAGACACCGTTCTGTGAAATGTTAAAAACACCGAACGTATTAGTTACCAACACCGAAGTAGGATGTGTTGGTCATTCGTGCAAACAAAACGGTGAAGCTATACATTTCCGTTTTCTGGACTACAACCTGCTGAAAACCCAGCAGGACCATTGCCCTGCTATATGGAAGACGCAGTGGGAGTTTAAGAGCGATTGTATAAAAGACCTAGAAAAAAACGAATAATAATCTGAACGAAGAGCGAAACGTAAATGGATTTAAGGTTTATAGTAGAGATAACAAAGAGCTGTATATCAATTAAATGCAGGGAAGATTCACGACCCCATCGTATCCTTCAGGAACTGAACCATTTATTTCTTTATTATTAGCCCAAGATTCTAGCTGCCAACATCTGCACAATATTAGCCACCTGTTTGCACAGTATTGGCACCTCGGATGGGTAGGTGACACCCATCAATAGAACAGACCATATTGGCATCTCGAATGTTTAGGTGACACCCATCAATAGAACAAACCATATTGCACCCCGAATGTTTAGGTTACACCCATCAACTCGCTTGCCAGAGATAACCATACTTTAAAACTGATCCATATAGTACCCAGTGTCCTTTTGGTCTGAACACCCTTCACTCCTACACATAACTATCCAGTCGTGTTCTATCAATTTCTCGTTCGTTTTGTTTCTTCTTTTTCCCTATACTTTTTATTACTATTTATTATTCCAAATTCTTTCAGTATTAGCCTGTTGTCATTTGCAACCATGTCCGTTGAACCGTCTTCTGTAAGGGGAGGTTTATCTGGAAAAAATAGTTAGTCACTTGTATTCGTATATGTACAAAATATTTTATTTCTTTAGTTTTTATCTATTTTCAGAGTTATCCCTATTTTTTTCAACATAGCCTTATGGATATGTACTACAGCAAGACACATATATCTAAGCTCGAAAATATGGGGGTAGGGGTGTTTTCACGTGCAACCAGGTCCGTAGAAACGTCTTCTGTAAGGGGAGGTTTACCTGAAAAAAAAGTTATTCACCTGTATTAGTGTGTTATTCACCTGTATTAGTGTGTTATTCACCTGTATTAGTGTGTTATTCACCTGTATTAGTGTGTTATTCACCCGTGTTCCTATGCAATTCCCTCTTGTTCATGAGAAATATCCAGACAATTTTGTGAAAAGTCGCTGGCGGGAGGTGTTCATCACGTTGCTAAATTCCTAGTTCTAAAAGTCATGCTGCAACTATTCATATATTTACAGTTCTGCTCCTCTTTTTAATACTTCGACTTTGTTGTCATCTACTAGAGGGAGGAGGGAATAAACACTCCCCCCTCCCAGCTACGAGCATATTTAAAATTGTGTCCATATTTGCAACTGTGCCCCTTATTACAGTTGTGTCCCTTATTATAAATGTGTCCCTTTTTTGCAAATGTACCCATTTTTACAAAAATTCACCATTTAACAAATGTCTTTTTTGTTACAAATATACTCCATTTTACAACTGTGCCTCTTTTTTTTACAAATACTTGCATGCCCCTTTTTACAAATAAAATCCTGTGACTCTCTGGCAACAGTGTCCCTTTGTATTTACTTTTCGGTAGTCGGTTCAGTTTTACTGCAGTCCTAACTGTTATGGATGAGCAATGCTTATGAGTCGTCCTCATCATTTGCTGTCCCACAACGAAGTTTGGCTGAAACATCATCTGTATCTAGCCTTGGTGCTGCACCCTGTTAGACTGTAATCTGTCCATCTCGTGATGTTTCCCTCCCACTTGTATCTCTTCCTACCTCTTGCTCGCCGCATCTCTACATTCAAGTATATATCTTCAAGTAAGTCTCCAAACAACTTAACGTCTTCTAATATGTACATACTTTTTATTTGTGCTTTTTCTTCTTCTTCAGCGTTCATTCTCAAACTCCGGCTGAATCTCCCTTGTAACAGGACCATTATCCTACTAGATTTCCAGCAGGATGCAGTCCAGAGAATGCAAATATGTTGTGTCGCTATTTTATTTGCACTAATCGTCCGACATACCCGTCTTCGGCGAGTTATTTCTTATCATTTAATAGTTATCCCTCTTTGTTTTCTTCATATCTTTATGGACATGTACTATAGCAAGACATATCTAAGCTCGTAGATATGAGGAGTGGGTGAATACACCCCCCCCCCCAGGTAATCAAAATATAACTTTTAGTACTAGGGATGTAGCCAACAGGCAGGTAACTTTACCAAACTTCTAATGAAAATTCAATAATTACGCACTAAATTCCGTGATTAATCTTTCTTTCCAGTTAGTTCTCCACCCCCCCCCCCCCGTGCCTTTAATTAGAGTCGTATTTACGGTCGCCCTGCGTACTGCGTATATTGATCACTTCCATATACATATAACGCATACACAAACACATATAACGTATACATATAAATATATAACGCATACACAAACACATTTAACGTATACATGTAAATATATAACGCATACACAAACACATAAGCCCTACATATATAACGCATACACATACACATGTAACGTATATAAATACACATAAAATGCGTATAAATACACATATAATGCATTCACATACACATATAAAACACACACATATAACACATACATTCATACGTACAAACTGGATAACTCTATACACAAGTATTGAGCTCTCAAAATGTAGGTCAGGAATGTCTTTGATGTGGACTGTTCTTCTCCCGCGCTCTTAACATTCGTCACAAAAATTTACTAAATTTTACCCTGAAATATTATCTCAATTTCCTCCCAGTAGCTACCACAATCCTCCCTCATGTATCTGCCTCATTCCCTCCCATTATCCACTTATTGATACACGATGTACGGCACAGAGCTCTCTGTGCTAGTCTGCTGTATTCCAGATTTCTGATTGGTTGTTTATTGAGCACGCGTGTAACTCCATCTATTTTTAGCTCGCTAATGAATGCCTGGTGAGTAACCCTCGACACGCGCTAGCACTCCCGTCCCGGGCGAGCGCTGTCAAGTCTGTTGCGCCGGCCGGCTTGAATCTCCAGAACAGTACATGTTTCTGAAAGTCAGGTCTCTTTGTGCAGAATTATACACTGATGTCAAACATTTCTAAAATTCTGTTCAACTCTCAAGCGTTTTTGTGATCACTTACATTTTATTCAGTTGTATCGCTTCTACCCAAAGACGTTTGGCTGTTACAGGTAGGAAATTAATATAATTTTTTTTAAAATAATTCTTGTTTTATTTGCTTAAACAAGCCATTCTATTCATTTCTGCAAACCGCTGTAAATATTTCACATTTTAGTCAGCATTCTGTTTTATTTCGTTGCTATTCTTCGTGTATCGTAGCAATAATGTTATTCGCGTTATATTTTTGCGTTAACCAGGCTATTTATTTCCTACCATGGCATGGTTGAACGTGATTTGTAAAAATAAGATCATTATTACAGTACAAATCAATATATTCAGATCGCTAGTGCTAAGTAAAATTTTATGTGTACGTAAAAAATTTGTCATTCAATGCTAGCAAGAAAAGTAGAATTCAGACTTTAAGAATTTAAAAACATCAGACTTTTACAGATGTTTTGTTAAAATTAGTTATATATAGAACATAAGACAAATATATTCGTCCAGTAGACAATAACCAAACTTGAAAGGTTATTACGAACCACTTTTGGCAGGGGTGAAACGGCGTAAGCGTGTTTGGTTTGGACATGCAATGAAACACGGATTTACTTTCTAAAGCTATTTTGCGAGGAACAGTCGAAGGTGGAAGGAGTTTAGGCAATAAAAGGAAATCATAGATTTATCATATCAAGACAAAGGGCGTGATTTGTCCACAGACTTCATTTTGACCGAAGGCAGTTTGAAATGCTTTTTTTGTGTGGATGTATCCTTGTGCACTGCTATGACACTGACGGGTTATTTGTCTTATGGGTACATCATGTTAGACAAATGTGACCTCATCACGTGATAACTGTCCATCTTTTTAATAGAGGGTTTCATTTCATTGAGCTTCTGTGATGCGGTGATTTTAAAGAAACGTGAAGCTTCTGCTAGCGCTAATTCGATCTTCGCGTAACACACTGACATTCCCCCCCCCCAAAGGTGTTCCATGGGAGGGGAATGGGTCGCTCTCAGTGCGTTACGCGCAGATCGATTGATGCTGAGTTTATGCGCTTTAACGAAAGTTCGTTTCTTTAAATGACGTATGAGATTAATTTCGTAAAAATTAGGCTATATCTGCTTGACATGAACCATTATTATTATCATTATTATTACTTTTATTATTATTATTTCTTACATGGTAAAGCCTTTAACAACTAAGTTGTGATCTGTTGGGACCAGACAAGTCCATTTTCAGCACGACACTTATTTTGTACCAGTAATGTCATTCCTCTTTTATCTCTATTCGTTTAGTCAGATACAGTGAAGCAATCTGTAGACGGATATCCCTGCCAGCTCTTTTGGTTAAGTTTGACTTCAATTTTAATCCCATGATATTACGTTGAAGTTTTGTTTTTCAAGTGTAGACATCCAGTCAGATTGCTTAGTAATCTCTTCCATGCCTTTATATTACAGTGTGTTCTTTTTACCCCACAACATCTTCATTTTGAACCTTTTTATATACAATATACATATGATTGAAACTTCGCCATATTTAAGCAATGTCTGAGCTATATAGATATCGATGCAGGTAGTGGTAGGAAGGTCAAGCAAGTATGAGGTCGTTATGAGAGTGGATTGCGAACAGCAGTTCTAGCGCACGGCTGGCCTACTAGTGATATGGTTACAGAGGACCATCATTCAGTAAAAGTTGTAAAATTATGGAACATTTCAGTTGCTACCTCGAAATGATATTGTTTTTCATTGTTAAAGTTAGATTGCTTTCTTACATTTTTGAAGTTAGATTGCCTGATTTCATTGTTGAAGTTAGATTGCCTGATTTCATTGTTGAAGTTCGTATAGTTTCGTGAAGCATTTGCTTCAGATTAAGCCATTGTTCAAAGTACTTTGGTCTTCATTCAAATTATTCAGCTTCCATATGAAGCCAATGCCATTGTTTAAAGTACTTTGGTATTCATTCTAAGTATTGGTCCCTGATGAAGTTATTGTTCGTAGTACTAATTTTAAATGGTAGCTCTGCGAGGTTATCACTTTGTGTTTATGTTTTCTAGATGTAAACGGCAAGCATCGTGGCAGCGTTACCACTGAGGTTTTAGAAATAGGCCATGTCGCCCTGTAAGAAACCCCAGACTATAAAGTTTGTTATTCGAAAAATCATTTGAGCTGCTCGTCGAACTATAAGTGCTCGGATCTCCTCCTGAAGATATCTCTCAGGGTGTAGCTACTGACCCCATACTATATAATTCAATCTAAACGAGGCCATCACCTTAATAGGAGAAACGAGAAAAGAAAGCACTGAACCAACGTAGAACTGGAACCATCAGCCAGTTATACCAGATATATTTACTGAAGCGGAGATCTGAGCATCTATAGGCATGTTCGATGAGCATAATCAACATACAATTAGTCGCATTCGGAATAAGGAGAAGTGCGGTTACCGAAGAAAAACAAAGATCCGCTCATTTTCATGAGAAAAGAAAAATTAGCAATTCCATAGTTTCCAGACTTTTGGTGCTTTTAAAAAAAAAAAAAAGATTTATGTTGGGAAGAGTTTATCCGTCTTTTTTGCCAAATTCCTAGAAATTTCTAATTAAAAGATCCAGATTAAGGCAAATTTGAATAAAAATATTTCCGGCACCCCAAACGCCCCAAATACTCCAAATCTTGCGGGACAGAAAAACCCCAGCTGTGACATCGTTGATTCTGGGAGTAGACAATATGTTATACCCTAAGGGGGAGACAAGACAAAGCGCAGGCACACAAACAAAACACAATGTATTGGTAACAAACTAAGTTCAGCTCATGTGTCAATTTATGTCTGCGGTTATTCCGCTCAGTTTCAAATATTAGGCCCTAGGCATGGCATTTATTCATATCGGTGTTGTGTTGGATTCTTACGTTTGGAGAAGAAATTCGAGAAATGTTAATTTAATTTGAGATTAGTTAGTCTGTCTGATGTTCATCTGTTGTGTGTGCCATGAAATATTACACAATATATTCATTAGGTTATGATTACGTTTTGCTTACGGCAACTGCGTCTTTCCACATTCAGTTTTTTTTTATTTATTACATATCTTTTGACAGATTGCATAATGCGTTGTCTCATCCCATTGGTTGTACAAAGCCAGATTGCACAATGCGTTCTCTCATCCCATTGGTTGTACAAAGCCAGATTGCACAATGCGTTCTCTCATCCCATTGGTTGTACAAAGACAGATTGCACAATGCGTTCTCTCATCCCATTGGTTGTACAAAGCCAGATTGCACAATGCGTTCTCTCATCCCATTGGTTGTACAAAGACAGATTGCACAATGCGTTCTCTCATCCCATTGGTTGTACAAAGACAGATTGCACAATGCGTTCTCTCATCCCATTGGTTGTACAAAGACAGATTGCACAATGCGTTCTCTCATCCCATTGGTTAAACACTAACAAAAAGCACGTCGAATGAGAGAGATAGCTGAAGTCTCTCGGCAATCAATCATGCGGGCTCTTGAAATCATCTTCAAAAGTAACGCTGGTTTATTTTTTCAGCCATTTTCATTGGTCACTTTGTGTATACTATGTGACGATATCCAATGAAAACCACGGTAAAAGTAAAATAGCGTCACTAGAAGGATGAGTCCACAGGATGTTGGGCTACTCGGTTAGTGATATCGCTGATTTTTCATCCAAGATTTCATAGGCAGGGCTGTGAGTTAAGTTTCATAGGCAGGGCTGTGAGTTAAGTTTCATAGGCAGGGCTGTGAGTTAAGTTTCATAGGCAGGGCTGTGAGTTAAGTTTCATAGGCAGGGCTGTGAGTTAGGTTTCATAGGCAGGGCTCTGAGTTAAGTTTCATCTATGAGACGAATCTGGAACACATTTCTAAGATGATACTTGCGTAAACACAAACACATATAAAGTTAGAGGCGGTATCATGGACAACAGAGATGTGCTCCTATAGAAGAATGATGGGAGTATCATGGACAACAGAGATGTGGTCCTATAGAAGAATGATGGGAGTATCATGGACAACAGAGATGTGGTCCTATAGAAGAAGTTGAGAGTATCATGGCAAAAAAAGATGTGGTTCTATAGAAGAATGATGGGAGTATCATGGACTGCTAGAAAGACTCACGAAGAGGAGCTGAAAGAGTCAAATGGGAGTCTGAGAATAATATTAGAACGAGATCATCTTTATTTTTTGACATGCTTTGAGACAGGGAGGTCTGGAGAACATAGATACAACAGGCAAGAAAGATCGAGGAAGACAACGTGAGAAAATATTAGATAGCCTGACATCGTGGCATGGCAAATAGTCAACAACGATCCTGTTAAAATATACTAAAAATATAGAAATGTGGAGATTCATCATTTAGTACCGCCAATCGGCACTGCACCTGATGATAATGATGAACATTAGTGGTAGTACTTTAATTTAATAATATTCTCATCACTATGTAACATCGCGTTTTACAGTTTAGATGAGATAGCTTGTGATTTGATATTTTATCAACTCGGTGGTCTGAGTTCAATCAATCGAGCAAGACAGAAATGGCTTGGATTTTTTGACATAATGACAGTATTATATCCATTTCTGTACTAGAACAAACGCAGTCAACATGACAACGCACACAATTCAAAATAAACTCTACGCATGACATTAATTTATGCGCCGGTTTTCCTGCAATGCTGCTGAGATAAGCGGTACCCCATTGTGGATCCACGGACGCTTAGCTCGCGAATAATGATTATCCATTTATTCTTATCCTGGAAGATCGTCTTATCTTTAAGCGTGTTCTTGCCGGCTTTCCGTTGTTTATAATATCCTTATATGAAAGCAGGCGAAGTTTGGAACAAGGCAATGAAGTTATGCAAATCACTTATAACGTACATAATAAAATACACAAATCGACGTTTCGATCGAAATGATTTTATCAAGACACGATGACTAAGAAACGGGACTGTCTTCGTTCACATAGTAATGGCTGAATTGTGTGAATAACTGATTAAGAAGAATATTAAAGATTAGGTGGCATGACCACCGAAAACGGATGTGTCGGGCCATTAGCGCAAATAAAATGGAGACAACGCATTTCCATTATCTGGACTACATCTTCTGGAAATCTAATAGGACCATGGTCCTGCTGCAAGAGATATCCAGTGGGAGTTTGAGAATGAACGATGAAGAAGAAGAAGGTGGCAGGACAAGATAAGAATTGAAGAGATGTGGAGACGAACAGACCAAGATCTGGTAGGTGCTCAGATAGAATACTAAACATTGGGTGGTAGTACAAGATCAGAGATGATGAGATATGGAGATAAACAGACTCAGATCTGGTGAATGCTCAGTTTAATTAATGGAGATGGAAACTAGCACAGATGCAACTAGAAGATCAATGGCAGGGGAAAGGAAGTTAAGACTTTAAATATAATTTACGACCGTACCAATAGACGCTATCACTACCAATAGACGCTACCAATAGACGCTATCACTACCAATAGACGCTACCAATAGACCATACCATCGAGTATGAGAATGGAAATAGAAGCAGTGACAGCAGCTCTCACTTGGCTGGCGACGCAACCACCAACAGACTCAGTGATTCTTCTGGACTCTCAATGTATGCTGCGCAAGATAGAAAAGTGTATGATCAGAACTGAATGGGTTACTTTTCTCGAAAATACGCAGAGCATTACATTGATTTACTGTCCTGGTCATGCTGGGGTCAGGGGAAACGAAAGAGCTGATGTTTTGGCTGGTAAAGCTTTGGTGAACGGCACTGAGATAAGAAGAGACAGGATTGAATTGATTAGAGCAGTCGTTGATACCCTACGAGAAGACGAGGAGGAAGGTGAACGTGACAATGTACATATTCAGAGAATTGAAGAAATGGGAGTGACTAGAGGTGATGGAAGAAAGTGCTCCCTCTCCGGAAAGATCCGAATAACACGTAATCAGCAAGCTGACTGGGACACTTAGATTATACACTTTTAGATGACTGGCGGAACAGCAAGCAGAGCATATATGGGAATGTCCCCAGTGACGCTTGTTCCTAATCAAGAATAGACGCTAGCAATAGACTTAAAGTCTGTCATTTATGTGCATGATACGGCCGAGAGAGTAAAGGGGGTGTCGGAAAAGTTTGACAGCTACTGACATTTATGTGCATGATACAACCGAGAGAGTAAAGGGGGTGTCGGAAAAGTTTGACAGCTACTGACAAGGGGAATGGGTTGATAAAACTTGACGTCAACAATGCTGTTATTATACATTTAGTAAAGTGTTTGAATTTTAAAAATTAAATTAGATATATATGAAAAATTATGTCGTCTTGCCGTTCTTTTTCTGCACACAAAAAATGGGGTTTTGGGGGGGGGGATGAGTGGGCAGAGAATCTTTTAACATAATTAAGAGTGGGATCCCCGAACTCTTGAAAAGTTGCTGACAAAAGAAGTGTAAAAATTGCTTAACAAATATGGACGTATTTTATTATTCTTGTTACCAACCAACCCTTTCCGTGACATCACATATCACTTAAATCCCACCTTGTACCTAGAGAACCTTGCTTCTGTGCGTGTATTGTAGGGATCGTGTACCAAATTAGATACGCCTGACATCGGTACTAATGGAGGATCTGAAGATTTATTTGCTGGGTCAGCTAAATCTAGGTCACGAACGCACTGAAGATAATGAGAAGTCTTAAAAGACAGGAGGTCACGAGAACATCTGAGGTCATGCCTTGAGACTTAAAAGACATGAGGTCGCAAGAAAATTTGAGGTCATGTAAACCTGACATCAAATTACAAGAATAAGACATTGTGACATCGACTTTCGTCAAAAGACGACATATTGGCTATAAGGGAAATCCAACCTTCTGGACAATTCTCTCGATTTGTATTGGTCTTCTTTTTATGTTTCACTGGTCTTCTTCTTATGCTCCATATCGTGTGGAGTTGAATATGGTATCTTTCCACAACCTTCTATTTCGTGTGCTGTCAATCATTTCCGATACTGATGTTCTCCCATGCCACAATGTCAGGTTGTCAAGCATCTTCTCTCTTGGTCTTCCCCTACCCCTTTTCCTCTTCAACTTGCCCGTTGTTACAATGTGCTCCGTTGTTCATCTTCTCACAATGTGGACTGTCTCTTTCTGATGCGAGTGACCAGCTCTCTATTTGAATTAACTTCTTTCAAGATGTCTGCATTACTTCTTGTATCTGTCAATGGTGTTCTTAATATTCTTCTATAAAACCACATCTACGCTGCATCTATATAATTTTTCACTGTTCAATAGTGACCAACCAAAATCATGACAATAATCAAAAACGTAACGAATGGTGTCCTAATTAATTGTGCGCACAGGTCTTATACCAATAGAGATGATGTTATACCAATAGAGATGATGTTGTACCAATAGAAATGATGTTATACCAATAGAAAGGATGTTATACCAATATAAATGATGTTATACCAATAGAGATGATGTTATACCAATAGAAATTATGTTATACCAATAGATGTCTAACAATAAACGGAGATGTCGGGTTTCTCAGACTGAAAGGCGCAAACATCGTACTTTCCGTTCTCTGGATTATATCCCGCTGATCTACATGATTTTGAGAATGAACGCAGAAGAAGAAGTAGAAGGCACACTTTCTTCATTAATCCAGGATCTATAATCTATTTGATTTCTGAATTCTTCATCAATCCAGGATCTATAGTATGTTTGATTTCTGAATTCTTCAACTTAAGACAAAATTCACATAGAAAAATACAAGTCACTGTCCGACACTTAAGCTCTATCGGTGAATCGACAGGATGATGTTTCTAGATCGATATGGAAGACGGGAATAAGGCAAACAGATGAGATTTTCTTTTGAGAAGTAATAACAAACGAAATCTTGATAAACGCAGCCCATTCTCCACATAATTAAAACAAGTTGCAAAACAGTTGTAAAGCAAAATAACTTATTGGGCTTGTCACAGTGATGTTTTAAAGTTATTTAATGTCGCGGACGTCTCACAGTGTTGTTGTTTCATTCGAAATTGTTGCTCGTATGACCTTGTTCTCAAACTCCTACATACTAACAGGATGCAATACAGAAAACAAAAATCACGCTAGGTTGGTCATGCCCGCATATAAGGGTATCAAATACACCACTCTTCTAACTATAAAGTAGGAAAATTAACTTCTGCCTTGGATCTCAGATAGTCATCATTAATATTCGTGTGATGTCAGCCGAAAGTGTGAAGTACGTTGTTTTGCTAGTTTTATAGCAGAGCTGCGTTATTTGCACCTTTCATCACTGCATATTCATTTTTTTCATGTCTGAGCATAAAATGTCGTTGTTAAGAGTTTGTTTTATTGACTAATATTCGTAGCACCTGTACCTGTTTCCGTTCATTTTGACATTTGCCTTGTGTTACCCCAGCACCCGAATTTCATTTTCGTGTTTGAGGTTTCTCGACATTTTAGCTTTATCTTTTGGGTGAAAGCATGACAACTTCAACATTTAGTAACCACCGAAAATATCAAGGGCAAAAGCGACAGAGGAAGACAAAGCGAGAGATTTCTGGATGTGTTGTGACTGTGACACACAAAAAATGTCACCAACTGAAATTATTAACAACACAGGTGACAGAGAGTTGTGGAGAAGAATGATGATCACCTACTCCGCTAAGGATGGAACTTGATTGATTGATTGACTAGGAAGAAAACCAATAAAACTGGTGAACCTACCCCTACCCTTTCTTAAAGAGTTTTACCTAATACTCTACGAATACGAAGAAATCATTTTTCTAAGTAAACCAACCCCCCTCTCCCTTTTGCGCCGATATGTATCTACGGGCCCTGCTATGTTCTTCGGGTTTCAGAAACATGCGGTCCGTTTACTACACCAAGTTTGTTTAAGTCTCACATAGTGCACATTACACCGACAGCTATTCCTAACCACTAAAATTATTCGTTTCAATAGAAACTGAACATACCGTTTTCCATACACGCGCACCCAGCACAGCACAGAACAATGCGAACACTTCACATACAATCATGCTTCTTATCACGTCTTTGCGTATTCTTGACATTGTGACCTGGCTATGGAAAACCGTAATCAGCAATTATGTCTTTTTTTAAAACGATCTCAAAATCACACTTCGTCAAGACAGAACATAGTTTAAAATGTACGAAACCACAACAAATAGGGGCATATGTTGCAAAGCAAGGATACAGAAGGGTGTGGACTGTTTGGTGGCTAATGCTATAGTGGTGAAGTCTGAATATTTGAGTCTACAAATGTGAAAATAAAATACTGGAATTGGTAGATTAAAAAAAACGATTTAGTTTTCAGCTTCTGATGGCTGGAGTAAGCCCCTATACCTCCACTTCAAGGAGCTGGCCTCCATGGGGGTTTCGTTAGTCACAATGCATATACTTTATGTCGCCTACAAACGCTGAACAGAAATACGGTTTGTCTACACATATCCGAATCGCTGAAGATATAAACCGCTGGAGAACTATGTACTTTGACGCACCGACAGAAACCGCTGGAGAACTATGTACGTTGACGCACCGATAGAAACCGCTGGAGAACTGTGTACGTTGACGCACAGACAGAAACCGCTGGAGAACTATGTACTTTGACGCACCGATAGAAACCGCTGGAGAACTATGTACGTTGACGCACCGACAGAAACCGCTGGAGAACTATGTACGTTGACGCACCGACAGAAACCGCTGGAGAACTATGCACGTTGACGCACCTGCAGAAACCGCTGGAGAACTATGTACGTTGACGCACACACCCACTGTAGCACTCCTACGGCTATGGGTTAAAGGTTGATAAATAGGAAGAACATTGGTATCAGAAATGATTTGCATCACATGAAACATTGCATGTGGACATATATTATAACTAACGTTACACGGCATGGATCATAAGAAAAAATATAGGTGTTTATCCAAGATTCCTTATGCCAGACACGCGGTTCAGATATTGAAACGTGTTCTTTTCCAAGTCGGTATTAATATTGGTAGTAGTAGAACGGGGTACCTGGGATTAATTTAGAGAGCGGATTACAAGCAAGTTACAGGAACTATCCATCGCAACCATTCTTCTTTTTTTGCAAAAGTTCGTGGGTCGATCCCCGTTCGTGAACTCTTTGCTTATAAGTTCATTCTTGGACAATTCCTGGTGAGTATAGCTTAAAGCTATATATTTGAGTAGTGTCAGTTGGGGGTATCGGTGGAGGCGAGCTGCTTCGTTGAGAGAGACAGAGGTCATAGGAGAAACCCCATAATAAAGTCAATCCTCTACGATTTTTTGCTTGTTTATGATTTGCTAGAAGATCTTGAAGCATGCAAAATAAAGTTAGGATAATCATACAAATCACGAACAGGTATAAAAATACAAAAAAATATCTGGAGAGAAACTACATCAATATCTCGGACACATAGTCACAAATAATGGCAGATGTGAAACAGAAGTTAAAAGAAAAATCAGAATGGCTAAAAGTACTTTTAATGACATGAGGAAAATATTGACATCTAAACAAATTACAAACTTAAATGTGAGAATTATAAAATGTTACTTCTATTCTATACTGATGTATGGCTCAGAAACATGGACAACGAACAAACAACTCGAAGATAGAATTGATGCGTCTGAGATGTGGATATATAGAAGAATACGAAGAATTACACGGAAAGGGAATAACATAGGTTCTAAGAACAATTTGTATGGGAAAAAACTTATTAAATGAAATATAGATCAAACACATACAGATTTTGGACATATTAAAAGACATGACACCTTGTTGAAGACATTACTTGAGGGTAGAGTTGAGAGGAGGTGAGCGAGAGGTAGGCAGATACAGGTGGAAGATAACATCACGAGGTGGTCTGGTTATAGTCTAGCAAAGTGAAACACCAAGACAAAATACTAGTCGGAGGTTCGTTGCAGCCAACCTTCGTTGCGGAGACGCACTTTGTGATGATGTGCACCTTACTGGAATGTAATAATGTCGCTTCGAAACCGTAACCATAACTACTGTCATTTCGGTCATATTAGGGCGACACAACTTGACTCTTGACATAAATTAATGGTAACATATGCAGTACGAGCATGCCAGAAACTTGACTGAGTCAAATCGCGCCAGCTAGGATGAAATAGAATACTCAATGTACCACAGGTAAAAACTTTCGTTTAACTGTGAGAAAATGTTAGGAATTTCGAAGCTTGTCAGTGAACGCGTTGAAGCAAAACTGACGTGGTAAAGTGTGGCTTAGTGTTGGGACTAAGGTGTGCTAGCGGGATGAGTGGAAAATGAACTTGAAAAGTTTGTAAAATCATCTTCACATATCTGTATGAGTTTGTATTGATGTTAACTGTTTGTTTGTTTGTTTGTTTTGCGTTCGCTCCATTGTAACCATCACGGATATCCGTGCGATTTCAGCCGGGAGCGTGATTACGTTGTGCCACCGTTATGCGCCTTGTAAGCCTAGCATATCCGATTTCGGCATGCTTTGACAATTCGGGTGGGCTACCCTTAGCCTGTGACAGCAATTCATCTTCACATATCTGTATGAGTTTGTATTGATGTCAAATATCTACTAATGTGTGTAGCAGGTGATTAGAAAGATCGATCATGGGGAGAAAAGTTACAGGAAAGAAAACACGAGACTTCGACGAGCACAGAATACCGAAGACCTCTTGTCATGAGAAGTTCAACATTGGGGTGGTTTTTCTGAGCGTTCTTTCATACCCAGGAGGCTTCAGCTTTCGGCTTAGTACAATGCCTATTGAAGGAGCCTTCTACTCAGAGAGGGTATATGACATGGGACAAGCTGATCTTTTGCGTGGGCCATCCAATAGGCATCTGTCCTCCGAGGAGAGATGTCCATTCAATTTTCTCCCTCACTATTCTGAGGCTGGGCAGCCTGTACTCAACCGAGAGGCTTACACAGCGGACAATGTTCTGTACAGAGCTCGTCGCATAGATAGATATAGTATAAGAGGCGTCCCCAGCCTGGTCCTCATGAGTACCTAGGTGCTCTTGTAAATATAAGTGATCGCACCAGGCGAGTTAAAAAGTGCTCGCGAGTACAAATGTTTATATGTGAACAGTGCTCGCGAGTACAAATGTTTATATGTGAACAGTGCTCGCGAGTACAAATGTTTATATGTGGACAGTGCTCGCGAGTACAAATGTTTATATGTGGACAGTGCTCGCGAGTACAAATGTTTATATGTGGACAGTGCTCGCGAGTACAAATGTTTATATGTGGACAGTGCTCGCGAGTACAAATGTTTATATGTGGACAGTGCTCGCGAGTACAAATGTTTATATGTGGACAGTGCTCGCGAGTACAAATGTGTACAGTGCTCGCCGCCTGAAACGTTTGAGAACCCATAGTGTATGTGATGGCATGGACTGGTAGCACCTCTGACGTTGAGCTGTCATACTCCTTTGGATTAGATCTCTCGTCCTCTGTTCCCCACACGACACTAACAATCACCTGTTGCTCCAAGTATAGAAATATGATTGCTGCTGAAACACAGAGAAAATTTAGGGGTAAATGGATTTAAATATTGGTGCTGTCAATAAACAAACTAACAATGAGACACAAAGACACACGTTTCTACTAGAAAGCCTTTATCAGTGCGAAAAATAAATGATAAATGCAAAGTCTACATAGTCAGGGGATGATAGGAGTGAGAAGACGAAGGGAATGACAATGAGAAAGTAATGAGCATGGCGGATGTAGATTTCAAATTCTGGAGCGGAACATTTAAGGAACATTCATCTTTTCGTGATCGCACACTCAGTATTCATGACCGTCAGCGGTATAGAAGACCTCTGCACGGAAAGTAGACAAGCCTTCATTCGTTACGTTTATTAGTATTGTCGTGTTACTTATTGGTCACTATTTATATACTAAAAACCGCATGTCAAAAATAGCCGAGGCTATTCCAAGTATATAAATAGTGACCACTAAAATCAGGACAATAATAAAAGACGTAACGAATGAAGGCTTGTTTACTTTTTGTGCAGAGGTATCCTATACCTTAATGGTCATGCAGTATTACAGAAGTATTACAATCTTCTGACAAGATTAAGAATCCCTGCTCTATAGTGTTGTGTGTGTATTGCTGTTGTCGTTAGCCAGCCTATTTGCTTGTTCTGTTTATCATCTATGTTTGTTCCATTAGCGTTACATATTGCTAATTTGTAACTAGACCCAACACATGTTTGGGAAGTTGATACCGTTCATTAGCAAGATAGTGCCATTAACTCAAATTCATTCATTTCATTCATTTTCCTTTTGCGCTGAAGTTAGCGCATAGGGCAGAGGTCAGATCTCTCCAATTTTGTCTGTTCAAAGCTATTCTGTGCAGTTCTTGAATAGTATGAATATTGTTTGCTTAATTTCTCTAAGTATTGTTCTTCTGAGTGTTTCTTTTGATCTACCCCTGGCTCTTTTGCCTGTAGGTATCCATTCATGATATTGGTGGTGTATTATGTTGGTGTCTGAGCGTAGGACATGCCCGATGTAGGACCAACGGCGTTTTCTGATAACATCTGTGAGGAAATTTTGATGTGTCTTTTCTCTGAATTTATCATTCGATTTGAATTCACTCCAATGGGTGTTAGTTATCCTACGAAGAACTCAAATACACGTGCATAATTCACATAATTCACAGTTGTGTAAGACCATTCCATTTTCTCCCTCACTATCTGTCCACATGAACAATTCTGACACCAAAATGTTCAGAAATGGACATGTAATAGTAATAATAATCAGTTGAACTATTGTGCTTATATACTATATTGTGTTAGTTATGGAAACTTTTTTTTTAAATGTGAAAAAACGCAATAAAAATATGTACACACGCAAGCTAGTATCACAGAAAGCTGACTCATACTCCATTTATTTTGGAAAAATACACATCCACATACTTCCTGGACTGTTTTGAAATACACGCAAGTATTGGTATATACAGAATTCCGTGTAAATGTCACCATATCTTGACATCAACAAATGCATTAAAAATTTGCAATTTTTATACAATTTATATGCTCCAACTACTCTGCAGAATTACATGCTTTAAGCATTGCTGCAGAAATAATTAAAAACACAACAAGCCAATGTCAACAGGTGGTATTTCTTACTGATGCTATGTCTGTCTTGCAAGCGCTTGACAGCGATAAACTGTCATACCTGAAAAAAGCCATGCGAAAAGTGAGCATCCAAAGAAGGGTAGTACTACAGTGGATACCATCTCACTGTAGCATACCAGGAAATTAAGAGGCAGACAGACTGGCTAAGGATGGAGCAACACAGGATAAAAAAGACCAAGAAATCACCTACCAAAAATAGAAGACCCTCATCAAAGCCATCAGGAAAGTCGACCACCCAAAAGACAATTACCACTATCTCAACAGAGCAGAGCAGGTTATTATCTTCCGCCTCAGAACAGGACACAACAGATTAAACAGCCACTTAAATAGTCTAAAATTGGTAAATCACCACTGTGCCTTTGTGGGCAGGCAGCACAGACAGCTGAACATATCCTGCAAGACTGCAATACACTAAACCAGTTAAAGGAAGAACACTGGCCTACAGAGATGGATATCCACAGAAAGATGTATGGGAGCTCTGATGAGCTTTCAAATACAGCAGCATTTATTAAGAAAACAGTACTTGCTGTGTAGACATGTCAAACTCCGAACGAGAAGAAGAAGAAGAAATTACTTACATTTTAACATCCATGACTTATGTACATATCCTTGGATGGATACACACACACACTTTATATATATATATATATATATATATATATATATATATATATATATATATATATATATATATATATATATATATATATATATATATATATATAAATGTCTGTATATTTACATCCGCATGTGATATTCCAAAAAGCATGTTTTTTAACGTGAATCCTCTTTGCTGTTGTACTGCAATACACACAGTTGCGGTCAGTTACTTATCAACAAACTTGACCAAATGTATAGCACTTGTAGCATTGCTATTATTATCTAAATTATCAATGATATCTGTTGTTTATAGCGGACTGAGAAAATCTAATGCGGAAAATGTCTCATCTAAAGATGTCTTCAGTCCTGATGTGCATGTTGGATCAAATTCGGAATTATTTATAGTTCTTGTCTCTGTTGATGGGTCCACCTCATTCCATATCCAATGTTGAGATTTAGATTCAGTAACATTGCTAGACTTGATACTGCTTGTGGTCATCAATGTCATCAAATCTCATATCGAAATTATTGCTTAGTGTATTTTGGAACATTTCCAAAGCATGACAAGCTGTCAAATGCCAAGGAGGCCTAGATTCAATTATTTCAAATAAAGTAACAAAATTTAACATAAACTGAAGATGTTTATAAGTCTTGAGAGTAATGTCGTATAATAAAGTTGATGTGGGCGGCTTTTGGCGTAGCGGCTCTCCAAAACGTAGATATTAGCGGCTAGGTGGACGACAAGAGTTGTATGATTTACAACGTAACCTTTCTGCTTTCACAGAAACCAAACGTTTTGTCTTGGTAATTCTTGGGCTTGGTTGTGATAAACGTCTTAGGGGCTCATCTTCCTATATCTACATATGGGTACATTGATTGCAGCTTCTTTTGAATTATCTGCATTGGCCATTAGTTTGTTCCCCAGAATAGGTTATTGAGGATGTAATGCGAATCTCATCCATTTGAACAGCTACACGCTTTTCTAGTCCAGTCTTTTTTGCTTCAATTTCAGGTACTGAGATTGCTTCAATTTCAGGTACTGAGATTGCTTCAATTTCAGGTACTGAGATTGCTTCAATTTCAGGTACTGAGATTGCTTCAATTTCAGGTACTGAGATTGCTTCAATTTCAGGTACTGAAATATAATACCGTTATAAACAGACGCTGATAATTGAGAAGTTAAGTTTCGTAATCAGCTTCAGTGGGGTAGACATAACATTTCTGATTTTCTAATAAATCTGTAACAAGATGGAGAGTTAATAAACAGCATAAAAACAAAACAACGTGTGCTGCTGTTATAGCGCCTTCTGGATTTTGCAGCGATTAACACATTCAATTATTCTTCAAAAAATCAGATTTGTGTCTCAGTAACTTCCGCATCTGTCTCGTTATGAAACATTTGTTGTTCGGCAGAACTTTATCAATTACTTTTAGCTTTTCCAATGAAATCCTTGAAGGTATCTTTGCGTTTATTTTGGAAACACTTATAATCATTGTTGTGAATGAATAGATTTTCAAGCTGTGCTAAGCATCTCTCTAGTTTGTTATCTATAATCCAGTTAAGATGTTTATCTTCAATTTTCTCATTTTGATTTTTTTTAAATGTGCAATGTTATATCAGGTTTTACTTGTACATTCACTACTATGGAAGGTACAATGTCTGGTTTTACTTGTACATTCACTACTATGGAAGGTACAATGTCTGGTTTTACTTGTACACTCACTCCTATGGAAGGTACGATGTCTGGTTTTACATCAATTATATACATCACTACGCATGCTGCTAAGGTTCCATCAACAGCGGTATAGCTCCACTTTTTCCCTAACTGTTCTTTCAATTTAGGCACTATCTCCTATCTGTGACTGTAGGTCTGGAAAATCTTTAATAACATCTAAAAAACAACCATTCATTAACTTTGTGTTCATGGATACTAGTAATTTGTGCGGTACGTTGTTCGGGATCTTCACGAAGCTGTAGTTTGTGTTTATTGATGGTACATCAGGAAAGACAATTAGGTATGCATTCTTGTGTAAAGTATATATCTGTTGAGGAATTACATGTTCAACACACTGTTTGTCTGTGAATTTATCTGAATAAATAAGTTCAGTTAACAGAAACTGCTTGCTACGTGTCACACTTGATTCAGTCGGTGTCAACTCCTATCGTGGGATAAATTTACTCCACTTTTCTCTAAGCTCAGTATCTCAGTAAAATTTAAACAGTCATATAAACTTTGTTTGCACGATAGTTAGATTTGTATCCAGGAACACAACACTTTAGAGGTATAACTGCTGCACTTCTCGTATAATATTATTGTGTGATATATTAGTATGACAATATTAGAAGAAATTACACATACTTTCTTCAAGATAACATAACAAACCAAGATTAATCAACACACAGTGTAACACACGTTAGATCAAGATGGTAGACATTAATTACATAAATGTGGCCTTTTCCCGGTCACGCGATAATTCTGGCCAACAGGTCTTCTACTGGCGATCGGTTGCGGCTAGTAGCATTGTCGCTCAAGTGGGGTGTGGTTCAAAACTACATCGGTAACTTTAAGTTATATCTAGGATGCAAGGATTGTCTCCATGAATCATCGTTGCTAATATATTTGTTTAAATATATTAGAAACACATATACCACCTTTTCGTCCTCGTTTGTTCTCAGACTCCTGCAGATTATCAGGATGTAGTCCGGACAGCGGAATGCGGTTTATCAGGGTTTGCAGCTTATTTGTGGTGTCTACACTTTTTCTGTCTGACTATATCGGACTTCAGCGTGACTTCTGGGTCACTTTGATCATACATGGAATGTGACGGCAATTCCACCTCAAAACATACTTAACCGCCTCTTACTACATGCATTAATGAGGATGACGATACCGTTTCCATGTTAGAATAACGGAACTGAGTCAAAAATGCAGCGTTGCCAGAAATTATCACTACTATGGGCGTAGGAGAATGTTTGTCACTCAACAGGGAACTGCAACTTGGAGTCAACATGTAATGGTGAATACACTGAAGTGGAAATATGAGCAGCTATAGCGTTTCCAGAGTGTGATGTTGATGGCCCGGCACAACTAACTGACTTAACAACAACATGCATGGAAGATTAACAGTGTTGAATAAGTACCTATTTCCGCTTGCCCTGATATCTGCCCTGTGTTACTCCAGCCATAGTCAGTCAGTCAGTTCTCTTTTGCCAAGTGTGGCACATAGGGCGGATGTCATAGTTCTCCATTCCTGTCGGTCAGTTACTAGGGATTGCAAGTCTTGTGCATTTATGCCTGTTAATTTTTAATGCATTCATAAATGTTCTTCCAGCCCTTGCATTTCCAGTATCGGGTATTCTCCCGTCACTGGCGTTTTACCTCTTAATGATGACGGAACGGGGTGAAAAGTCGACAATGTTATAAACCTTTCCCACGCACGGACTTCTAGATACAAGGATATGATAGGAAATTTATTACGCCACCATAACAGTAGCGATTTCCAGCAATGCTGGTAAAAATGTCTTAAGAACGTTGTAACCAGCTTGATAAGTTTTCACTAGTTTAAAGTCACATCGTATAGAAAAGTCATGGTACTGTAAATGAACTCCTGGTAATGTTTGTTTATAACCAACTCTTATTGTGACGTGATAAAATCCCGTTGTTATCCTTACACAGTCGAATCCTATTATAACAACTTAGACCGATCCGAGAAAATATGCATGTAATAACAGAAATTCGCTGCATACAGTACAAAAAATAAAGAATAAATATAATTGAATATTGTGAAAAGTGTTGTCTAAATATATTCGTTATAAGTGGATGCGCTATATAGGGTTGCTAGAATGCGTTCCATCTTTCCTCTTTCCGATTCGAGTAAGCAGCTCTCTTCTTTTTAAATGAACTTCTTTCAAGATATCTTCACATCTTCATTACTTCTTTTATTTATCCATGATGTTCTAAAAATTCGTCTATAAAACTACATCGCTACTGCTTCTATATAATTTATTTACTATTTTGCTGGTTGTCCACGATTCTCTTCCGTACATCGGAATTTGTTCTATATAACTGCAAAGACTCTTTCTCACATCAACTAACAAAGAAATATTACATAGACTGTTCTTCATCTTATGAACTGTTGCCTTTGCCTGGGGCAATTCTACATTCGACTTGATTTAATACATCTTTCATCTAATATTCTTAAGTTACCCAAATATTTGAATATATTGACTTGCTTCATTTTGACCCATTTATTCTAATGTTACATTCTGGAAGACATTTCTTCTTTGTTATTACATTTTTCTGTTGGTTACACTAATGTCTTTGTTTTCACTTCCATTTTACAATGATGTTAAGCATATCGCATATTATTTTTCTTGTAATTGTTTCATTTTCTGATTTTCTCATATTAAAACTGTTCATCAGTGTATCGCATGTTGTTTACATCACACGTCCCAACTGATGTCCCAGGTATATCTTGTATGGATCTCACCACACGTCCCAACTGATGTCCCAGGCATATCTTGTATGGATCTCATCACACGTCCCAACTGATGTCCCAGGCATATCGTGTATGAGATCTCATTATTATATCACTGTATGCATTGAAAAAATCGGGTGACAGCACACAAACTTGTCTACCCCCCCCCCCCACCCCATCCTCACTCCGTTTAATGTGTTGAAAAGCTCCCGATCGGTTATCGATTACTAATGATACATATTACTCTATTCGTATTATGAATCATGTATGGTCAACGTTATTCGTGGTTATTTACCGTCCAATAATCAATCAGGTCATTCACATCATGTGCCAAGTAAGGTGTCCATAAAAGTAGATCTTATCCAACAATTTGCGTTACAAATACTTCCTGCGCAGCTATAACAAGATAGCTTGAACTTCGATTTGCATTTTGCAATGATCAGACACCGTGATATAACGAAGAAAGACTCACGCCTGTGGTAAAAATAATATCTTTTTGAAGAATATTTGAATGTGTTAATCGCTGCAAAACCCAGAAGGCGCTATAGCAGCAGCACACGTTGTTTTGTTTTTATGCTGTTTATTAACTCTCCATCTTGTTACAGATTTATTAGAAAATCAGAAATGTTATGTCTACCCCACTGAAGCAGATTACGAAACTTAACTTCTCAATTATCAGCGTCTGTTTATAAGGTCCTGTTAATAATTCCAAGACCCTTGAGGTTCAATCCACGGTTGGGACAGGATTTTTTTCTTTCGGAGGTACAATCAAAATCCTTTCTGTACATGTCGCGGCGTCTGCTATGGCATAGCGGCCTTTATTTCCACAGCTCATAGAACAACTCGCTACACTCCTTCACATGAAAACTTGCAGTAGTGAAAGCTTAGCAACGGCTTAGCTTATCTCAGTACCTGAAATTGAAGCAAAACCAGCTGACTGGACTAGAAAATCATGTAGATGTTCAAATGGATTAGATTCACATTAAATCCTCAATATCCTACTTATATGGGGGGCACATTAATTTACAAACCCCCAATTATCCGAATCGAATTTTGATGAAATAATTTTAGAGCGAGAGCGTTAGCGGACGCGGCAGAGAGGTCCCGGGGCAGTGCACACGTGTCGTTACTATGTATTTTATTTGCAATACATAGTTGATGACACATTACTGTACTTTTATCAATAAAATTTCGTTCATTTCAATGTATGATTGTATGTATGTACACTGTTTTGGTTCATTCCTGAGCTATATCCATTTATCCGAATTTTCGATTATCCGAATATGTCCAATCTCCAATTAATTCGGATAATCGGATTTCTACTGTATATAGGAAGATGAGCCCATAAGACGTTTACCACAACCAAGCCGAAGAATTACCAAGACCTCTGGTTTGACCTCTGTGACAGCAACACCGGCTACGTTGTAAATCTTACAACTCTTGTCGTCCACCTAGCCGCTAATATCTACATTCTGGAGAGCCGCTACGCCAAAAGCCGCCCACATCAACTTTATTATACGACATTACTCTCAAGACTTATAAACATCTTCAGTTTATGTTAAATTTTGTTACTTTATTTGAAATTGAATCTATGCCTCCTCGGCATTTGACAGCTTGCCATGTCCAAAAATAGGCTAAGTAACAATAAGGGCAATCCACTATGATCGTTGAAAAACATAAGTATCGACAAAAACTAACCTCAACGTGGACATTGACTAGTCTGATCAGGTAGCCAGTAGACTGTAAATATTAGAATCGGCTCAATAACAATAATTTATTGACCGCTGAAAGTGTCACCACCGGACAGCCATGAATACCACACAATTCTGGTGATAACTGTAAGTTAGCGAGCACGAACCGATGAGAATAAAATAAATCACTATTCTATTTGCTATATAAATGTTGGATGGGTACATTCGTGTTTTCAAATAATGGTTCAAAATGAGTAGAGGATTAACATCACTACACCCGAGTTTCCCCATATGTTCTCTTTACCTCTCAACGTAGTACGTAACTCAGTAACTCCAAGCGATAATCCGCATGCCGAAAAAATCAACTTTAAAAACAAGACGTCATGAGGCAGATCCGAACCTGCCATCTCTTGAACACAATGCGAGTAGCTTAACCACTATCCTACAGAGATATTGTGTTGTTGGCATGTTCAGTTGGTGGAATTCTCTCATGTTATAGTGACAACTTCTTTCTATGCCTTCCTCACGTGCACTAAAAATCGTGTCTTGTCTGCTTCAAATTTTTGCTATAATTTGTCTGTTTAATCCAGCATCTCTGAGAACTTCTACATTAGTTTTTTTTTATGTGTTTTTTTTTTACTGTCCGTGAAATTTTCATTATTCTCAAAAACTACATCTCAGTTCCCTCCAGCTCACCCTTTTTATGTTTACTGTCGATGCTTTACGTTCATAAAGAATTTGTTTGATATAGCATCCTAGCACACACATTTACATATGTATTGATAGTACTTCATTATAAATAGCATCCTAGAGGGCAGAGTGTCGGGTAGAGAAGACGAGGAAGACCAAGAAGACAATGGACCAGCGACATCGAAGAATGCATGCACATGTCTCTGACCAATGCAGGCCTGCTTGTCAGAAACAGGGAGACGTTCAGAGTATCCACGATGAAGACAACGTTCTGGGAAGAATATCTCACTTTATATATATAGCACACACATTCACATATGTACTGATAGAACTTCATTATATAGAACTTCATTTTTGAATGTACTATTTTATTATTATTGTTCATATTTTATTATTTTACTCCGGGATTTTGAGACAAGTTAGAGTTTTAACGCGTTACTCCTTTATTTTGAGAAAAGTTCTGGAAATTACATGCATAGACTTGGAATTGAAATCTGAATAAGGTGGAAATCTAAATCTCCAAGGGTTTAAACAAAATTACAGTTTATCTCTAATCGGTTGTTTTGTTCCACTTTCTGTAAATAGCTAAGAGGAGTCTGACACACAAAGAGCAGAGACGGGAAAAATATCTATATGTAGGGATACATGTTCCAGAGTAGGGTAACAACTCTAAAAAGGAAGTGAGTGGCTGGAGTAACACCGGGCAAATATCAAGATGAACAAAAATAAGTAGAAGTATTACAAAAATGAGATCTCGTTGTTATGTTGCTTTATGTCTCATTTTAGTAAGACTTCTATTTATGTTTGTTCCCCGTGACATGTGTTCGGCAGGGGCGGCCGTCCAGGTTGCGAGCGTCGAAAGCTACTCATGGGCGTTGCACCACCATGAATTTAATTATGTAAATGATAAGGGTCGCCGGATTTACAACTTACTCCCAGGCGCCAAAATAGTTTCCTTACTGTCTGTTCGTGAGATTAATATTGTGTGTGTGTGTGCGCGTGTGTTAGCATGTCGCTAGAATCTTACCAAGCTCAAGTACAGAAATGGAGGAGGTGTGGGTATATTTGCACATGAAAAACTCTCACAGGTTACTGAATTATCTAACGCATGGCATTGAAAGGCATGCAAGCAATGTTACAGCCGCATTGTCTCACAAACACGCAAATCATCTTTGCAACTTAAACACCCGTGATTACACGTAGATTTCTTTTCATAAGATTTCATTGCCATTCATGACAACGTAATGCAGAGATGGGCAACCTTTCTTTGGTAGGTGGGCCGGGATTTAACTTATTCGCATGATATGGGAGACGAGAAAAATTGTGTTGTTTTTTAAAGTCCTTTGTAACTCCAAGTAGCGTTTTTTAAAGTCCTTTGCAACTCCAAGTAACGTTGTTTTTTTTTACGTTCAGGGTCTAGCACAAGGGATGTAGATATGTTCTCCTTAATGGCGGAGGGGGGTGATTCACCTAAGAAAAAGGTAATTGGTGTGTTTTCACATTTCAGAACCCATTTTTCGATATACAATTTTATGCTATTTTTGCGAAACATCGCTTGGGAAAAGGTTTGACTTTTTGGGTGTTTAACCCGCCTAGTGGCCAAATTCCTAGTACTAAAAATGAGTTGGTGTTAAGAACCGAACCCTCCCCAACCCATTATCTACTGGCCTGACGAGTGTAAAGTATTTACTTTCAGATCAGCTTAGATGACAAGAAAAAATTAGCTTAGTGGACCAGATTTGGCTGTGGGTTCTATTATGCCCACCATTGAGATAATGTATTATAATCATATACAAGTAGCTACATTTATTTTCCTGCCGGGACATGTGGGTGTTCGAGGAAATGAAAGAGCAGATCAACTGGCGTCATGCGCGATTGTGACACAGGGCGATGGGGCAATTGATGAAGCTGACGTTTTGAACTCTTTAAGAGATTTAACACGCGAGAGTGAGACTAGTGCGGATGATTATTCCTTTTCAATGCCCAGGATTAATGATCGGGGTTTGAAATGCGGTTATGCTAAAAGTGAACATTTTAGAGGGGGCAGAAGAATTATGGTCAACCAGCAGTGGAGCGGTACCATCAGTAGAAGTGTAATGGCGGATACACTCAGTGAGAGATCAGAGCAATTATGGACGTGTTCAGTTTGCGTTGATGATGATCCGACGACTAACTAACTATTCTAATGGAAATGATGAGACTTCTCGGTAGCTTGAAAACTGTTTCCGGAATTAGTGTGTTGTATAGAAATAAGTAGCAATAGAATTATCTACACTACATTTCCTTCAAATTAGTTCCTTCCGACAACCACAAACACTTTTCGTGGAACCCATTTATTAACACCTCTCTCAGCTGTCTTGCCGCATTGGTGATAACGCCATCTACATCTTTGAATCGCTTAGGTGGGGTGGCCAGTTCCCTTCCTTGCTGTTTTTTACCTTCCCTAATCACAGCATACTTTGCTAGTCACTGCTTTACCAGTAGGGACCGATGTACCAGCGCATTGTTATGCAGCACTGCTTTACCAGTAGGAATCGTTGTGTGAGGTACTGCTTTACCAGTAAGGATCGTTGTGTGAGGTACTGCTTTACCAGTAGGAATCGTTGTGTGAGGTACTGCTTTACCATTAAGGATCGTTGTGTGAGGTACTGCTTTACCAGTAGGAATCGTTGTGTGAGGTACTGCTTTACCAGTAGGAATCGTTGTGTGATGTACTGCTTTACCAGTAGGAATCGTTGTGTGAGGTACTGCTTTACCAGTAGGAATCGTTGTGTGAGGTACTGCTTTACCAGTAGGAATCGTTGTGTGAGGTACTGCTTTACCAGTAGGAATCGTTGTGTGATGTACTGCTTTACCAGTAGGAATCGTTGTGTGAGGTAGTGCTTTACCAGTAGGAATCGTTGTGTGAGGTACTGCTTTACCAGTAGGAATCGTTGTGTGAGGTACTGCTTTACCAGTAGGAATCGTTGTGTGATGTACTGCTTTACCAGTAGGAATCGTTGTGTGAGGTACTGCTTTACCAGTAGGAATCGTTGTGTGATGTACTGCTTTACCAGTAGGGACCGATGTACCGGCGCATTGTCATGCAGCAAGTTATAACTGTGTGACGACCTTCACCTAAAATGTCGGTATCACGACATGCTTTATTACGAAATATTGGTGTATGCGAGTGACTTCTCAAGCAAAGCACAAAATTTAACATTCATACATTGTTCAATCAAGGAGATTTTAAACTCAGACGATGCAAATATATATAGCACAACACACACACACACACACAATCTGTCTGTATCTTCTCTTTGAGAGTATTTGTGAAGGTCACGTCAGCCATGTCCTTTCCTAAAGGTCATTACTAATATCTAAACATATAATCTCCATAACATCATCTTTCATTCAAACACTAGTCGATTATTCTGGAAATTTTCTAAAGATACCTCGTATTTCTTATTACTATTATTCTCTCGTTCCCAAATTGCTTTTCACTAGTAGGATGTAGTCCGGAGAACAGAATGTGTTGTCGTGGTTTACAGTGTGGCCGTGATATCTGTGCCTTTCTTCCCGAAAAAAGACTTAAGTGCGGATGTTGAATTAATTGTACATACTGGATGAGACAAACAACTCTACTCCCAAACCTCCTTGGTTGCTTTTTGACATGTTAGTGTAGTTTATCAGCATTGTACACTAAACAAGTCTATCTGTGCTCCGAATACGGGCTCAATAACTCTCATCAGAGTTTATCTGTGCTCCGAATACGGGCTCAATAACTCTCATCAGAGTTTTTCTGTGCTCCGAATACGGGCTCAATAACTCTCATCAGAGTTTATCTGTGCTCCGAATACGGGCTCAATAACTCTCATCAGAGTTTATCTGTGCTCCGAATACGGGCTCAATAACTCTCATCAGAGTTTATCTGTGCTCCGAATACGGGCTCAATAACTCTCATAAGAATTTTATCTGTGCTCCGAATACGGGCTCAATAACTCTCATCAGAGTTTATCTGTGCTCCGAATACGGGCTCAATAACTCATCAGAGTTTATCTGTGCTCCGAATACGGGCTCAATAACTCTCATCAGAATTTTATCTGTGCTCCGAATACGGGCTCAATAACTCTCATCAGAGTATATCTGTGCTCCGAATACGGGCTCAATAACTCTCATCAGAGTTTATCTGTGCTCCGAATACGGGCTCAATAACTCTCATCAGAGTTTATCTGTGCTCCGAATACGGGCTCAATAACTCTCATAAGAATTTTATCTGTGCTCCGAATACGGGCTCAATAACTCTCATCAGAGTTTATCTGTGCTCCGAATACGGGCTCAATAACTCATCAGAGTTTATCTGTGCTCCGAATACGGGCTCAATAACTCTCATCAGAATTTTATCTGTGCTCCGAATACGGGCTCAATAACTCTCATCAGAGTATATCTGTGCTCCGAATACGGGCTCAATAACTCTCATCAGAGTTTATCTGTGCTCCGAATACGGGCTCAATAACTCTCATCAGAGTTTATCTGTGCTCCGAATACGGGCTCAATAACTCTCATCAGAGTTTATCTGTGCTCCGAATACGGGCTCAATAACTCTCATCAGAGTTTATCTGTGCTCCGAATACGGGCTCAATAACTCTCATCAGAGTTTATCTGTGCTCCGAATACGGGTTCAATAACTCTCATCAGAGTTTATCTGTGCTCCGAATACGGGCTCAATAACTCTCATCAGAGTTTATCTGTGCTCCGAATACGGGCTCAATAACTCTCATCAGAGTTTATCTGTGCTCCGAATACGGGCTCAATAACTCTCATCAGAGTTTATCTGTGCTCCGAATACGGGCTCAATAACTCTCATAAGAATTTTATCTGTGCTCCGAATACGGGCTCAATAACTCTCATCAGAGTTTATCTGTGCTCCGAATACGGGCTTAATAACTCATCAGAGTTTATCTGTGCTCCGAATACGGGTTCAATAACTCTCATCAGAGTTTATCTGTGCTCCGAATACGGGCTCAATAACTCTCATCAGAGTTTATCTGTTCTCCGAATACGGGCTCAATAACTCTCGTCAGAGTTTATCTGTGCTCCGAATACGGGCTCAATAACTCTCATCAGAGTTTATCTGTGCTCCGAATACGGGCTCAATAACTCTCATCAGAGTTTATCTGTGCTCCGAATACGGGCTCAATAACTCTCATCAGAGTTTATCTGTGCTCCGAATACGGGCTCAATAACTCTCATAAGAATTTTATCTGTGCTCCGAATACGGGCTCAATAACTCTCATCAGAGTTTATCTGTGCTCCGAATACGGGCTCAATAACTCATCAGAGTTTATCTGTGCTCCGAATACGGGCTCAATAACTCTCATCAGAATTTTATCTGTGCTCCGAATACGGGCTCAATAACTCTCATCAGAGTATATCTGTGCTCCGAATACGGGCTCAATAACTCTCATCAGAGTTTATCTGTGCTCCGAATACGGGCTCAATAACTCTCATCAGAGTTTATCTGTGCTCCGAATACGGGCTCAATAACTCTCATAAGAATTTTATCTGTGCTCCGAATACGGGCTCAATAACTCTCATCAGAGTTTATCTGTGCTCCGAATACGGGCTCAATAACTCATCAGAGTTTATCTGTGCTCCGAATACGGGCTCAATAACTCTCATCAGAATTTTATCTGTGCTCCGAATACGGGCTCAATAACTCTCATCAGAGTATATCTGTGCTCCGAATACGGGCTCAATAACTCTCATCAGAGTTTATCTGTGCTCCGAATACGGGCTCAATAACTCTCATCAGAGTTTATCTGTGCTCCGAATACGGGCTCAATAACTCTCATAAGAATTTTATCTGTGCTCCGAATACGGGCTCAATAACTCTCATCAGAGTTTATCTGTGCTCCGAATACGGGCTCAATAACTCATCAGAGTTTATCTGTGCTCCGAATACGGGCTCAATAACTCTCATCAGAATTTTATCTGTGCTCCGAATACGGGCTCAATAACTCTCATCAGAGTATATCTGTGCTCCGAATACGGGCTCAATAACTCTCATCAGAGTTTATCTGTGCTCCGAATACGGGCTCAATAACTCTCATCAGAGTTTATCTGTGCTCCGAATACGGGCTCAATAACTCTCATCAGAGTTTATCTGTGCTCCGAATACGGGCTCAATAACTCTCATCAGAGTTTATCTGTGCTCCGAATACGGGCTCAATAACTCTCATCAGAGTTTATCTGTGCTCCGAATACGGGTTCAATAACTCTCATCAGAGTTTATCTGTGCTCCGAATACGGGCTCAATAACTCTCATCAGAGTTTATCTGTGCTCCGAATACGGGCTCAATAACTCTCATCAGAGTTTATCTGTGCTCCGAATACGGGCTCAATAACTCTCATCAGAGTTTATCTGTGCTCCGAATACGGGCTCAATAACTCTCATAAGAATTTTATCTGTGCTCCGAATACGGGCTCAATAACTCTCATCAGAGTTTATCTGTGCTCCGAATACGGGCTTAATAACTCATCAGAGTTTATCTGTGCTCCGAATACGGGTTCAATAACTCTCATCAGAGTTTATCTGTGCTCCGAATACGGGCTCAATAACTCTCATCAGAGTTTATCTGTTCTCCGAATACGGGCTCAATAACTCTCATCAGAGTTTATCTGTGCTCCGAATACGGGCTCAATAACTCTCATCAGAGTTTATCTGTGCTCCGAATACGGGCTTAATAACTCTCATCAGAGTTTATCTGTGCTCCGAATACGGGCTCAATAACTCTCATCAGAGTTTATCTGTGCTCCGAATACGGGCTCAATAACTCTCATAAGAATTTTATCTGTGCTCCGAATACGGGCTCAATAACTCTCATCAGAGTTTATCTGTGCTCCGAATACGGGCTCAATAACTCATCAGAGTTTATCTGTGCTCCGAATACGGGCTCAATAACTCTCATCAGAATTTTATCTGTGCTCCGAATACGGGCTCAATAACTCTCATCAGAGTATATCTGTGCTCCGAATACGGGCTCAATAACTCTCATCAGAGTTTATCTGTGCTCCGAATACGGGCTCAATAACTCTCATCAGAGTTTATCTGTGCTCCGAATACGGGCTCAATAACTCTCATAAGAATTTTATCTGTGCTCCGAATACGGGCTCAATAACTCTCATCAGAGTTTATCTGTGCTCCGAATACGGGCTCAATAACTCATCAGAGTTTATCTGTGCTCCGAATACGGGTTCAATAACTCTCATCAGAGTTTATCTGTGCTCCGAATACGGGCTCAATAACTCTCATCAGAGTTTATCTGTGCTCCGAATACGGGCTCAATAACTCTCATCAGAGTTTATCTGTGCTCCGAATACGGGCTCAATAACTCTCATCAGAGTTTATCTGTGCTCCGAATACGGGCTCAATAACTCTCATCAGAGTTTATCTGTGCTCCTAATACGGGCTCAATAACTCTCATCAGAGTTTATCTGTGCTCCGAATACGGGCTCAATAACTCTCATCAGAATTTTATCTGTGCTCCGAATACGGGCTCAATAACTCTCATCAGAGTATATCTGTGCTCCGAATACGGGCTCAATAACTCTCATCAGAGTTTATCTGTGCTCCGAATACGGGCTCAATAACTCTCATCAGAGTTGATCAACTGACAGTTTCAGTTTGGTGTTCATTTATCCGTCTTCTCTTATATCCGTTATTTTTTTTTATATCCGGACCGTTTCAATCTTTACACCAATCTCACGCAGTCTTGATTCACATTTCTGAAAATTCTCTAAGCGGACGAGGTCTCTCATCGCATCGACTATACCATACTGATCCATTGGTGCACCTTTTCAAATTTTGATCATGCTCGCCAGTGTGTCTGCTCACTCAGTGCCCTCAACACCCGCATGTTCAAGCAATAAAGTATCTTCTTACAACACTATGATAATTCACAAAGTTGATATTCTTTGTTGCCCATTCTGGCCCTGGTAACACAGTAGTAGATCCAAATAAGACGTGCTCTTGTGATATAATAAAAAATAATGCCCCTTTCACGAGTTACAGTATTGTTAGATCGTAACGCCCCCTTTCATGAAATTCTAGTTCTGACGTTAATACAAGCTTTGGTTAATAGATTGTTTTACTTAAATTGTCTCCCTTTCACATTACCCTCAAATATTGTTTTTCCCCCATAAAACGACACACTTAATCGCTGCGACGTGTGTATGTAACACATGGAATGCACATACCACACCCATACACACTCGTACACAACTCCCATTCTCTTTGTGTATAGAAAATGTGCAGCCTTCACGTGCAATCGATTGTTAATGTGGGCTTTCGTGTTAAGCTGTATCGGTAGTTACGTCCCTTGTGTGTGCTCTTTATTTCAATAATTTTTTATCTCCTCTTTGTTTCTTTTTTTGTTAATTGTATTCAAATAAAGACAGAGAAAGGTGTGCTAAAATCCGCTCTCTACTTTTCTATATATCCTTCTATTGTTTTCTATTCTTCATCTTCTCCTTCACAGTTTAACATGTCTACACAACAAGTCCGGTTTTCTTAATAAATGCTGCTGTATTTGAAAGCTCCTCAGTGTTCCCATACAGCTTTCTGTGGATATCTGTCTTTGTGTGTCAGTTTTCCCATACAGCTTTCTGTGGATATCTGTCTTTGTGTGTCAGTGTTCCCATACAGCTTTCTGTGGATATCTGTCTTTGTGTGTCAGTGTTCTTTCCTAGAATGGTTTAGTGTAATGCAGTCTTGCAGGATATGTTCCGCTGTCCGTGCTACTTGTCCATGTGGACACATAGGTGATGGGACCAGTCTTAATCTATTAAACTTACTGTTAGTCTGTTGTGTTCTGTCCTGATGGCGAAACCTGCTCAGTTCTGTCAAGATAGTAGTAGTTGCCTTTTTCTCGAATTATATTTCCTTATTGTGTTTATTGTTCGTCTATCACATGATGATAGTGACTATTTGTGGTACATCTATTTTATGAAATTCAATTAGAGGTATGACCTTGTCTCTCAGTTCGTAGGTGGCTGATAAACCACATGGTGGACCTAAATGTCATTGAACAGTCTGAGCATATGATTATTACTTTCGATGTTGTGTGATTGTCGTTAACTGCTCTAGACACCCACTGTTGAGATGTTGTGTGATTGTCATTAACTGCTCTAGACACCCACTGTTGAGATGTTGTGTGATTGTCATTAACTGCTCTAGACACCCACTGTTGAGATGTTGTGTGATTGTCATTAACTGCTCTAGACACCCACTGTTGAGATGTTGTGCGATTGTCGTTAACAGCTCTAGACACCCACTGTTGAGATGTTGTGCGATTGTCATTAACTGCTCTAGACACCCACTGTTGAGATGTTGTGTGATTGTCATTAACTGCTCTAGACACCCACTGTTGAGATGTTGTGTGATTGTCATTAACTGCTCTAGACACCCACTGTTGAGATGTTGTGTGATTGTCATTAACTGCTCTAGACACCCACTGTTGAGATGTTGTGTGATTGTCATTAACTGCTCTAGACACCCACTGTTGAGATGTTGTGTGATTGTCATTAACTGCTCTAGACACCCACTGTTGAGATGTTGTGTGATTGTCGTTAACTGCTCTAGACACCCACTGTTGAGATGTTGTGTGATTGTCATTAACTGCTCTAGACACCCACTGTTGAGATGTTGTGTGATTGTCATTAACTGCTCTAGACACCCACTGTTGAGATGTTGTGTGATTGTCATTAACTGCTCTAGACACCCACTGTTGAGATGTTGTGTGATTGTCGTTAACTGCTCTAGACACCCACTGTTGAGATGTTGTGTGATTGTCATTAACTGCTCTAGACACCCACTGTTGAGATGTTGTGTGATTGTCATTAACTGCTCTAGACACCCACTGTTGAGATGTTGTGTGATTGTCATTAACTGCTCTAGACACCCACTGTTGAGATGTTGTGTGATTGTCGTTAACTGCTCTAGACACCCACTGTTGAGATGTTGTGTGATTGTCATTAACTGCTCTAGACACCCACTGTTGAGATGTTGTGTGATTGTCATTAACTGCTCTAGACACCCACTGTTGAGATGTTGTGTGATTGTCGTTAACTGCTCTAGACACCCACTGTTGAGATGTTGTGTGATTGTCGTTAACTGCTCTAGACACCCACTGTTGAGATGTTGTGTGATTGTCATTAACTGCTCTAGACACCCACTGTTGAGATGTTGTGTGATTGTCATTAACTGCTCTAGACACCCACTGTTGAGATGTTGTGTGATTGTCGTTAACTGCTCTAGACACCCACTGTTGAGATGTTGTGTGATTGTCATTAACTGCTCTAGACACCCACTGTTGAGATGTTGTGTGATTGTCATTAACTGCTCTAGACACCCACTGTTGAGATGTTGTGTGATTGTCATTAACTGCTCTAGACACCCACTGTTGAGATGTTGTGTGATTGTCATTAACTGCTCTAGACACCCACTGTTGAGATGTTGTGTGATTGTCATTAACTGCTCTAGACACCCACTGTTGAGATGTTGTGTGATTGTCATTAACTGCTCTAGACACCCACTGTTGAGATGTTGTGTGATTGTCGTTAACTGCTCTAGACACCCACTGTTGAGATGTTGTGTGATTGTCATTAACTGCTCTAGACACCCACTGTTGAGATGTTGTGTGATTGTCATTAACTGCTCTAGACACCCACTGTTGAGATGTTGTGTGATTGTCATTAACTGCTCTAGACACCCACTGTTGAGATGTTGTGTGATTGTCATTAACTGCTCTAGACACCCACTGTTGAGATGTTGTGTGATTGTCATTAACTGCTCTAGACACCCACTGTTGAGATGTTGTGTGATTGTCATTAACTGCTCTAGACACCCACTGTTGAGATGTTGTGTGATTGTCGTTAACTGCTCTAGACACCCACTGTTGAGATGTTGTGTGATTGTCATTAACTGCTCTAGACACCCACTGTTGAGATGTTGTGTGATTGTCATTAACTGCTCTAGACACCCACTGTTGAGATGTTGTGTGATTGTCATTAACTGCTCTAGACACCCACTGTTGAGATGTTGTGTGATTGTCATTAACTGCTCTAGACACCCACTGTTGAGATGTTGTGTGATTGTCATTAACTGCTCTAGAAACCCACTGTTGAGATGTTGTGTGATTGTCATTAACTGCTCTAGACACCCACTGTTGAGATGTTGTGTGATTGTCATTAACTGCTCTAGACACCCACTGTTGAGATGGTGCATTTCACATTTTTCCCACACATTATTGTGCCTTTTTTAAAAATTGTATAAATCAATGTAAATGAAGAAATAGATAGATTCACAACATAAAGGAAACCCTACAAAAATTATATTCACAACATAAAGGAAACCCTACAAAAATTATATTCACAACATTAAGGAAACCCTACAAAAATTATATTCACAACATTAAGGAAACCCTGCAAAATTACATTTAAAACATAAGTGAAAACCTGCAAAAATTAGACTGACAACATACAGAAAAACCTGCAAAAATGAGATATCCTATATACACCTTTTTTCTCAAGATAACTGTACGCTTACTCCCAAGAACATTAGAGACCACAACTCCATATCTTCAAGCGATAATTCACGGGTACCTCCAAAAATTGCACTTATAAACACGACGTAAGAGTCCGGATGTGAACCCTCGGCATTTGAACACAAGATAAACACTTAACCACTATGTTGTAGAATGTAATATGATGATTATCATGCCTTGGGGCTCGTAAGATGATCAAAAGGCTCTGATATTTCTATTATTGGGGGGGGGGGGGGGTAGTCCATAAAGTACATCAAAAATTTTGTGGCAGTATTTTACCCTCCTCCTCCCCCTTACTAACAACTTATCAAGAATCCAAAGGCTCACCCCCCCCCCTTCCTTGTGCAATTATGTTTGAAGAGAATGTTTCCCCCTCCCCAAAAAAATATTTTGTGCCCCTAAAATATAAACATAAAATTTTTGAAATAAACTGAAAAATGCTTAAATTCACAAAATTGTATTGTTTTCTAAAATAATAAAAAACACTTTTGTTGACGTCACATTTTGTCATCTCGTAAACGGTCGTCTCGTAAATGGTCGTCTCGTAAATGGTCGTCTCGTAAATGGTCGTCTCGTAAAATCTCAATAACGGCGATACTTGAGATTCCAGATCGGACACCAAGAATTGATATTTAAATGGATTTTTAATTATACTTTTATTTAATTTCATTATCTTTTTTTTATTTTTATAGTATATTTTCATTATAATTTTTTTTAAAATAGCTGCACCCTTCATCGACTATATCAGTATTCTATACTTTTTTATCCGCCGAAGACGGATGTGTCGGGCCATTGAGGAAAATAAAACGGAGACACTGCGCATTTACATTCTCTGAACTACATCCTTCTGGATCTCTAGTAGGAGCATTGTCCTGCTACAAGATAGGTCCAGTGGGAGTTTGTAAATGTGTCCTGCTACAAGATAGGTCCAGTGGGAGTTTGTAAATGTGTCCTGCTACAAGATAGGTCCAGTGGGAGTTTGAGAATGTGTCCTGCTACAAGAGAGATCCAGTGGGACTTTGAGAATGTGTCCTGCTACAAGAGAGATCCAGTGGGAGTTTAAGAATGTGTCCTGCTACAAGAGAGATCCAGTGGGAGTTTGAGAATGAACGCTGAAGAAGAAGTATACTTTTATGGCAGTCAAACAAAATATTGAAAAAGCACCAGGAATAGACAGCTTACCTACAGAACTAAAAATAACGCTTAGATCGACAGTTATAAAGTGGCTACACAGACTGTTCAGTTTGATATGGAAGACACAAAAGACACCACATGAGTGGAATGCAGCGGTGTTTTTTCCCATCTGGAAGAAAAAAAGACAGTAAGAGGGACTTCACAAAACATAGAGGCATATCACTCTTAGGCCACAAAGGAAAACTCTTTAGCAAGATACTAGAGAAGAGGATGCGCACATACATAGAACCACAGCTCAACAACATACAAATGGGCTTTCGGAAAATTAAAAGCTGTACGGATGCAATATTCATCCTCAAACAACTTTCAGAAAGAACGACAGAACATAACAAAGACTTATATTTGGCTTTCGTGGACCAAGAGAAACTTTTTGACCGAGTGGATAGAGCACAAACTATGGATAACACTACAGACATAAGGAGTCCCCCAACATCAGATAAACCTATGTCAGAGCATATACGTCAATAGTCAATGCGCAGTAAGAACCAGCACAGGTACATCGGATAGTTTCTAAATTCACTCGGGGGTGAGATAGGGATGTGTACTATCCCCCTATTGTTTATAACATACATAGATCACATCTGCAAAGTATAGACAACGGAAGAAATCAATCTGAAAGATAACTTAAACTAATTGCTATTTGCAGACGACCAAACACTAGTAGCATCATCAGAAGAGCAACTACACAGACAAATAGATTATATCAAACATGCTAAACCTTTATCATGAAGATATAGAAAAGACCGAAGTAATGAAGATAAGAAGAACAGAAAGAAACACTAATATACATATTGAAAATAACAGACTTAAATAGACAGAATTCACATATCCAGGTAGCAATAAAACAACAGACGACAAGAACAGCAAAAAAAAAATACACAATAGATGTAGTAAAATCATACCAAGCCCTAGGACACATGACACCAATCTTCAGAAACAAAAATTTAGATTTAAACACCAAAATAACACTATTCAAAACGATTATTATGCCAACGCGTCGCTACCATAGCCAAACATGGACAATGACAGCACAAGTCAAACGTAAACTTGTGACAGCTGAAATGACATGCTTACGAAGTATCCTAGGACTGTTGCTAAGAGACAGAGTGAGGAATGAGGACAGTAGACAAAGAACCGGCACCACCCCAATCTTCAAATATATTAAGAGCCAACAGATCAAATGGTTCGCACACATCAGCAGACTACCATCAGACAGCTTACTACAGCAATCTATGCTACACAGATACAGGGAGGTAAATACTAAATAAAGTAAACTGGTTACTGTAGATACCTAACTATCGATATAAAATAATAATAAATAACAACAAAACATAGAACACAGACAATTATCAACGTATCGGCCCTATTGGGACCTTTATTCTTCAAGCCTTTGCCTAGCAACCACATTCCATTCTGTCGGACATCCTCCGATATTTTGGTTATTATTACAGATACAGTGAAGACAGACATACAGGCCGATCACGAAAACAATGGAACAATCAAAATAAAAGAGACGACAAATTCCACAATATACTCAGCACACATCTCCAAAAAACTCTTCTACCTCTGAGGCTGAAAAGCAGCAAAGAGTTTAGCGAATAGATAGATAGACAAAATATAAATTAACCCAAATGTCAGCTGACATATTGCACACTCAACCGACTTTTGTTAATATCGTTATTTATGTGTCCTAGACGTGTATAAAACGCATTATATACCAGCTGTATGTAGTACTGTATGATTACATTTGGACTTCAGCCATTTTCCCGAGCTTGATGCATGATTTCAGGCGGGTAAGTTTGTGGAAAAAAACTTTTTCTGCTAGATGATTATTGCATATAATATTTTTCTGCTAGATAATTATTGCATATAATATTTTTCTGCTAGATGATTATTGCATATAATATTTTTGCAGACACCGAAAAAAAATGTATTTTATTACTCAGCCAAGTAATATCTACAGCGAGAATATCTTTGAACATATAGAAGAAATGCCAGGACTCCAGATCAATGGGAAAATAATAAACAACCTGAGATATGCAGATGACACTGTTCTTATAGCAGAAAGTGAACATGAACTACAAAGACTAATAGATCACGTCAATAAATCAAGTAAAGAATATGGACTGGATATAAATATCAAAAACAAAAACCATGATAATCAGCAAAGACACAGAAGAACAAGAGCTAAACATAAACATACAAGGAAAGAAACTGCAAATAAAACATTATCAATATTTTGGACACATAGTCACATATGACAGCAGATGTCAAACAGAAGTTAAAAGGAGAATAGAAATGGCTAAAAGTACCTTCAATGACATGAGGAAAATAGTAGCATCTAAATAAATAACACCGCCGAAGACGAATGTGTCGGGCCATTGCCGCAAATAAAACGGCGACACAACACATTTCCATTCTCTGGACTCTATCCGGCTGGAAATCTAGTAGGGCCACGGTCCTGCTACAAGGGAGATCTAGCGGGAGTTTGAGAATGAAAGCTGAAGAAGATGAAGAAACAAATAACAAACAAGTTAAAAATGAGAATTATAAAATGTTACATCTATTCAATATTAATGTATGGCTCAGAAACATGGACATTAAACAAACAATTAGAAGACATAATTAATGCATTTGAGATGTGGATGTATAGGAGAATAGGGAGAATATCATGGAAAGAGAAGAAAACAAACAAAGAGGTTCTAACAACACTGAATATGAAGAAAGAAATTATTAAGAGAAATAAAGAATAGTCAAGTAAAATATTTTGGTACATAACAAGACATGACACCTTGTTGAAGACCTCTCTTGGGGATAAAGTCGAAGGTAAGCGAGCAAGAGGTTAGGAGAGATACAAATGGAGAGTAAACATCACAAGATGGACATGTTACAGTCTAGCAGAGTGCACCACCAAAATAAGAGACGGGATGTTGTAGCCAACCTTCGTTGCTGAGACGGCACTTGATAATGATGAAGTATGTGAAAACTGCAAGCTTGAGTTCAAGGTCGGGTTAACTTTGCTTCGTCGGTTACAATTATTGCCACACGTGCAGCTGAATACGTTTTGTGGGTTTTATTTTGTAATATCAATATATTTTATCAGCCCATCTAGCGTTCTTGTTAAACTTGAGTGTCGTGTGGTGCTTTCAGTAGTTAGCATCAAGATATGTATGCATGTATGTATGTATGTGTATATATATATATATATATATATATATATAATCATTTCATTTTCCTTTTGTGCTGAAGTTAGCGCATAGGGCAGAGGTCAGATCTCTCCAATTCTGTCTGTTCAAAGCTATTTTGTTCAGTTCTTGAATAGTATGAATATTGGTTGTTTTACTTTCTCTAAGTATTGTTCTCCTGAGTGTTTCTTTTGGTCTACCCCTTGCTCTTTTGCCTGTAGGTATCCATTCAAGAGATTGGTGGTGTATTCTGTTGGTGTCTGAGCGTAGGACATGCCCGATGTAGGACCAACGGCGTTTTCTGATAACATCTGTGATGAAATTTTGATGTGTCTCTTCTCTAATTTTATCATTCGATTTGAATTCACTCCAATGGGTGTTAGTTATCCGACGAAGACATTTGTTCTCGAAACTCAGTAATTTCTTTTCTGAAGATAAAGAGCTTTTCCAGCTCTCACATCCATATGATAGCACCGGAATAACGCAGGAATTAAATAAGCGTATTTTCGTGCGTCACAAAACCAATTAGTTTACAGCGTCAGTTGGGACAGTTCTGTAAAGCTACATCTGCCACAGAACCGATTAGTTTACGGCGGCAGTTGGCACAATTCTGTAACGAACACACCACACAAATAAGCATGTGGAAGCTAGCTATTTGTCCAATTTAAGTGTGTTCCCAAGAGGAACATATGAAATAATCAATAAAAGAGATATACACAATACGAACTCTCTACGTAATCACAGCGTATACAGCAGGCATACTAATGGATTTGATATTTACTAAACCAAAGAGCGAGTCAATGGTTTGGTGTTTATCCATTTTGTTTGTTTTTATTTTTTTTTTTAAATCTAAACCCTACGTTTCATTATTGAATTAGTTAATGTATTAGTTAGAATTGGTAATTTCAATGAATATAAATGAAATTGGTTAACTTTATTTTACTTTATTTATAAGAGAAACATTTCTGTATGCGTTGCCATTGTGGCACAAAAAAGATGTCACTGACTGAACTTATTAATACAAGAGTGTTTATCTATCTGTCTATCTATATATCTATCTACTATATATATATTCGCTAAACCCGTTGTTGTCTTTCAACGTCAGAGGTAGAAGAGTTTTTTGGAGATGGCCTTCGTGTGTGATGAGTATATTGTGGATTTTGTCGTCTCTTTTATTTCGGTGGTCCATCGTTTTTGTGATCGGTCTCTAGGTCTGCCTTCACTGTATCTGTGTAGTATAGCTTGCTGTGGTATGCTGTCTGATGGTAGTCTGCTGTCTGATGGTAGTCTGCTGATGTATGCAAACCATTTGAACTGTTGTATTTTTTATTAGTAAGTAAAGTAAAGTTAACCATAACATTTATTAACTGCCGTAGGTGTATGAAATGTTAACCATCTCGCATTAATAGTAAAAAGAAATCCGGTCAAGAAAATAGTTCGTGTGCTTGAACGTGTCACCTGTGTTCAGAAATGTGATGGCGATTGTTGTTTGTTTGCCCATATGTGTATACTGAATAAAACGGCATATGCTTACCAGCGCGTGTAGTGGAAGTGTATCGTGATGGTATCTCCGCTTATCTAACTATGATCTAGTTGTCTGACGACCGGAGATCTTCAAATTTTACAAGAATATCACGTGACCAATTAACAGGAAGCGGTTCCCAAGATTCTCATCTAATGTAGACACAAAAGTGACCAATGAAAATTCTGGAGAGGTCTTCTTCTACATTCTTTCTCAAACTCCTTCAGATTAGCAGGATTTAGTTGTGTATGGACGAGGGAAAAAAATCTCTACAGCTTTAAAAAATGTTGGGTTGATAGCCACGTCCTGATAGGATATGCTACCGATTTATATGAACGGATAAGGCATGTATCTATAAAAGTATATAAAGATGGTCTATAAGGGTAGATCCACATTTTTCGATGATTGCTGAACGGATATTTTGAAGGATAAAGAAATAGTTAATTTTTAAAAAAAGAGAGCTGCTTACAGGCATCAGAAAGAGAGTTCACGTTTTTTGGACGCATCATGAGAAGATGAAAGGTATAACATATTGTAACAACAGGCAAATTGAAAAGCAAGAGGAGTAGGGGAATACCAATAGAGAACATGCTTGATAACCTAGATATTTGGCATGGGAGAACATCAGTATCGGAAAGATTGACAGCACACGAAATAGAAGGCGGTGGAAAGAATAACGAACACCACACGGCATGGACCATAAAAAGGATAGATGATTGATATGTGCATGGGGACATTTTGTTCGACTAATATTAATCTCGATAACGGAATGCGTTGTGTCATGGTTTACACATTTGCTGCGATATCTGCGTCTTTCGGCATAGTATATCCGACTTCAGCATGGATTCTGAGTCACTTTGGCGATGTATGGGACTGGACAGCAAGTTTCACTCATAACCTCAGTATGTTATGTTTCGCCCATAAAACCTCTTTCGACATGCATTAAAGGTAAACAGCTATTATGCTATTTCCTTTGCACCCCTTACGAGCCCACAACGCCCGGGCGTTGGTCCAACGTCATGGTTCATTACGGAATGATATTCCCACATTTTTAACCAAACAAACCATACATTATTTAACGAAACGAACTTTCACTAAAGACACATACAACGCAGCATTTATTTGATCTGCGCGCAACGCATTGAATGCCTCCCCTTTCCTTATCCCCTGGAAGACCCATTGGTCTCGGAAGTGGGGGGGGGGGCTGTCAGTGCTTTGCACGCACATCAAATAACCACTAGCAGAAGCTGAGTGTTTTTTTATCTCCGTGTCCCGGATATTGTATGAAATCAAGCCTAATATTAAAAAGTTGGAATATGTGTGCATATCATTGCGTATACCAGCCACGTCACTTTACACGGATCTATTTTTAATTCGATAAACCCGAAAGGGAGGTCTGAGTGCCACATTGGATGCATCAACACACATAGTCCTCCATCGATTTCTATCTTCAATAACGCGAATATAAATAACCAAATGGTCAGAGGGTGTCCGACAAAGTGGATGGTGCCGCAGTAACCTAATGAACAAATAGTAACGCAAAATGAGGTAAACAGGTTACTAAAACACTTACCTAGCATATTAATAAAAATATATTTAAAAAAGTATATATAAAAAACATACAATAAAACTAAACAGGACAATTCTCCACGTATCGGCTCAAATTGAACCTTTTTCAAGAGACAAACAACAGAAAACGACAAAATAAAAAACAAAATAGATGTCTATATTTCATCAAGCCCCGTCTCCATAGCGCAGAGATGGCAACGCATCTAGTAAAAGTGAAAATGCGTGCATTCATTATAAACAAACCGAAAGTGGGAAATTAGAGACACTACAAATGAGTGCAAGAATAATAAAAGAAAAAGATAAGAAAAATACCCCTTTTGTCACTATTTTTCTTATCTTTTTCTTTTATTATTCTTGCACTCATCTATAGTGTCTCTAATTTCCCACTTTTGGTTTGTTTATAATGAATGCACGCATTTTCATTTTAACTAGATGCGTTGCCATCCCTGCGCTATTATGGAGACGGGGCTTGATGAAATATAGACATCTATTTTGTTTTTTATTTTGTCGTTTTCTGTCTCTTGAAAAAGGTTCAATTTGAGCCGATACGTGGAGAATTGTCCTGTTTAGTTTTATTGTATGTTTTTTTATATATACTTTTTTAAATATATTTTTATTAATAGGCTAGGTAAGTGTTTTAGTAACCTGTTTACCTCATTTTGCGTTACTATTTCTTCAATAACGCGGAAGAGTGGAGGATAGATTTTGTCCTCCCCTTCTGTGATGTTGTCTGTCCATGCTTTTATTTGACCTCCGCTGCTTCTTCCTCCCTCGACAGTTCCCTGCAGTTTTATTTTTGACAAGGAATCATATCTGCATACACGTCAAAATCATGCAAGTTTTCGTCGTTTCACTATTGAAAGAACTGGTTCCTTTGAACCTGTATATATCTCTATTTTATTTTTTACGAATACACATTTAGAAGGATGTTTGAGCCAGCATGGCTTATATTGACAATTTGTCACGGTATAATTTATCTGCACACTTGGTCACACTATCTGTGCATTATCATCGTTACGTTATAACTACTTCCGTTTCCTATATTGTAGTTTAAGTATATATTGCCAGTTTGGCTTGAGAAATAATTGCTACAATAGTTCACCTCTCTTAGTGATACTTGACTCAATATTGCTCAACTATATTCATACAATCTTTTTCGACCTTGTCCCACTTAGAATCGTTTCAAGTTTAAAAGGTTTTGTTTCCATGAAGCACGTTCAGAAACTTCAAGACAAATTGCTCTCAAACGTTTTCTGACCGTAGTTTCCATTGAGGCAATTTTTAAAACTTCTTGTTCGTTTGCGTTCGTTAGTTATCACCAGTCTTGTGCAGAAAAGGATGTAATCCAGAGAATGGAAGCTGTCATAGTTTACAGATTACCTGCGAAACCTGCTTCTTTCCATCTGAAGTTGTTAGCTATTCTGTCGAAATCTTTCTCGTGATCGTGCATCCGAACTGTTCAGAAAGCAATGGCAAACTACTGAAGGTAATTAGAAACTTTGCAAATACACTACAGCCAGAAAAAAATGTTGAGTTGATGGTTACATCCTGATTATGATTATCTACCAATAGAGTTGAATTAATGACATTTGCTACCACAATAAACACATGAAGTAATACTTTGGTTAGTTGTTGACACAATAAACACATGAAGTAATACTTTGGTTAGTTGTTGACACAATAAACACATGAAGTAATACTTTGGTTAGTTGTTGACACAATAAACACATGAAGTAATACTTTGGTTAGTTGCTGACACAATAAACACATGAAGTCATACTTTGGTTAGTTGCTGACACAATAAACACATGAAGTAATACTTTGGTTAGTTGTTGACACAATAAACACATGAAGTAATACTTTGGTTAGTTGTTGACACAATAAACACATGAAGTAATACTTTGGTTAGTTGCTGACACAAATAAACACATGAAGTCATACTTTGGTTAGTTGCTGACACAATAAACACATGAAGTAATACTTTTGTTAGTTGCTGACACAATAAACACATGAAGTAATACTTTGGTTAGTTGCTGACACAATAAACACATGACGTAATACTTTGGTTAGTTGTTGACACAATAAACACATGAAGTAATATTTTGATTACTTTGTTCAGTAAAATGTACCTCTTATGGTGAGCTACGCCTGATTCAACCGCGGACATTAGTCTAATTTGATTATATCAGAACTGTACAACTATTAAAAAATAGTTAGGTGACCGTTCTTGTGATCCAGTCACCGACGTATGATCGCCTACACCACTCGGCGTGGTTCTTGATTGATGGAATCGATAATCGTTGTATTTCTTATTCGTCATATGTTATTATGATTGTGTTCTGGATAAAGGCCTTTTAGTAAATACGTCGATTTGTGTGTATGTTATTGTGTGTATTTCTAGTGATTAGCAAAACATAATTACCGTATTCCAAGTTTCGCCTGTTTGTAAGTCACCAAGATTGTTAAAGCTTAATCGTTAGCGGCACCCTACAACTCTGTGGAACCCCTACAACTCTGTGGAACCCCTACAACTCTGGAACCCGTACAACTCTGTGGCACCCCTTCAACTCTGTGGCACCCCTTCAACTCTGTGGAACCCCTACAACTCTGTGGCACCCCTTCAACTCTGTGGAACCCCTACAACTCTGTGGAACCCCTGCAACTCTGTGGCACCCCTGCAAATCACGTTTGCCTAATTACTAAATAACAATCTTATCAGTGAACAAAGTGAAAGTCACCGTTTATCATACAACATTGTACTGGAGGGAAGTGTTACAAGTACACGACCTCTATGTACTCAAATATATAGTATTTGAATGTCGGGGTAACCGACTCATGATAAACTACTGATTTTTCAACCCGAGTTCAATAGCTCATCAGTGGGTTTTATCGCTGAGAAGAGGGACACACAAAGAATACATAGCAACTGGTGGCTATAGAAGTGAGTGAGTTATAGAATAGTTAGACAATATTAGGGGAAAATGAACAATTTTTTGGTGGCCTGCAAACTTGTCTGAGTGGGCCATGGAATAGTTAGATAATTAAACGATATTAGGAAACTATAAAATATTTTAAAACTTGACGTTATCAGTGAACTTCGACAGTATAGAAGGCCTGTTCGCAGAATTAATTATTCCTTGATTCGCTACGTTTTTTATTATTCTTGTGCTATCTTTTGGTCACTATTTCTATACTTGGAGTTGTCTTGTCTATTTTTAGCATGCGACTCCAAGTATATAAATAGTGGCCAACGGAAAACACGAGAACAGTCAAAAAATGTCAGTAATGAAGGCACAATAAATTATGTGCAAGGGTCTTCCATTTTAGACGGCCAACGTTATCTTGATGATACAAGATGTATATAGAACAGTCTAGTACTGGTTGTTGGGATAGTACACGCAACCGTTAGTGATCATCATCAAATACCGTCTCCGCAACAGATCTCCAACATCCCCTGCCTCTTGTTTTGGTGGTGCACTCTGCTAGACTGTAACCTGTCCATCGTGTGATGTCACTCTCCCACTTGTATCTCTGTCTACCTCTTGCTCGCTTCCCTTTGACTTTACCCTCAAGTAAGTTCTTCGATAAGGTTTTTTAATGTGTCCAAAATATTTTATTTGCCTGATCTTTATTTCTCTTAGTAGTTCTTTCTTCATATTAAGTGTTTTAGCACCTCTTTATTTGTTTTCTTCTCTTTCCATGATGTTCTACCTATTCTCCTATATACCCACATCTCAAAGGCATCAAATTTGTCTTCTAATTGTTTATTTAGTGTCCATGTTTCTGAGCCATACATTAATATGGAATAGATGTAGCATTTTATAATTCTAATTTTTAACTTGTTTGTAATTTGTTTAGATGTTAATATTTTCCTCATATCATTGAAGGCACATTTAGCCATTCCTATTCTCCTTTTCATTTATGTTTCACATCTGCCATCATTTGTGACTATGTGTCCAAGATATTGATACTGTTTTACTTGTTGTAGTTTCTCTCCCTGTATGTTTATGTTTAGCTCTTGTTCTTCTGTGTCTTTGCTGATTATCATGGTTTTTGGATATTTATATTCACTCCATATTCATTACTTAATTTATTGACTTAATCTATTAGTCTTTGTAGTTCATGTTCACTTTCTGCTAAAAGAACAGTGTCATCTGCATATCTCAGGTTGTTTATTATTTTCCCATTGATCTGGAGTCCTGGTTAGCGATAACAATTTGGAAATGTTATACGTTTCAAATTTTCATCACACATAACCCTGGTGGAGACAGCTCACTTTAGCTAACAAGCGGGTCACACTGGAGAGTAGGTCAAGAAGCACTACCAATAGGCATCTGCGTGGAAAGGAATTTCTGGTGAAAAGGGTGGGGGGGGGGAGATCCACATACTCCAAGAATGTCCAGATTACAAAGAACTGCGAGGCAGGACATAGTCAAACCTGACTGAAATGCAAGGCACGACATAGTCAAACCTGACTGAAATGCAAGGCACGACATAGTCAAACCTGACTGAAATGCAAGGCACGACATAGTCAAACCTGACTGAAATGCAAGGCACGACATAGTCAAACCTGACTGAAATGCAAGGCACGACATAGTCAAACCTGACTGAAATGCAAGGCACGACATAGTCAAACCTGACTGAAATGCAAGGCACGACATAGTCAAACCTGACTGAAATGCAAGGCACGACATAGTCAAACCTGACTGAAATGCAAGGCACGACATAGTCAAACCTGACTGAAATGCAAGGCACGACATAGTCAAACCTGACTGAAATGCAAGGCACGACATAGTCAAACCTGAACTGTAGCAAAAACTTTGTGCAGCTACTGTGACCTGGACAAGACTGTGAGCTTCGTACTAGTGACTTGACTGAAGGTCTAACAAGACCAAATGAATCCTGAACGCAGAAGAAGTAGAGGGGAGAAAATATGAGACACTTACACCAACGGCACAGGCAACAGACCATCATCTTTCGTCTAAGAAATGTCTGCTACAGGCTAAAGGGCCACCTGTACCGAATCAGGATTGTCCGCACAATTCAATGTCTTTATGAAATAGGAATGCAGGCATGCTCCTGAACCGAGACCATTGCACCTGTGTACAGAAAGCCTTCATTGGTGCCATTTTTATTATTGTTGTGATTTTCAGTGGTCACTATATACTTTGAATATATAGTCACATGGCAAAAGAAAAAGCGAAACCATTCCAACAAAATACAGGAAAAAAAAATAAAAATTCGATTTTGGGGTCATGTTGACCTTACTATAACATTCTTTATACTGGAACCCCGTTATTTCTGAACCATGACCGTCGAAAGATAATAATGCATGAACACACTCAAAGACTGGTCACACTCCACCTAGCTGACGCACAACCCTTGAGATGAAACATCCGCTCTGACCTGGAGAAGACAAAGCCTTGTCCTCAGGACAGACCTGAAGATCTAACCAAACAAAAAGAATCCAGATAACAGAATAATAACAATGAACATGATATTTCTGTGTCTTCAATCTGCAAACCGTAACTCCGATTCTGAAATTCTTCTTCTTCATCGTTCATTCTCAAACTCGCACTGTATCTCTCTTGTAGCATGACAATTTCATACTAGATTTTCCAGCAGGATGTAATCCAGAAAATGGAAATGCGCTGTGTCGCCGTTGTATTTGCGCCAGTGACCTGACACATCCGTCTTTGATGGGATTCTGAAATAATTCCAACCATTCACTCCACAAACTGTCAGTTTTACATTTGTTACGACTGCCTTTTTCATGTCTTAAATGTTCATATCAATAACGATCTGACGCAATGTTTAATTACATATTTGTTTCAGCAGATTGGTGACACATGTCCAGAGTTAGATTTTCATAAACTCCAGTACTGAACATACCCAGGATACCAACAACAGAATGGTGAGTTGTGTTACTATCACTATGTGTTATGATTAATGGGTAAATAAATAATATAGTTTAGAAGCATCGGGGAGTTATAGAAACAATCAAATGGCAGCAGAATGGAGTTGAACGAGGTCTGTTCAGTTCACACCTATTCATCTCGCAATTACACGTTACATGTGAAGAAATCTTGTTTATGTTATTTATGTTTCCAACTAGGCGTATTGGTCCTTGTAGTACTGAGACCTTAGGTATGTATTAGTATTAAATGTTTGTGGTCTTTGATGACATTACATACAAGTGCAGTGTGTGTGTATTGTCTGCGTGCCGATCAACCTGTCCATATTCATAGTAACCTGATTTTTTTTGGTTGAGTAAAATGTACCTCTTATGGCGAAGTACGCACCCTTCAACCACGGACGTTTGTCCAAATTGGTTACATCAAAGATTTTTTTACCATTAAAAAATAGTGGAGGTTGCGGTAATCCAGTTGCCACAACCTCCAGGAATTAGTTTATTCAGGTCATAGTAACCTGAAAATATACACGTTGAATGTCTTCAATAAAATCGCGTTTTTAGGGATTTGTCGAATTAAAAATACATCGAAATGATTGTCATGCCCTGCCGAAGACGGATGTGTCGGACCACTGGCGCAAATAAAACGGCAACACACCGTATTTCCATTCTCTTGATTTCCATGCTGGAAATAGGACAATGGTCCTGCTACAAGGGAAATCAAGCGGGAGTTTGAGAATGAACGCTGAAGAAGAAGATTGTCATGCGAGGCAAATAGGTGCTGGCTAAACAAACCTGATGCAAGTCCCAGATTCCCAGATTAAATGTCAACGAGATATTTCTTGCGTGACGACAGATCAAACACCTGAAGTATTATTTCGATTGCGCCCCCCCCCCCCCAGAGTCTCCCAATGTAACTATTTGAGTTGGCAATGTATGTTAGTTTATGTTTATCCTTTACTAATGTAACCTTAAATTTATTTTGGGTTAGGGTTAGTTATGTAAAACAAAACCTCTCCTAAACCTAACCTTAAGCCTAACCCTTAAAAACATCAATAGTTAAATTAATAATTGATAGATAGCAATTGGCAAATATTGCCAAGGGAAATAATCAAATTAATAATCACATCGAGAGATGCGTGTTCGAAACCAGAACCGTTGTTTCTCTCATTTCTTGATAGCCTATCAACCTCTCCCTGGCCAACACGCGTAAGAATCTCATTTTAGTTTCTTAGATGACCCTTGGGCGTGCCAAATGTTAGGACATGTCCCACACACTATGTGTGTCAAATATTCAGGCGTGTCATATTCAAGGTGTCAAATATTTGGACACGTCATAGTGTCAAATATTCAGGCGTGTTACATAAATGGTGTCAAATATTCAGGCGTGTTACATAAATGGTGTCAAATATTCGGACGTGTCACATAAATGGTGTCAAATGTTCGGGCATGTCAATTATTTTCTTCATATCTGTGTACATCTCGAGTCCCTCGCCAATTATGGACTCATCCGAATCATCCTCAAAAGTGACGCTATTTGACTTTATACGTGAATTTCATTAGTCACTTTGTGTATACTTCGTGTTGAGAAACAATGAAAATCACGGGGAAACGTTCACTAGCGTGACTTATGAAGGATGAAGTCTTTTTACCTGTACTAGTGTTCTCATGTCTCGATGTTCACTTGTCATTGATATTCGCACATGACATTGGCCTTCGTACGTGTCAACGGCTTTCTCAGATGTCAACGGCTTTCTCAGATGTCAATGACTTTCTCACATATCAATGGTTTTCTCAATTTTCATTGGTTTTCTCACATTTCAATGGTTTTCTCACATATGAATGGTTTTCTCACATTTCAATGGTTTTCTCACATATCAATGGTTTTCTCGCATTTCAATGGTTTTCTCACATTTCAATGGTTTTCTCACATATCAATGGCTGTGTTATAGTCAATTGTTCCCACAATCTGGGTATTTCCAGATGGCAATGCAATGCGTTGCTCGTATGTAAATAATGTACATGTATTGCAATTCAACACTCTTCTTGTGTGAATATGCTTCGATTGAGCCATTGACCAGAAGTGTCACACATTCTCACGCATCACTGATTCAATAACTTTAGCACAGAGTCATTGATCGTCACACTATCCGTAACTTTCATGTCATATTAACCGCACTTAAAAAGTGAATTACAAAACTGAAAAAAAGGGTAAACGATTTCAAATAAGATGTGTCAAAATGTGATATGAAGTATCTGTTATTATTTGCGTGAAGAAGTAATTCGTTTGATCATATAGTGCAGGCAACATGTAAACTACTTTTGGCAGTGGTGAAACCTCACAAATTTGTTTCATTTGGACATGTAACAAGAAATTATCTAGTTTTCTAAAACTGTTTTGCAAGGAACAGTTGAGGGTGGAAGGAGAAGAAACGGTAAAGAAAATCTTGTATTGATATCAAGGAATGTCATGGGCATGAATTTTCCACACTCCTCCGAATGGTTTAGAACAGAGCTGTTAGTAGGGTTTTTTTTAATGCTGATGTCTCCAGTGCGGCACATCTAACCTTGATGGGTGATGGGTATTATTATTATTATTATTATTATTATAGGCCTATACTCTGAGAAAAACACTAAGAAATAACACAAAACTCAAAGTCTTCAACACCTGCATAATTCCAACATTAACATATGGATGCGAAAGTTGGAAAGCAACATCAAAATTACAAGGCTACTGAACTTACGTTGGTCAGACTTCAAATCATACACAGTTGTCAGACAAGAATCAAAACAAGAATATGTATCCACCTATATTAGAAAGCGTCGCTGTAATTACATCGGACACGAACTACGAATGGATACTGAAAGACTCCCCTGTCAAGCTTTGATGTGGTCACCAAAAGACAAGAGAAAACGAGGAAGACCAAAAGAAACTTTACGTAGAACTATTACAAGGGAAAGTTTCACCATCGGTATCAGAAACAATGAAGAACTAAAGCAAATTGCAATGAAACGAGAGATATGAAAATCTTTGACATCCGCCCTATGTATCGACTTTGACCCTAGAGGAATAACTAACTAATACTCTGAGAAACCAATGTTCTACTCATTTTCGTTATGAAATGAAAAGGATGTCTACAAACTTATTACTAACTCGATGAGCATGATTGTGAAAGTTCAGGCGGGGTGTATTCGGGAACAGTGGCTGGGTGTGGTGAAGAATTCCTGAGTGCGGAAAGTGATTTTTAGTTTTGTGCCGGGACATGCGGAAGTCCGGGGTAATGATAATGAGAGCAGATAGGTGGACACACACGCGGCTACTGCGGCCGTTGGCGGAGCTATGGATAGGGCAGATATTTTGAACCCCTTACGGGACAACTAACGAATAAATGACTGTTAAGTGATGATTAAACTTGTTCCATGACTAGAATAGGGAAGCTTGGTTTGAAATGAGGTGCCGCTAGAACGGAGCGGTTTCTTGGGCGAGGAAGAATGATTTTCAATAAACAGCCTACTGGGACAGTCAGTCTACGTGAGATAGCGAAGAATATACACAAGAAGGAGAGATTAGATCACTGACGGACTTCGCCCATGTGTTGCCGGGGCCCGAAAGGGGAGCAAAGAATGGCAACACTGTTTACCTTCCACGCATGTCGTAAAAGGCAACTAAGGAAGTTATGGGATGGAGTTGGCTGTCCCATCCCATATAGAGTCAGTGACCCAAAGCCATGCTGAAGTCGGATGTGTCAGGCCGAAAGCGCAGATATCGCAGCAATGTTGTAAACCATGACACAACGCATTCCGTACTCCAGACTACATCCTGCTAATCTGCAGGAGTTTGAGAACGAACGCAGAAGAAGAACTGATGGACTTGTCCGGAGTACAATGACGATGATCCAACGATTAACTAACTGTGAACTCATTTATAAATTTATATTGGTGGTGACACTACATCATATAAATTGTGAATATTTAGTTCCGATCTGTGCATATCAGTTTGCAGCGATGTTATAGACACCCTATATTATTAATCAACAAATTATTTAAATAATAATGATATAATACTTCCAGAATGTAGTATTCTTTATGGATGTTCCGTACTCCTCAGCAACAATCGGGGAGCATTCCAGGGCCGTAAATACGTCTTCTATCAGGGATGGGGTGGGGTTTTACCTTTTTTAATGCATTTACCTTTTTGTGAATGATTCTTCTTTAGCTTGAAAAAATTGAGAACCTTTTTATTTTGAAAATCATTATCAGTGGTATGGAGTTTACCTACCTTTTAGTTCAATTCCTAGTACTAAAAGTCAGGCTCTAATTTCCTAAAGGGAAATTTTCCCCAGACTCTATCTACGGGCTTGGTACTTTCCCATGTCATCATGTGACATATTCTCTCTACAGCGTGGTCTTCCTTATGGATTCTTTAAACACTCTGCGATTCTGTGCGAGTTGACCTGCCACAGCTAGAGACATGTTTACGCAATCTGATATATCACTTCATCATCATCGTCTTGAGCGCCCTCTTCCCCTGTTGCCGTTAACTCTGCCTTCAGCTACTAATCTCTCCATGCTGTTTGTCTCTTTACATGACCAATAAAAAATCAGCTTTATTATAATATAGTCTCTTCGGCGTTTATTGATCCTAACACTTCTTGATTTGTATTTTTAGCTGTCCATGGTATATGTAAAATTTTTCTGTAGCATCTCATTTCGAAAGCAACGATTCTCTTTGCTACTATTTTATTTAATGTCCATGCCTCACAACCGTATAGTGTCACTGGAAATACGCATGTTCTGAAAATACATAGTTTTTAGCTATGCTGCTGGTACCTTGTCAAAGATTTTCAATTGGGAAACTTTCATTGTCAGAGCATCCATAATATAATTACTTGGCACATTACTCCTGTAGTTTGTCATTGCTTTCAGGAGGAAATCCATTTATCGAATAACACACAAAGAAACACATTCATTTTATTCGTCATATTTTAGCTGAAGTCCCATTAATTATCCTGCATATACTGAAATTGAGAATGGAAGGAAAATAATGGTACGCCTTGTCTTAGCTACTTGTGCCGTGAAGTATCGTGGGGAACCACAGTCTATGTTCATTGTCATAGCCACTTGTGCCGTGAAGAATCGTGGGGAACCGAAGTTGTACCGTGAAGCGCCGCGGAGTGCCGAAGTCTATGTTCTATTGCCAAATGTATTGCTGTTGTTGTAATCTCATGGGAATTACAGCTTGTCTCTGATAGTGTCGACCCATTTACTTCTTGGTCTTCCTCTTTCCTTCATCCTGGATATTCTGCTGGTAATACGCTCTCGACGTGAGGCAATCAGGCTCCATTCTCATTAAATATCCAAAACATTGATTTGTTGTCTCTTGATGTAGTCATTGACTGTGTAGTTCTTACGATTTATTTGATGTCATCGTTGCGCATTCTATCCATTCTTGTAACGCCGACAATCTTTCTCAAACACCTCATCTCACATGTTGTAATCTTACTTTCCTGTGCTTTAGAAAGAGTCTATATTTTACATTAATAGCACAATGTTAGTATAAAAATAATATTTATTAATCTTCATGTAGTTCTCACGCCGATGTTCAGATGTCTAAGTAGTGGTGTCAGTTGATATGATGTCTTTGTACATCAGTTGGCCCTTTGACATCCAGTCTCAATTTCCTTGTCTAACTTTCCATCTTCTGTGAAAGCACTTCCTCAGATATCTAAATTCTCCTTTCATTGACATGTATGATTATTTGGGCCGTTTGTTCCGCTGCTTTTCATTGTCTCGCTGTTTTTCATTGTCTCAGTTTTGTGGCACTGATTATGTTTTTCGCGCCCAAGATGACATTTTAAGTGTATTCCGCATTGTCGTAAATAAGATCGTCTGGAAATGGTAATTCATTTATTTCGTTGTCCTCTGTACTACCTTCTATTTGTTGCTCTCGTCTAGTCTCTGTGGTAATTTTGTTTATATAAATGTTGAATAGTTGTGGTAACAGCCCTATCGTATTCCTAATTAAATTCTCGATTTATCCGGCAGTCCGTTACTTACTAGTTCTTACTTCACCGCCATATTTCTTGGTAGAAGGCCTTGATATCATATTGTCCAGTAACTGTCAATTTATTCCGCTATCTGACATTATCGACCATTGTTCCTGTCTACTCGGTCAATAATATACATTGTGTGTGCTATTTTCTTTGTTTTCTCCATATTTACTTATTCTGAGCCGATCTGTTCATCCGTTACTGGTAGTAGTTGTTTAAAGTAGATTAAGTAAAATTAAGGCAGGTACCCAAATATATGTTAAATTGATTCACATAGATTGTTGCACAGACAATCATTCAATGTGTAGTTAGAACGAATGTTGGCTGTTGGGCTTTCAGATAAATTCCACATCATACACTCTGGTGTGCGACAATGATGTGTTCTATCTCCCTTGTTGTTCATCACATATTTCGATTGTATATGTAAAATTGCCAACACTAATGAAGAAGACATTATAGACAACCTCCTGAGCGAACTTATTTTTGCCATCAGAAGAACTGCAACAACATATAAATAGACTCCACACAACATGTAGGGACTTTAACATGAAGATAAACACAGAAAAGAAAACTGAGATAATGTTAATTGCAAAAACAGAAAGAAACACCACTATTCTAATCGATGACCAACAACTTAAACAAGTTAAAGAACTCACTTATCTTGAATGCATCATATCATCGAATAGGACAAATGCCAAAGAAATCCAACATAGGTGCAAAATAGCAAACTATATCTTAGGGCAGATGTCTCCCATTTTCAACAGCAAATATGTGAGTATAAACACCAAAACTGCACTATATAAAACGATCATCATACCATCACTATGCTACCAATGTCAAACATGGACACTAACAACAGAATCCAAAAGAACACTTGTTACAACAAATGGCTTGTCTACGTAGAATCCTCAGAGTAACAATGAGAGACAGAATCAGAAACAAAAACAGAAGACTAACAAACACAGTGCAATGCCAATCCTAGATTACATTAGAAGACAACTGATTAAGTGTTTTTCACATGCTTCCAGGCTACAATCAGACAGTGCCCCTCAAAAAGCATTACTATACACACACGATGGATACAAAGCCAGGGGCAGACCATGCAAATGATGGTTACAGAAATAAAAGAGTCAACGAAAACAAACATATATGAAGCACACAAAAAAACCATCTCCAGAGAAATCTTCTACCCCTGACACTGCATGGCATAAAGGAGTATAAATCTATAAGAAGAAGAAAAGATTGATTTTGACTGGTCCCATCTACTTTGATGTTGCATTCTGGGGGACATTGGTTTTTTTGTTATTATCATTGCAACGGGCAAATTAAACACACCGAGTAACATTTGACCTATCAGTTTTGATAGAGCAAGATTAAAAACATTCATCTGCGCTAACAAGAATGTAATTCACAGATTAAAGTATTCTTATAAATCACTTGCTGGTTAAAACCTAAGTCTCAATCAACCTAGGATGTCTTTTGGATAATTTTCTATACCATGTTTGAGGTCTTTAATTATGTTTAAACAGTAAATATATGTCACAAATATCTACCACTACTAATAAAACGATGATAACAACTCATCATCATCGGGTGCCATGCCAGCTGGCGTAGGTGATCATGGCTCTCCACAGCTCTCTATCTCCAGCATTATATATGAAGATCGTTGCTGTTTCCCTGCCGTGCCGGGTTGTCAAACTGTCTCAAATTTTCTCATGTTGTCGCCTTCTGTCTCTGTTGTCTTCAATCTTTCCTGTTGTGACTATGTTCTCCAAATCTCCCTGTCTCATAAAGTGACCAAAAAATGATGGTCTTTTTCTTATATTATTGGTTAAAGTCTGTTTCACATTTGATTTTTCTAACACCTCCACATTCGTTTTTTTTGGCAGTCCATGGTATTCTCAGCACTCTTCTGTAGAACCACATCTCTTATTGCCTCTAATTTCCCACTTTCCAGTTTGTTTATTGTCCAAGACTTGTATCCATATGTTAGCATAGGAGTTATAATAGCATTGCAGAACTCTCTTCCTCGCCTCTAATGACGAGGTCATATTACACAATATATTTTGCATTTTTCTGAATGTTGTTTTTGCGTGCCCTATTCTGCTTCTTATTTCTGTTGAACTTCTTCCATCTGCTGTAATCGTTGATAACAATTATTTTTTTTAAATGAATAAAGACAAAAACAGTTGACATTTCAATCAAAAGATTTTCATCTGAACAGATATATAATAATGTAACGGCAAATAAGAGAAAAAATATGAATTTCAAAACATCGCAAAGTAAATAATAATAACAGTTCTTGCAACAATAAAAAAAAGGAAAAGTGAATTTTTCTAATTTGTGCATTATTTTCAATATCAAAATTGTGAGCGCCATAAAATTGTGCACCATGAAGAGATGTGGAAGACTAAGATATGAAGTCAAGACAATATCCAAACACAGACATGAGAGAGATAATAGTTTTAAAAAAAATGTATTTAGAGGTTTTGATATTAATATTCATCTGTATTATTTGTTATTATATTATTATATATTTGTTCTGATTAAGAACTTATGATGGAAACGTCAGCTGCTTTCATCCTTATTCATATTATTATAGTTGTTTTCATTATCTTATTAGTAGTCGTAGATATTTGTTACACATATTAACTTGTTTAATATAATTATATTTGTTACTTGTGTTACTGCAGCCCATACCTGATTGTTACGCTTTCTCTTCATGAAAATATGTCTGTATGGAAATATTTCACAAAGGGAAATAATACATTTAATGTTTACGCTAACACTGCTTATCTGTTCCTAAAGGCAAAGGTGGGTCCCATGGCAGCAACCTGCTATCATGGATGAAGATACCACTTCATGTACTAAGCTGCAGCATCTATTAGGTGGGGGTGGCCAATTCTCTTCCTTGCTGCCTTTACCTTACCTAACTCTTTCATCAGGTACTCATTTACAGTTGAGTCGACTGCAAAAGTGATCGTGCCAAGTGAGAAGTCACAACCTGGATTATTTTTGTCCAAACGTGGTTTTGAACCTGGCATACTCTAACCCCGTGAAAGCAAGCAAGCTCACTATCAACTAAGCTACTGCACTCCTTAATATATCTGTCCCTAGATATATTAAAAAGTTGTAATGTGGGCTCATCTTCCCGTATTGTGCCACAAACCTATATGTAGCACACAGAAAGGCTGTCTCCAGAGAACTTTTTACCTCCAACGCTGCAAGGTATAAAGCGAACGAAAGTATCGGTAAAAGCTGCAGTGTTTGTGTGTGCGTGTGCGCTCTTCAGCTGAGATCTTCTTGAAGAAGAGACTTGGCAGTACAAATTGAGATTAGCAGAAGTACTGTTATAATGCATGCTAAATAAATCAAAATATTGTATATGTTTCATTGCTTCTTATTTCCAACTGTTGCTAATTGTTTTTCTTTGTCGTTTCTTCCAGGTTGACACTGCTGAAGCAGAACAGCTTATCAGGCAAGGCTTACTAAGACGTACAGGAGTTACTGACAGCAACTCTATGTCAGCAGATTCGGACATGCTGTCTGATGGCATCCATAGTTATGAGAAGATAACCCAAAGTGTCTTCTCTCAAAAACTCAAGAAGTTTGTCCTCACTACTTTGATCCCAGCATTTTTGATATTAGTCATGCCAAATCTGGTAATATTGATTTGGTTCACTGTCATGCATTGTGATGGAACCTATTCTAAAATGGTCTCATTTTTTGCAAACAGATCAATCCTCACGGGACTTGCGGAGATATGGTCTCTTGTTCGATACCCATCTACGCCCATCATAGCCATGTTGATTATTTATTGTATTTATTCTCTGTCAATGATGAAGATTCTTCCTGGACCTATAGTCTATGGACCGGTCACCCCGAAAGGAAACACCCCTGTCTATAAAGACAATGGTTTTACTTTTTATGTCCTCACTATAGCTTTGTTCTGGGTGCTAACTTTTCTGTTGCATCCATTTGGAATCTCACCATCAATTATATATGATAGGTTTGATGAAGTACTCTTTACATTGAATGTGTTTAGTCTCATATTTTGTGCTTTTCTTTACCTGAAAGGAAAATTTTCCCCAACTTCAACAGATTCAGGATCAACTGGTAACATAATCTTTGATTATTATTGGGGCATGGAGCTTTATCCGAAAGTGTATGGCTTTGATGTTAAAGTCTTCACTAACTGTAGGTTTGGTATGATGGTCTGGGCATTGCTTGTTTGTGTGTATGCTGTGAAAAGTTATGAACTCTATGGTTTTGTTGACTCGATGTTTGTGTCCACTTTTCTGCAACTACTATACATTACCAAATTTTTCTGGTGGGAGTCTGGGTACATGCGCACCATTGATATTATACTTGACCGTGCTGGCTTCTACATTTGCTGGGGTTGTGTAGTTTATGTTCCTGGGATGTATGCATCTGTTTCTTTTTACCTAGTGAGTCATCCAGTCAATCTTGGTAGTGTAATCTCTGGAATTTTCCTATTTCTGGGTACGTTAAGTATATACATTAACTTTGCTGCCGACAATCAGAAACAGGAAGTTCGTCATGCTGACGGCAACTGTCTGATTTGGGGGCGTAAACCAGAAATCATCCGTGCAAAATACGAACTGGAAAATGGGGATACAAAAGAGAGTATACTGCTAGCGTCGGGGTGGTGGGGTCTGTCTCGACACTTTCATTACATCCCAGAGATCATGCTAGCATTTTTCTGGTCTGTGCCTGCTCTATTCAGTAACCTGTTACCGTATACATATTTAATCTCGCTGCTCATAATTCTTATTCATCGGAGTTATCGTGATGAAACCAAATGTGGCAAGAAATATGGTCCCTTCTGGCATGAATACTGTAAAAAAGTACCACATAAAATTGTACCATTTTTGTTTTAGTTTCATCAGATGAGGCTTACTCAAACTACTTTTGTTTTAGCTTCATCAGATGAGACTTACTCAAACTACTTTTGTTTTAGTTACTCCAACTACTTTTGTTTTAGTTACTCAAACTACTTTTGTTTTAGTTACTCAACTACTTTTGTTTTAGCTTCATCAGATGATGCTTACTCAAACTACTTATGTTTTAACTTCATCGAAAGAGACTTACTCAAACTACTTTTTGTATGCAAGTTATTAACAATCTTTCTTTTTTATTGCCTAGAAAATCATTACAGCCCTAAAAAGTTGTGTTGATCGTTATAGCTTGTATTGAATAGTACATAATAGAATGTACTACAAACAGTTTGATTATTATTCTGATTTTTGCACTCCCCACTTCTTCCTTTCTGTAGGTAATATAAATATTAATCCTAATAAGCACAGGTTCTCAAAATATTTTTTGCCCTCTTGTCAAATATAACACCAACACTTCAACAAATTCATTAAATAAGTTAGAGAGAAATTATAATAACTTTTTGGAGTTAACTCAAATACTTTATTGTATTCATCACTGGTGAGACAATTTTGACATAATGAAGCAGTAGTTTGATATAATTAGTCTTCTTCTTCTTCATAATTCTGCAGTCAGATATCAGTTTCCAGCTCCACTAGCTTCAATGAATTGTGTGATTCGCTTCAGGTCATCCACGGGACCCCCTCAAGTCTGGAAGTAGTGCCGTCTCAGTAGGCCAAATTTTCTCCATCTCTTCTTGGTAGTGTTGACAGGCATGAAGAATGTGTTCTGCATTAAACTGGGCTCAGTCCACAGTTGCACAAGTCTGTCTCACCAATCTTCAGCTTTCGAAACATGTGACTTCTCAGTCTGTTGTGGCCAGTTCGTAGTCTGAAGATGATGGTTTGTTCCTTGCGTGACAATTGATGGTAGGGGTCATTTGGTTCTGCAGTTGGGTGCATCTGCTTCCACTTTTTCTTATATTCTGCTTTTAACATGATATTCTTCTTCAGCATTCATTCTCAAACTCCCGTTGGATCTCTTTTGTAGCAGGACCATGGTCCTATTAGATTTCCAGCAGGATGTAGTCCAGAGAATGGAAATGCGTTGTGTCGCCGTTTTATTTGCGCCAATGGCCCGACACATCCCGTCTTTGGCGGATAACATGATATAATTAGTTAATCCTGAATTCGTGACAGTTGTTGTCAGGTGGGGGGGGGATTTTGGCACTAAATTGTTGATGTACATTTATTCTTAATCCCTGAACATGACACTGGAAGAATCTGGGCTGCTTGCACAGAACAGAGAAGCTTACAGTGGCATTGAGGACAACATTCTGTAAAGGACACATCACATAGATAGATAAATATAGTAATCAACTGAACATATGAAATCAGTTCAAATAATTGAGTCTGTATTATTGATACACCAGTTGGGTATCCTTCATAGAGTGCTTATATTACCAGTAACATTCATTGACAACTATTTTTCTACAAGAGAAAAGGCATTAGCTTTGATATGTATAAATTGTACCATTGTTCACATTTTTTTAGTCTGTATATTTTTTTTTTTACATTACGTTGTACAAGCATTACATGAATAATGTTATGTCTGACTTGCAAGGTTACTTGGAATAACATGCCAGATTCTTGGAAATAACCTGGAAATTCTTGGAAATGCCATATTATTATTTTTGTATGTATGCCCACATTTTTATTATTTTCTTATCTTTAAAACTTGGCTTTATTTTGAGTTTGTAAATAGCGGAATATTATCATCCTTACAACAAAAATGTCTACGTAGAATTCTCAAAGTAACAATAAGAGACAGAATGAGGAATGAAAACATCATAAGACAATCTTGGATTACATCAGAAGATAACAAATTAAATGATTTCCACATGCTTCCAGGCTACCATCATATAGTGCCCCTAAAAAGCATTGCTATACAGACACGATGGATACAAAGCCAAAGGGTTATCTCAGTCTCTGGTTCAAATCGCATAAAGAATTATGCTGGTTAATTGAGAATGAACACAAACAATACAATTCTGGTTTGATTTCTGCATAAGAAGTTATACTGCTAAAAAAATATGCTGGTATATTGAATCTTGATATCAATTGTGGGAAAAAAACAGCCTGTGGGCTAAATCCAGTCCACCAAGTCATTTTCACTGGCCTGTGAGGCTGATTGAAATGTTATATACACTTACCAACTGGCTCGGAAAATATTGCTTGGATCAGCAAGTGAAACTTGTAACCCCATACTACACAAGAAAAGCTGAATCTAGTACACCAACTTGAGGTTGTCCACTTCTACGTTAGATCAAACAATTTGCTACGTAGTTGATTATGTTAACATATTTCAGTTCAGCGAAATGCTATAACACTGTTCAGAAAACAAAACACGTTTTCAATGCAGAACTAGTTTCAAGTATGAAAGAATTATTGTGAGGTTATTGATATCAAACTGGTTTCTCTGTTTGATTTGTTCTCAAACTCCCACTGGATCTCTCTTGTAGCAGGACAATGATCCTACTAGATTTCTAGTAGGATGTAGTCCAGGAAAAGGAATTGTGTTGTCTCATTTTACTTTCATAGATAGCTCGGCACATCTTGACTTCAGCAAAACTGATCTCTTTAGACAGATTATTATTTTTCAACTGTTGCAATTTAAAGTGTTCATTAATATTGGGGACATAGGTACGTTTTCACTAAGGAAAGATTTTAGCTAAAGAAAAAATAGTCATTTATTCCTTTTCGAATGTAATTCCCACTTTTTTGCTACGAAATTTGATGACCCTTATATGAAAAATGGTTACGTGAGGGGTGTTACAGCCTATTATCTGAATTCCTAGTTATAAAAATCATGTTCTAATGTGCTAAGAGAGGGGTTTGAACCCTCCACCACCCCTTATCTACAAGCAAGATTTGTATTTATCATTTGTTGATTTTGCATCCACAACATCTTGCAATCTATCTTGATTTGGTTATCAATCTCAAGCTACTGGCACTAATTTTTGATCTGCATTTCATTCAGAAGTACATTGCTGGTTTCAACCAATCAGCAATGTTCTAGTTTTTTAAATATAATATTCTAGTCTTAATATTTCACTGAAACGTGTACAAGTATTTAATCAGTGTCTGCGTGAAAAAAAAAACATGTGAGAAATATGTGCTGTTATTAGATATATGTTTGAATGCAGTTTCTGGATATCCTGTTCATACCTGTCCAATTGTAACATTTACAGTTAACAATGTAACTTTTTCAGCCATATTTACAAATAGTTTTGAATCATTGATGTAGCTTCTTTTTTCATTCATTCTCACACTCCTGCAGAATGGCAGGATGTTGTCAGGAGAATGGAATGCGTTAGTGTCATGGATTACAGATTTGCTGCGATATCTGTGCCTATTTTCCTGACACATTCTATTTCAGCAAGCCTTCTGGGTCACTTTGACCCAATATGGGATGGGACAGCCAACTCCATCCCATAACCTCTTTAGTCGCATCCTGAGAAATGCATTGACAGTAAACAGTATTGCTATTCTTTGTTCCCCTTCCAGGTACAAGTAAAACACTAGTGATTTTTGCTGTAGTCTGTGTATTGCTTATGTCCAATATTCAGCGGTATCAGTTGATTTTTCTGCATTACGTTTATTTTTGATGACCTACATTTCTTTTTCCCTCAGAATTTCTGAATATAATTTTCACAATTTATAAATATATTTGTCTATTCTAAAGTGGTTTTTTTTTTGGGAGGGGGAGGGGGGGTTATTGTTCTAGACAGTTTTTCATGAATCAGTGAGTCATTTCTATGTGCTTCCACCTGTACAATTTGGCAGGTACAGTTTCTCAAGCACTGCGGTAAAATATTTGTAAACTTCATAACACTTCTTCTTCAGTGTTTACTCTCAAACTCCTGCTGAATTCTCTTGTAGCAGGACAATGGTCCTACTAGGTTTCCAGCAGAATGTAGCCCAGAAAATGGAAATGCGTTGTGTCTCTGCTCTATTTACACTAATGGCCCGACACATCCGTGTTCGACAGTCAAAACACTTGCAATAGTAACCATTTCACATTTCTAATTTTCTAAAAGCAGTCGTATGTTTACAGTTAAATTTTGTTTCCTTCATACCAGTAACTGTGCTGCACAGAGTGAATCAGTTCCAACTGTTAAAATGTAATACAGTAGATTTGTTCCATTATTTTTTAAATTAGTATTGTAAAATTCACAATTGTATACCATATTGTAAATTGTCTTGTTCCAAATTTCTTGGGAGTTTATTCATATTAAATTATGATAATTCTTGTTGATATTTCATCTCTTGACACTGATTTGTTGTATGAACATATTATTGTTAAGGAGGGATTATTGTAGATATTACACATGATTTTCATTTCTTGCTTGTTCATTACTTTCACTTATATTTTGTATGCAATGGGTTCCTATTTTTGCCACAGTTTTAGCTGATGTTACTTTTTTATAACACTTTTTAAAATTTATTTAAGATGGGTGTGTGACAAACGTTGCTGCATTTTAAGGATGGCATTTTAAGCAAATTAGTACCCTGAGCAAGCTTTGGCTCTCACATAAACACATTTCAGTTATGGTGCTCCTAAGGATTGCTTTTAGCACTCCCAACTGAGACAGCTGCCCAAGTCTCCATTGCCTAGTTTTACCGCTGACAGCATGTAAAAAAAAAGTTTGTGTGAATCGAAGATCTCAATAATTGGATGTGAAGTTTGCTGTCCCATTCTATAGAGGGTGAAGTGACCCGGAAATAATGCTGAAGTTGGATTTGTCAGACCAATAGGTGCAGAAATCGCAGCCAAGCTGTAACCATGACACAACTCATTCCTTTCTCCAGACTATATCCTGCTAATCTGCAGGAGTTTGAGAACAAACGCAGAAAATGTAGATGAAAATTTCTCAGGCGCTGCAGTAAAACATTTTTAAACTTCAAAACACTTGAAATAATAACCATTTCACATTTCTAATTTTCTAAAAAAATCAGTCACATGTTTACAGTTAAATTTTGTTTACTCTGTGCCAGTAAATATTCTGCACAGTGTAAATCTGGCATTGTTTCTCTTAAAACATTCAGCAGTGTTCCGATTCTATACTGTCAATATCTATGTCACGCAGCCTGCGACATCTGCATATGTTTGCATGTTATTATTTAACTTAATTTGTTGGACTGGGAGGAGGATGCATTTTCCTGAACATGTTCAAACCCATTTTCAAAGAGATGGATATCACGTATTACAGTGTGCAGATATCACGTATTACAGTGTGCAGATATCACGTATTACAGTGTGCAGATATCACGTATTACGGTGTGCATAGAAGACGCTCAAGGTCATGGTGATAAGCTTTGTTTTGTTTCCTGCGCAAACTCTTGGTTTTTATATTGGGATCATACCTTATCTGGAAGTGAGAAACATAGAACTCTCTTTTTTTTTTTTTATCCCTTTGATTAACATACTAGCCAAAGCTTTTTTCGCCTTCTATTCTTGCCATCAAAGGTGCTGACAGACACTGTCTCCCCAAGTCTCAGTTTTTGAACAAATGTTCAGCTCATATCATCAGAGATTAAATGTAATAATTTTTTCTTTATCACTGTTTACCGATCTGACTTACAGCTTGGTTGTGATAGTTTGTAACTATATTTTGTTGACTCAATGGCCAGTTTATATAAAATCATTTTTAAATCACTTAGGAGACTGGTAAAAGTGACTTGTTGAACCAGATTTATCCTACAGGTATATTTATTTACCCTTGATTTAAATTACCCGCCGAAGACGGATGTGTCGGGCCATTGGCGCAATTAAAACGGCGACACAACGCATTTCCATTCTCTGGACTACATCCTGCTGGAAATCTAGTAGGACCATTGTCCTGTTACAAGAGATAGCCAGCGGGAGATTGAGAATGAACGCTGAAGAAGAAGAAGAAGATTTAAATTAAATTGTGGTGTAATTCTATTATGTCATATCGTGAAATGTGGGACAGTGCAAAACATAGGAACTAAGGTATGTTTGTTACGTACATGTGTGTTGCCAGTGGCGACCCTACAACTGCGAAATATGGACAATAAATAAAACTACAGCCAAGAGAATAGAGGCATTCGAAGTGAAGTGCTATAAAAGTCCTGAGAGTACCATAGACAGTAAGGAAGACCAACCAAGACGTGCTAAGAAAAATCAACGTCCAAGAAGGCTGACTTTTAAACACCATATTAAGAAGGAAGTTGGTTTTTCTGTTGGCCATGTGAAGAGATACGATGGCATGGAAAGAGTGTTGTTGGAAGGAGCTATAGAACGCACAAAAGGCAAAAGACATTCAGTAATGCACGCACATGTCGCTAGAGGAGGTGGGACAACTTGCCAGAGACCGCGGGGATTACGGGAGATACATAAGGAAGACTACGTTCTGGACAGAATACGTCACATGATGACATATTTTTGTGTGACATGTTTTGGGATCAGAGACGCCAGAAATGTTCTTTGATCACTTTGACATCTCACCTATGTGTTGCACAGTCTGAAAGGGAAGCAAAGAATAGCAACACTGTAATCTACCATGTATATCATAAGAAGTGACTAAGGAGGTTTGGGGTAGAATTAGTCTTGTGACCTCAAGGGTCAAAGTGGCACAATAAGCCATTCTGAAGTAAGATGTGTCATTCAGAAAGATACAGATATCACAGCCAAGCTGTAAACTATGACACAGTGCATTATGTTCTTCAGACTTCATTCTGTTAATCGGCAGGAATTTGAGAATGAAACAGAAAAAGATGAAAAGACATCCAGATCTGGTTTTTGTAATTTATATTGGAAAAATAAGCCAGTAACAATGACATTGGTAAATACATCAGTCAGTTCTTGAAAAACATGTTTGGTTTCATCTTCATTATTGTATTTTAATGTCTATGACTTTGCTTTCGTACATGTTCAATGTGAACGGGTTCATTCATGCTTGTTGGTATCAGTAAAGCATCTGATAAGGCCAGTTGCTAGTACTCACATAATGTTAAACCTATTATTCAGTTATTCCTAGCTCATGCTGTTTGTTTGATGTGATATTGTGAAAAATCTATGTTTCTGAGTTGATATTATGCCTCTATTACTATACTTATGAATTTTATGAAAAACAAAATGTTTCATATTTGTCTGTTTTTTTTTTTGCATGTTGCTGTCATTAAAAAAGTATACTGTTTTATGTGTCAAAATATACTTTTCAAAATAAGTTAAGGACCAGTAGCTGGAAATGAACCAAAAAATTTTTTAATATATTTAATATAAAATATATATTTCATAACCAATTAATTTGAAATTGATTTTCTTCAACAATAAACATTCAACACATGCTGCATGGGCCACCAGCAGAGCTGTATCTAGTGTTATACTCAGCAAGCATGCTGACAAAAAAATATTGCTGAGATGTCAGAATGTGGAAGTTTTAATGATGTATGCATGCATGTGGTTGTGTCTGTGGGTCTCACCAATGGCCCACTAGACATACCGCCCATGCAACAGATAGCCTTAGTGGATGACATGCCGTTATATTGAGGTTATCTTCTTAGAGAAGCTTCATGGCATGTCATCTATACAATTATGTTTTTATTTTGTTGTTGAAATGTGTTTCATGTTTATCTGAATATATATATATATATATATATATATATATATATATATATATATATATATATATATATATATATATATATATATATATGCAGCCTCTGTGGATGGGAGGGAGCCAGAGATGTACTGTGGAGCACTGGGGAGGAGGAAACTGACAGCACTTTTTTTTCCTATGGCTGAAACCCATCATAGAGGAACAGTGACTCAGGACATGACAATCCTTTTGACTTGAACATTTGGTTGCATGCCTGGAGCAATAGAGAAGTTCAGCATAACCAGTAGTCAATTGGTGGTGGGGAATGAGCACAGTGAACCCTATCTTGGCTACAGTGGCTAGGAGCAGTGCACAGGTTGAAACCTACCTTCCTTGTGGTGTGATAGTTATTCTCTGGCTCTGACCCAGGGTGGGCTGAAAATCCACAGACTTCCCAGCAATATAATGTCATTTAATGGCATTAGGTCAAAGGGCATGAGCCCATGGACCGCTGGATCAGCAACCAACCAACCAATGATGTATGAACATGAAATAAAGTGTGCTATTCCATAAAAACGACAGATTTGTGAGACTATAGTGTTGTTCCTGAGCTGTACTCCCAAAATTGTCTTTATAAGCAATATAATTACTGTATAACCAGTTAACAAAAATAATGTCTCAACAATGAAAGCTGAGTAATGTGTCTCAACAATGAAAGCTGAATATTGTGTCTCAACAATGAAAGCTGAGTATTGTGTCTCAACAATGAAAGCTGAGTATTGTGGACAAAGGAAGAGCCGCTGATTGGTTGCAGGAAGGTGTTACTGTCCGAAATGTGGATCAGAGCAATGCAGTATCTCATTGTTATGTTATATTTTTAAACATTGTTGCGTAAATTTTTTTATTTGATTTAGTGCCCTTCCAAAAGTATTGGTCCTTAACTTCTTTTTGAAGAGTATATGTATATTTTGTTATCATAGGAAACTAAAATAAAGAAGACATATTGATAGTGAGGGAACACAGATAAGGAACATTAGTCTTGTACAGTCAACAACAAAATAATTCTGAGGTGACGCTAATCAAGTTCTAACATGACAACAACAGATACGCTTAACAATAAACAGCGGATGTTGGAAATAAAGTTTTCAGTGAGAAAATCAAGCAAGTCAATATAGTAAAGTTAATTAATATTTCAAGATATAAACCTTTACACCAAAAATATGGAGTACTATATAGAGAACCATGATCTTTTGACTAAGAAAACACTGGTCACTACAGCCCAATCTTATTCTGTGTTCATTGAGGTCATATTAGATTGTCAGGCAGAAGTCCATTGTCTTTTCAAGGTCAAAGCAGCTGCCCCCATAGCTTTGCCTCAAATCTGTTTTCTCTGGCCAGGCCTGCCATCTCCACTCACTTTATGTCAAGGCGTTTACACTTTATTGACCAGGTTCTCAGATTCGTTGAAGGCCAGAAGAAATGCTTCCAGTTAAAAACATCTGTCTTTTCTCTGCTTTTGCTGCAGGTTGTCACAGGATTGAATGACGATCATTTTTTGGGCTATTGCACATTTGGTCACTTGATGTGCAGTAATATTGTGACATCTCAGAATGTTGGTAACTCCTGCATGGTCTTCCTCTATCTTGCTGTTTCCATTTTCATGTATGATCTTGTCGCTGGCCAATAAGGGTTCATTCTCCTTAGGTGGCCGAACTACTTCAATCTGTTTTTCAATATATTTGACCACTGATGTCGTTCCAACAGTTCGTGAATCTCTTCATTTCTCACATGATCTCTTCTTGTTGTTTGCTGCTTTTCTTAGACATCTCATTTAGTATGTACATAGCAGTCAATATTGCAGTTAAATAGGTTTACAACATATATATAACAAACAATACTAAATAGCTAACAATCTCAACTAGCTAACACAGAAAACAAGCTAGAATCTGGAACCTAATTGTATACGTTTTATGTCTGACAGTTTTTCTGTATGTCAGAGAATAATTTATTATGTTATTGGTGAGTGAGAATACAACTCATTTATGACTAGTCATATTATAAAACTCCTGTACAGAAACTCCTCTTGAGTTGGTTTTGTATCTGTATTGTTGGTATTTGATGGGATAAATATGTTGTTTATATGCAAGCTACAAAACTAGAATTGGATCAAGTATTGTGCATCAATATTATTTCTGAGTCCAGTATTGCATGATCTGCATTTGATAAAAATATAAATTTGTTCTCGATATCTGGCTTTGGTGATCATGAAACTTCTGAACTTCCTGTTTTTAGCGCTGATTACTAACAGCTGTTGATTTGTAGTATTTTATTTTTTATTGTGATTCAGTGATATTACAATTTAAATGAGCATTAGATTATTTTAAAAAGTGTATTTATTTCCATTGAGTGGCTTGAGACAGATAATCCTCACTATACAGGTGAACCATCAGTCCATAAGTTTGGATCACCTGCTCAAGGTGTATCTAAGAATGTAGTGGCTGGACTATTCAGATCCTTATCTATGGATTGTGTTGCATAGAGGAGAAGATCAAGAATGGTATAAAGATAAATGAGAAATTGATAGTAGATAGTTCCAGGGTTGCATGTCCATGAAGATATAACAATGGTACAAGTGAGTCTGTGATGTCCATGTAGATACTGTGGTGGAAGACTCCTTGTGGCTCAGATTGGTGAGACACATCCATCATTGTTGTGGATTATTGATTGTATTTCCTATAGCCCAACACTAATACTATCACCTGGAAAAATAGTAAGCTGACTACTGCTTGTGCCTACTCTGTCTCCTAGTGACTGACCATGTCTCCTCCTAGTGACTGACCATGCCTCCTAGTGACTGACCATGTCTCCTAGTGACTGACCATGTCTCCTCCTAGTGACTGACCATGTCTCCTCCTAGTGACTGACCATGTCTCCTCCTAGTGACTGACCATGTCTCCTAGTGACTGACCATGCCTCCTAGTGACTGACCATGCCTACTAGTGACTGACCATGCCTCCTAGTGACTGACTATGCCTACTAGTGACTGACCATGCCTCCTAGTGACTGACTATGCCTCCTAGTGACTGACCATGCCTCCTAGTGACTGGTCATGCCTACTAGTGACTGGTCATGCCTACTAGTGACTGACCATGCCTCCTAGTGACTGGTCATGCCTACTAGTGACTGGTCATGCCTACTAGTGACTGACCATGCCTCCTAGTGACTGACCATGCCTACTAGTGACTGGTCATGTCTACTCTGTGTTGGTTTATCAGTCTCCCTAGCTTTCTTTCAATTTCCAGTTAACTAGAAATATTTTTAAATCACTAACGTGTTCAATGTAAACTCAGCCAATGGAAATGGGTACCATATCTGGGAAAGTAAAGTTGGCAGGCTTGATGCTGATCACATCATCCCTAAGTGCGCAGTTGGTCATTAAAAAAATATGGTTTTAACACCGTGTTCCCCAATACCCAATAATGTTATCAAACAGGGACAACTGTATTTTTTTTTAAATTTACATGTTTCCCACATATACTCTAGTTTAGCCACTCCTCTTAATATACAACCAAAAAAACTTTCATTACTGCATGTTTTCCTGTGAAGGAGTGCAGGGAGATTTTCTATGGGCTGTGGAAATAAAGGTTGCTTTGCCATAGGCGACGTGCAGGAAGAATTTTGATTGTGCCCCCCAAAAGAAAAAATCCTGTCACAAACGTGGATTGAACCCGGAACCTCAATGGTCTGAGAACTGCATTCTAACCACACGGCCATGCTCTCCACCCCTCTTGATATGATATTCATGCAGTCTGCTCAAGGTTGCAGGTTCCTTGCTTACAACAGTGAACTTATGAAAAACATTGATTTCAGCTTCATCTGAGCCATTTCATATTATAATATACAGATTTGGCTTTCATATCTGCCACTTCAGAATATACTTGACAGAAATATTAACAAATATACCCAAGTTTGAAGGTGTAAGCAGACAAAAAGGAAGCTATGATACCATAGATGTTTCATGATTTTGTTTGTTTTCAAAATTGCTTTAAAAAATTATTAAATTTGTATTGTCCATAATCAATTGTTCTTTGATATTTATATATTTCATTTCTGCTAGGAATGTTAATATTTTTATTGTATTTTCTTACTAAAATGCTGAAAAGTTAAAATCTTAATGCAGTGCAATCCCGCTACAGCACATCCGTATATAGCAAATTTCCCTATAACTGGATTCCCGTTATAACAGCTTGGTCTGGACCGACGAAATATGTAATAACAGAAATTTGCTATATACCGAACAAACAATATAGAATAAATATATAAGTGGGGTTTTTGAAAAGTGTTGCTATATAGGGAAATTTGTTATAAATGAATGCGCTATATAGGGGTTCCACTGTACAATAACACATTTCAAAATCCCAATTTATATTTATTCTTTATTATCTATCCCCTGGTAGAAGTTGGTTGATAGCATCCACACTTGCCGTTAAGAGTAGGGCTGGAAGCTGTAAGTTTCTGTTCAAGACCAGATGTGACTCCTGAGTTGTACTGAGTCCGTATTAGTAGAGGGTGATCGTGATGCCATCGATCTATCTCTTTCTCGGTCTTCCCTTTGTTCTGTATCCAGCTGATCGTTTGTTATAAACTCTCAGTGGTAATTGACTTTGATCTATTCTCACAAAGTGACCAAAACCTTACACAGCATTATTCCTACTCTTTTTTTTTCTATCCTTATTTCTTACTGTCTAGTTTGGTGACCATAGCTGCTTTTCTTAAACACTTCATCTCGCATGTGATGATTTTCCTCTGCTGCGAGGTTGTTAAATGTTTGACATTAGTAGCAGAGTTTTGGTATAAAAATTGTAGATATTATCTGTTTCTTTATGTCCATATTGATATTTGGATGCAGGAGTAAAGGAGTGAAAGTTATGTCACCACGTTTGCTTTCTGGCACCCTTGATTCTATTTCTTTGTCGTCTCCCATTTTGAATCTATTTCTCTGTCTAGTTTCCCATTTTGAGTCTATTTCTCTGTCTAGTTTCCCATTTTGATTCTATTTCTCTGTCTAGTTTCCCATTTTGATTCTATTGCTCTGTCTAGTTTCCAATTTTGAGTATTTCTCTGTCTAGTTTCCCATTTTGATTCTATTTCTGTCTAGTTTCCCATTTTGATTCTATTTCTGTCTAGTTTCCCATTTTGATTCTATTTCTGTCTAGTTTCCCATTTTGATTCTATTTCTGTCTAGTTTCCCATTTTGATTCTATTTCTGTCTAGTTTCCCATTTTGATTCTATTTCTCTGCCTATTATTCTTGATACTGTATAAACATAACACATTTCCCTATTTATCATCAATTCCATTGTATTTATATCTATTTGTATTCCCAATATATTTCCCTTCTATCATCAAGTTCCGTATCCACAACAAAGGTTGGCTGCAATAGATCTCCAACATCCTGTCTCATCTTGGTGGTGCACTCTGCTAGGCTGTAACATGTCCATCTCACAATGTTACTCTCCCACTTGTATCTCTGCCTACCTCTTGCTCACCTCCCCTTGACTTTACCCTCCAGTAAGGCCTTCAACAAAGTTTCATGTCTTTTAATATCCCAAATATTTTATTTGTTTGATCTTTATTTCCTTGAATAATTCATTCTGCATACAAAGTCTTGTTAGAACATCTTTGTTTGTTTTATTCTCCTTCCATGATGTTCTTCCTATTCTTGCATACATCCACACAGACATCAACTGTCCCTGTCTGGATGGCAGGCACATAACATACATCAGATATAAACATATTCCCATTGCGTGGCATCATGATTGATGTGATCCGCCTCTTGGCTGGTTGTCTCCTCTTTCAGTACCTGTACTTTCAATTTTAGACTGACCTGACCATTCTTAGCTTTCAGCCTCTATTGGCTGAACTAAACCCAATCTCTGCGGCAAGGAACTGGCCTCGATGGGGATCCCATTCTCCAAATGACATCCTGATATTTGGCAGAAATTTGAGAATGGAACTACAGAAGAAGATTGGTCAGTCATTTATTTATCTATTCAGATTATTGTTCAATATCGGGTCATTGTTAAAGATATTCAGTGGAATTCCTATGTTGCACTAATTTTATTTTTTTAAATTCCATATTAAACAAAAATTCTCAAAATCCCTAACAATAATTTATTCTTTACTGTTTGTACTGTATATAGCAAAGTTCTGTTATTACATATTTTATTGGTCCGGACCATGTTGTTATAAGGGGATTTAGCTATATTTAAATGAGAATTGCAGTTGTGCAGTGCCTAATAATTCACGCAGGGATTAGGTGACCCAAATTCTGACTTCGCTCATTGTGTGGTTTGAGAAATAAATAATCCCTTAGTCCACCCAGGAAATAGGTACCAGGTCTCTAAGGTCAAGAAATGTTGCCACTAGGAAATAGGTACCAAGTCAAGAAATGTTACCACCCAGGAAATAGGTACACGGCCAAGAAATGTTGCAATCAAAGAAATAGATACCAGAGCTCTGAGAAGGTCAAGAAATGTTGCCACCCAGGAAATAGGTACACGGCCAAGAAATGTTGCAATCAAAGAAATAGATACCAGAGCTCTGAGAAGGTCAAGAAATGTTGCCACCCAGGAAATAGGTACACGGCCAAGATATGTTGCAATCAAAGAAATAGATACCAGAGCTCTGAGAAGGTCAAGAAATGTTGCCACCCAGGAAATAGGTACACGGCCAAGATATGTTGCAATCAAAGAAATAGATACCAGAGCTCTGAGAAGGTCAAGAAATGTTGCCACCCAGGAAATAGGTACACGGCCAAGATATGTTGCAATCAAAGAAATATATACCAGAGCTCTGAGAAGGTCAAGAAATGTTACCACCCAGGAAATAGGTACATGACCCAGAAATGTTGCCATAAAAAAAAATAACTACCAGGGCTCTGAGGTCAAGAAATGTTGCCCTCACTATTAAGTGCTCAGGTTGACACTGTTAAGATTTCTGTTCAACCACTGGATAGACACCGGAGCTGGTTAGTTGTCAAATTATCATGGTACTCCGGACACATCCATAGGTGCTCTGAGACACGGCTGGACATACATCTTCATTTCTTGTGTTGTTTTTTTTGGGGGGGGGGGGGGGTGGAAGAGAAGTGTTTCTACACAACTGTCACTTGTGTTGTTAATAAGTTCAGTTGGTGACATTTTCTTTGTGCCACATCCCATGTAACAACACATCCAGAAATTTCTGTCTCTTCTTCCCTTGATTTTTCTGGTAGTTATTAAATGTTCACGGTTTACTTTTCTCATCACATGCCCCTAAAGATCTTGACCATCTTTTCCTAATTTTTGCTATAATTTGTCTTTTTATTCCAGCATCTCAGAGGACCTCTATATTAGTTTTCTTGGCTGTTCATGGAATTTTCATAATTCTTTTCAAAAACCACATCGCAGTTGCCTCTAGCTTATCTTGAGCTCTTTTGTTTACTGTCCATGCTTCACATCCATAAAGAATGATTGACTCAATATAACATCACTTGCACTTGAACATCACTAGCACTTGAACTCCCATTGGCATTGATACTACTCCATTGTATAGAATGTTTCTCATCTTTTGAAATGCTGATTTGGCCTGTGCTATGCTGCTTTTTATCTCATTGGAGTTCTGGCCATCTGATGTTAAAATGGTGCCTTGACTATCCACTTGATGTAATTTTGCATCATTGATATTAAAACTGCATTTTGACTGTATGTCTATGAAACCATTACTTTTGTTGGCAAGAATAGCAGAAAAATTCTTTGACTGGTATTTTGATTAAAGGGATAAAGAGAGATGTCTCCCACTAGCAGATAAGGTTTGATCTCAGGATTCGAACCCATGACCTCATGGCACAAAGCGAACAACTTAACCGCTACAAACAAGTGAATCATCATGAAAGACATTATGCAAGAGAAAACAGTAAATGAGGAGGAACCAAATAAAAGTAATGTTTATTTTTCATTCATATTTTATAATAACCAACATTTTTTTTTAAAAGTGCTTTGCTTAGTATTGTAGTTGTAATTACAATCAATGATTCTCAACCTGTTTTTCTTATGTGGTCCCCATTTGAACTATCCCAATCAGCGTGAACCGGTCATCTCTCCCAATCAGCATGAACCGGTCATCTCTCCCAATCAGCGTGAACCGGTCATCTCTCCTAATCAGCGTGAACCAGTCATCTCTCCCAATCAGCATGAACCGGTCATCTCTCCCAATCAGCGTGAACCGGTCATCTCTCCCAATCAGCGTGAACCGGTCATCTCTCCCAATCAGCGTGAACCCGTCATCTCTCCCAATCAGCGTGAACCGGTCATCTCTCCCAATCAGCGTGAACCCGTCATCTCTCCCAATCAGCGTGAACCGGTCATCTCTCCCAATGAGCGTGAACTGGTCATCTCTCCCAATCAGCATGAACCGGTCATCTCTCCCAATCAGCGTGAACCGGTCATCTCTCCCAATCAGCGTGAACCGGTCATCTCTCCCAATGAGCGTGAACCGGTCATCTCTCCCAATGAGCGTGAACCGGTCATCTCTCCCAATCAGCGTGTACAGGTATCTCTCCCAATGAGCGTGAACCGGTCATCTCTCCCAATCAGCGTGAACCCGTCATCTCTCCCAATCAGCGTGAACCCGTCATCTCTCCCAATCAGCGTGAACCGGTCATCTCTCCCAATGAGCGTGAACCGGTCATCTCTCCCAATCAGCGTGTACAGGTATCTCTCCCAATCAGCGTGAACCGGTCATCTCTCCCAATCAGCGTGAACCGGTCACCTCTCCCAACCAGCCATGAACAAGATTGAAATAAAAGTCCTACTCAGTGAAAACAGTACAGATTGTGATTCTGATGATGATGAATTCTTGGAAATTGTGTTTGTTTTCAAAGTAGATATGAGTGACACGTTAGTTTCATTATGAAATGACACCAAATGAGTATAGGCCAAATATATTGATGTCATGGACTATGGACACTAGACTAGGCCTAGAGAACAAGGACTCCGACAGGGTTAGTGACATCTACATGTTTTATTTGTTGTCACAGACGATACTATGAGCATGTTAGTTTGGTTATGAAACAATATAAACACAATAGGCCTAGATATGTAGAAGAATTTTATCAGGGTTTACACATCTGACACGTAGAGGTGAGTCAGTATTTTATCAGGGATGCCACACATCTGACAAGTAGAGGTGAGTCAGTATTTTATCAGGGATGCCACACATCTGACAAGTAGAGGTGAGTCAGTATTTTATTTTGTTAATTTGTCCCCTCAATTTTTGATCATCACCATCTTCTCACATATCGTAAATATACCAACAAAACTGACTTCTCACATATCGTAAATATACCAACAAAACTGACTTCTCACATATCGTAAATATACCAACAAAACTGACTTCTCACATATCGTAAATATACCAACAAAACTGACTTCTCACATATCGTAAATATACCAACAAAACTGACTTCTCACATATCATAAATATACCAACAAAACTGACTTCATTAGATTTAGTATTCAATTCCTTATTTACATTTAAAAAATATATACACACATCTCTAAGAACAACAAAGCTATTGAATTTTCTAATCACTCACCAAAAATAGTGCAAATTGTCCAAAAAAATAAATCTGGCTGCAGGAATGAAATTGTGTAATTTTAATGAGACTTGCTAAAGGTTAAATAACAATAAAGTGAAAGTTGCAATTGAGGGGAACCCATTACACAGAGAGTAATGAAAAAAAAAAGTTGATAGACACAAAATCTGGTCACAAATCACCTCAACAAGAAATACTTCATATACAAAAAACACAGCTGAAGTCTGATGTGTCAGAACATTAGTGTAAATAAAATGGTGACACAATCTCTGTTGTCTGGACAATACCCTACTGTAAATCTAGTATGACCATTGTCCTACAAGAGATGAAGAATCAATAATAAAACATCAGTATAGTTGCTCAACCCACATAAGCACACACTTAAATGACCAGATGTTCATGATCATCAGGTGACATATTCTTTCCAGAACGTAGTCTTCCCTATGGATCTCTTGAATTCTCCGCGGTCTTGAACAAGTTGTCCTGCCAGTTCTAGTGACATGTGCAGGCATTCTTGAATGTCTTTTGTCCAACTGCGTCTTGGGCGGTCTTTGCCCCTGTTGCCTTGTATCATCCCTTCCAGTAACACTCTTTCCATGCCGTAGTGTCTCTTAATGTGACTGAAAAAAACTAGCTTTTTCTTTAATATGGTGTCAGAAGGTAGCCTTCCTGGCAATTAATTGTTCTTAACATCTGCTTTTTTTTCCTTGCTGTCCATGGTATTCTCAAAACTCTTCTATAGCGCTTTAATTCAAATGTTATTCTCTTGGCCACTGTTTTATTAGTGTCCATACTTAACATCCATATGTCGCTACAGGAAACACACATGTTCATAGTAAACACAACTTGATTCTTACGTTAGTACCCTGCCATAGTTTTTTTAGCTGTTTTAATTTTGTCAGCGCCATTGCAGTTCTTCTCTCTATCTCAGCTGCGCAGTGACCCGCAAATGTCACATCAACCAATATAACTTCGAATTGAGATCTTACAGAATAGTTTTGCATATACCATGGACAGCAAAAAAAAACAACAAAGAAGTATTACAATCATTAAATACATCATAACAAGAAAGTTGAACTTATTTTGTCATCTAAAGAGACATAACAGTATGGAAAGACTAATAGCAGAAGGCAGAGTAAATGGCAGCAGAGGAAGAGGCCACCCAAGATGACAATGGACAAATGATATATCTGACTATTTAAACACGTTCCTGGAGTAGGCAGATCAACTCGCCCAGGATCACGAGGTGTTCAGAAGGTCGATAAAGAAGTCTACATTCTAGAAAGAATATGTCACACAATGATATCTGAATCCAGGGTGGGGAATGAAGTAGACTCCCTCAACATCCCCAAACCAAAGTGTATTGAAAGTTTTTATGTCAATTTATAATTATGTCCATGTCAACATATTTTTCAAGAACTTAATGAGTATATGTGTTTCTTACCGCATTTGACCTACTAGAGTGTATTGAATGATAAAAAGTTGGCCACTGATGTACATTGTACATGTGTAACAGACACCCAGACTTCATATGTCCTTGAACCTGTCGCTCTACAAGAAGAAGACTTGACACCAACTCTGTACAAATAATAACAAGACAAAAGAAAAACAAGATAAAAGAAAACAAAACTCTGGGACACGAAAGATGATCCAACAGACGGCACATTTTATTGAAGTAACGAGGCTAGAGACATGGAACGCATATAGCGATGAATACTGGGCATTCAGAATTATTTCAGCCTTCGTTAAAACAAAGAGAATAAATTTGAACACTTTACAAATCAATTTCAGCAATCGTCGAATTTCCATTATTGAACCTTGGTGACCAATTTCGACGATCATTGAAACTGCTATACCTCAGAAATACAGCAAATGTAGTAATGGTGTTACTAAAAATAGCTTCCCGGGATAGTTTGTTGCTCCAAAATGGCCGTACTCGTGAAATACAGACCTTGAATTAAAAGTAAGCAATCTTAATCCTGCGTCTGTATTTTTTTGTGATAATGTGCATAATTTTTGTGAGTGTTTGGTAAACGCGATAACTTTTTTGTTTATAAAGATATCAAAATGATTTTTCACATGTAAATAAAGGAGCGAATAATGAATATAATCGTCTTTTTTTGTTGTTGTTTGTATGTGTGATATGACAGTTGTGAAGTTGAAAATTGAGGGGAAAATCTCAAAACGGCATTTAAAAAATTGCAAATATAATTTCTTGACGACTCTAATACTTGAGCAATGTGTAGCAACATTGATAAAATTCTCCTAAATACCTATTCCTGTTGTACATATGTAGTTTCATATGCGACTACATACACATGCCAACACATGAAGCCTGTGATACAAGTTGTTTTCAATGAATAAACAAACATTTTAAATAATAATATAATACCAACTAAAACATGTAGATATTACGTACCACACTGACCATGAACCATGCCACGGGGTACTACGTTTGATAGTAAAATATGGCGCCGGAAATCCACATTCGCTATTCTAGAAATTAGTTAACAAAAATCTGCCAGCTTTCTCCTTCTTACAATTATAATGTGCAAAGGAATTTGACCTGTGACATATTCCTAGCTTCGAGTGGTGGGAATTCTATGTCATGGCAACATTACTTTGTGAAGCTCCGTACTTGGGAAATGGGCTACAGCAACGGGCGCCTGTAGGCCCCTAGTAACGTATATTCATTGGTGCAATATTGCGCCTGTGGGGTCCTAGAGGTTAATAATAAACCCTCAATGCTTCTATATTATATATTATCAATGTATGTGTGCGTGGGAAATTGAGTGACATTCATAGCTTTTTCTTCAGCATACATTCTCAAACTCCTGCTGAATTTCTCTTGTAGCAGACCATGGTCCTACTAGATTTCCAGCAGGATGTAGTCCAGAGAATGAAAATGCCTTGGTGCGATGTTTTATTTTTTCCCCGCCAAAGACGGATGTGTCGGGCCATTGGTACAAATAAAGCGGCGACACATCACATTTCCATTTTCAGGACTACATCCTGCTGGAAATCTAGTAGGACAATGGTCTTGCTATAAGGGAGATCAAGCGGGAGTTTGAGAATGTACGCTGAAGAAGAAGCTGTTTTATTTGCTCAAAAAGGCCTGACACATTCGTCTTGACGGATTTCATATTTGACTTAACTCTTTCCCCACTAAGTGATTTCCCAATTGTCACAACCCTATCATTAAGATAAGGGGAAAACTCCATCCACTATTGTTACAACCGTATCACTAAGATAAGGGAAGAACTACACTATTGTTCCAATCCTATCACTAAGATAAGGGAAGAACTCCACTATTGTCACAACCCTATCACTAAGCTAAGGGAAGAACTACACTATTGTCACAACGGTAAGGGAAGAACTCCACTATTGTCACAACCCTATCACTAAGATAAGGGAAGAACTCCACTATTGTCACAACCCTATCACTAAGCTAAGGGAAGAACTCCACTATTGTCACAACCCTATCACTAAGCTAAGGGAAGAACTCCACTATTGTCACAACCCTATCACTAAGCTAAGGGAAGAACTACACTATTGTCACAATGGTAAGGGAAGAACTCCACTATTGTCACAACTCTATCACTAAGCTAAGGGAAGAACTCCACTATTGTCACAACCCTATCACTAAGCTAAGGGAAGAACTCCACTATTGTCACAACCCTATCACTAAGCTAAGGGAAGAACTACACTATTGTCACAACGGTAAGGGAAGAACTCCACTATTGTCACAACCCTATCACTAAGATAAGGGAAGAACTCCACTATTGTCACAACCCTATCACTAAGATAAGGGAAGAACTCCACTATTGTCACAACCCTATCACTAAGCTAAGGGAAGAACTCCACTATTGTCACAACCCTATCACTAAGCTAAGGGAAGAACTACACTATTGTCACAACGGTAAGGGAAGAACTCCACTATTGTCACAACTCTATCACTAAGCTAAGGGAAGAACTCCACTATTGTCACAACCCTATCACTAAGCTAAGGGAAGAACTCCACTATTGTCACAACCCTATCACTAAGCTAAGGGAAGAACTACACTATTGTCACAATGGTAAGGGAAGAACTCCACTATTGTCACAACCCTATCACTAAGATAAGGGAAGAACTCCACTATTGTCACAACCCTATCACTAAGATAAGGGGAAAACTCCATCCACTATTGTCACAACCCTATCACTAAGATAAGGGAAGAACTCCACTATTGTCACAACCCTATCACTAAGATAAGGGGAACAACTCTGCCTACTTGTCGATATGATGATTTTAAAATACATTTTCATGAAACTGTTTATCATCTCAGACTTGGCCGATCAACAGAAAAATGAATGGTCTGATATGAAACTATAACAACAAATACTTAATACTTATATATTTAAAAAAATAAACTGTCTAACTCAATTTAATGTGGGGGGGGGGGGGTGTGTGTGTAATTAAACTCAATGTGGGGGGGGGGGGATATTTTTGTTCTCACTTTGTAGTGTTGTGTTGTCATTAAGATGAAAATATTGAGATATTTTTGCAAATATCCTTTTTCCAAAACAGATTGATATTCCTGATACATTGATCCTGTCATCTGCACTTCAATGTATGCCATACTCAGGCAGAATATGTAGGCCCATAATAATATCAATTTTTTGTATAAAACGTTTTATTTCACTGCCAGTTACAGATGTCTGGTACTTGTCTTCTTTCCTTGCTTGTTCTTGGTGTTATGTTACATACAAATTTGACTGATAGGCTGCAAATTTATAAAACTCTTCAATGACAATGAGGTAAAGAGTTTATAATGTGTAACAACATCTCATCACGATTATGTACAGGACAAACGTTATCTATATTCTTATCTTCAATCTATATTCTTATCTTCAGTGTTCATTCTTACACTCCCGCTGGATCTCCGTTTTCTATAATTCTCAACTTCTACTGGAAAAACTGCATCGCTTAAGCGCAATTCGTGATGCCATAATTAGTACCACGAATTTCCTTCTAGTTGTCTGAAAGAAACACTAGACCTATCTAACAAAGGAACTGTTACTTTCCGTTATATTTGGTATGTAAATCAGATACACTGTGCATATTTCTATCGTAACTACGGTTGTGTCATCTGTGTACATATGAATAATATTCTCCATTACGAACAAAGTTGTCTCAAATTTGCGCAAACTTTTAAAATCTCGTAAGAAATCAGTCCAATGTAAACACGAAGAGAAAGTGTGAACTGTGAAATTGTCATAGTTTTAAATGAAGCCTCTGCAAACTCAAAATAGAAATTGGATCTTAGTGAAACAACTAATCAAAAAAGTGACTCCCTGTCACTCTAGTGGTCTACCAATCTGGCGACTCTAGTGGTCAAATGGTTAAGACTAGAAATTGAATGCAACAAACAAACAAAAATGGACTAAGTTTTGAAGAGGAAGGAACAGCACCACAATATACATAAACATAATTCATAAAATGATATGCCGTAAGGTATATGTACAAGATGTCTTCAAGACGTAACTAATTACACAATTCTAAATGAACTCACAATGTTCTCAGCTGTTTGTTTTGGATCGACATGCTACATAAATGTGGCTACATGTTGCAACAATACAATCTGGCAAGTGAGAACCAAGGTGAACATTCTACATACATACAGGCTGAAATTTTGAGAACACTCTGACATCAAATTGAATATTTTTCAAAGATAGGGATATTCAGTCTTTGGTTAATAAATTCTCAGTAGATATTGTACTGGAATGAAACTGATGACATGAGAAATAAAATGACATAATTATGAAACTAAATCAGTGAAATAAAATGATAGGAGCTATTCTCTCTAAATGTCACAGCATGGGATGTTGTGGAGGCTGAACTGTGGTCGTAGTCATCAACAACTTTATCTGATGCGAGTGAAAAGATTCAATACAGACTTGGATTCCTGAAATTACATAAAGTATATTAGAAAGCAGACCTATTAAAGTATACAGATAAGTTGAAAAAAGCCTTTAGACTTAAAAAACATGCATCTTTAGAGGCTTTAAAAAACATGCATCTTTAGAGGTTTTAAAAATCTTTTTGTAGAAGTTTAACCTTTAGCACTCTGTGAGAAGGCATATTTAGCCCAAATTTTTAAATCCTGAAGGCGAAATCCGTTGCCCTGCACGTGGAACGTGATTCCAAAACGAGCAAGATTTGTAATTTTTTTTAGATAATGTTATGGCAACTGAAACTAGCTATATTATTTAACCTTTAGCATGCTGTGTTGACAAACCAGGCGAAGCATATAGCCCGAAATGTGTCATTTCTTGATGCGGATGGCGAAATCAACCGCCCGATTCGGTAAACCCGAAACCAAATGAAAAATTCGAGTTGGTTAAATTTTTGACAGAATGTTATGGCAACATTGAGAAGATAATTTATCTAACTTCCTGTTTCTATTGTCAAAATGGCAAAAGACGATAGTGTTTGATTATGTAATGGAAATCTGAGCAATCTTTAAACATCTGCTTTGCGGCGAGGCAACATGACAGTGAATCGAGTTGATTATACTTTTCTATCATCGATTTATTCAGTGAAATCATTATTTATTGCGAATTCAACGTGGAAATCATGAAAGGTAAGGATTTCAATTTGTTTAATTAGAATAGACACAAGATTCCACAATGATCTCACTATGTAAAATATATAATATTCAACAGCTTACGATCTATAAAAAATATGGTAGGTCTAGATCGAAATAGGTCTAAATTTGACTTTATCACTTTCTCACACGTCTCGTATCACATACACACAAACAAAACTTACACTAATATATGTAGAATTTAATTCGTTATTTATATGTGCAAATATTATTTAAATATCTGTAACAACAAAAAGTTATCGCAATTTCAAAACAGCCACTGATTGCTTAATTTCAAAAACGAATTCCGTGGTCAGCAGCAGGTGAAAAGTTATGTAATTATAAACATAGGGTGCTACAGGTTAAAAATATATGCAACTTTAGAGGTTTTAAATACTTATGCATATTTAGAAGCTTAAAAAAACATATATAGATCTTTAGATATTAAATAAATATACACATTTTTAAAGGCTTAGAAAACTTATTTTCTGATGCTTAAGAAATTTACACATGTTTAGAGGCTTAAAAAACATCTTTAGAGGCTTAAAAACATACTAATCTTTAGGGGCTTAAAAAACATATTCATCTTTAGAGGTTTAAAAAACATATTCATCTTTAGAGGTTTAAAAAACATATTCATCTTTAGAGGCTTAAAAAAACATATTCATCTTTAGAAGCTTAAAAAACATATTCATCTTTAGAGGCTTAAAAAACATATTCATCTTTAGAGGCTTAAAAACATACTAATCTTTAGAGGCTTAAAAAACATATTCATCCTTAGAGGCTTAAAAAACATATTCATCTTTAGAGGCTTAAAAAACATATTCATCTTTAGAGGCTTAAAAAACATATTCATCTTTAGAGGCTTAAAAAACATATTCATCTTTAGAGGCTTAAAAAACATATTCATCTTTAGAGGTTTAAAAAACATATTCATCTTTAGAGGCTTAAAAAACATATTCATCTTTAGAGGCTTAAAAAACATATTCATCTTTAGAGGCTTAAAAAACATATTCATCTTTAGAGGCTTAAAAAACATATTCATCTTTAGAGGCTTAAAAAACATATTCATCTTTAGAGGCTTAAAAAACATATTCATCTTTAGAGGCTTAAAAAACATACTCATCATTAGAAGATTATTTTTTTAAACTCATCTTTAGAAGCTTAAAATAAACTAGATATCGTTCACGAGTATTAATCACATAATTAATATAATTGAAATCACTTTGTGACTTATCAATTCATTCAGAAAATGCAAACATTCGTTACAACACAGAAAGTTTTTGGAGACTTTGTTTGTTTGTTTGTTAGATGGGGGATTAAGCCTCTTAGCTGAGGCACGACCCTTTCAACCTAAGACAGAAGTCTATTTTGGTTATATCAGGCCGTATTAGCTTTTATCTAAATGTGACCTAATGGTCTGGGTTTTTGGAAAGCCGTGCGTGCTATTGCTATGTATTATCTATATTGCTAGGTGGAGTTGATGTTTATTTGTGGCCAAGATGCCATTTATCTAAGTGTGACCTATGGTCTGGGCGAATTGAGAACCGTGCGCGCTATTATTGCAATAGAATGTTATGTTGCTAGTTGTATAAACTTTATTTCCGGTGGTATTGCCTTTTTATTTAAGAGTGACACTAATGCCTGGGGGAGTTTGAAAAACCATGCGTGCGATTATGCAAAAATTGTCCATATTGCCAGTCGTATCCTGTGGTGAGCGTTCATCGGTTGTTATTTGTTGAAAGCTGTGGAGAGAGAGCTGTGGAGAGAGGCCTGTGGAAAGACTGATGACAAACAATGACATATTTGGTTTAGATTTTTAAATTAGGGATTTAGTCCTGGTTATAAATTGTTTAATTAGTTTTAGCCTATCTGGTGGTACATCATGGCCCAGAACCTTTTCTAATTTATATGGAATTTTATTGTTTTGGTAGTAATCTTTTAGGTCTTGCCTATGATGGTTGTATTTATGACAATGGAGTAGGAAATGTTCTATTGTATTTTCCTCTTCACAGTCTTCACATATTGGTTCAAGTATATAATGTAATGATTTTCCCAGTCTAAGTCGTAGTAGTTTCCTATTGGCAGGGATTTTCAGCTCTTCCTTTATTTGAGTGGTCCTAGTGGGTCCTTTTAGCATTGCATGTGCATGTCTTCCATTTGCACTGTTGTCCCATTTTTCTGTCCATTCCTTAATTATTGTGTCCTTTATTATGCTTCTGGTTTCCGATCTGCCAAGTCCTACCTGGATTTCTGTTCCTTGTGTTCGTCCTTTCTTGGCTTCCTTGTCCGCTGCTTCATTTCCTGGTATTCCGACATGGGCTGGAATCCACATTACATTAACCCTCGTACCAACATGAGCTAGGTTTGTTGTTATGCGTAGTATATCTTCTACTATATCTGGCCTTTGGCTGTCTTGTTTATTTTGAATAGCCTGGACTGATGATAATGAATCAGTCAGGATTGTTAAATTTTTAGGTGGGTTATCATTTATTATTTCTAGTGCTTTTAGAATTGCAACTAGTTCAGCTGTGAATATTGATGTATGTTCTGATAATTTAAAGCTCTTATTGATATTCCTGTCTGGTATGACTATTCCTGCACCAGTTGGGCCTTCCTCTCCTTTGGACCCATCTGTGAATACTTTTAGACTATTTATTGTTCTATCATTTATGTGGTTTACTGCTCTATTTTTAGCTGAATCTCTATTTTGGTGTTTTTTCCCTATATAAGATAAGGAAATGTCAGTTGCTGGTGATATTAATTCCCAAGGGGGTATTATTGCTTTATATTGGTTTTGATTACATATTAAATCTTTAAGCTCTGGTATTTGGTCAAGCTCTGCATTTGATCGCCAACCTGCTGGTGTTCTGTAGCTTTCAATTGAGAACTTGCCTGTGTTATCAAAGCTATTGAATGATTTATATGCAGGATGTGTGGTATCATTTCCTATTTTAGACCAGTAGCTAAGTCTCAGTTCTTTCCTTCTTAGGGATAATGGCATTATTCCTAGAGCTACTTGAACTGCTTCAGCAGATGTTCCCCTGGTCGCCCTAGCTATTGTTGAGAGAGCCTTATTTTGAATTATATCTATTTTAGAGATATTGGCTGGTGCTGTCGACTCATACACAATGCTGGCATATTCTAATTTACCTCGTATAAAGGCTTTATAGAATGTCGTCATTGTCTTAGTCGACGCTCCCCATCCGCTACCACTCATGTACCTAAGCATGTTTAGGGCTCCTCTGCTTCTGTCTACTATATAGTTTATATGTTTATGCCATCTGAGGCTTTGATCTAATACCATTCCCAAGAATTTGGTGGTTGGTGAGAATGTAATTGGTTCGTTATTTATAAAAATATCCTTAATTTTATTTGTTTGAGCACCATTTATGCTGAATAGCATTCCTACTGTCTTGCTAGCATTAATTTTGAAACCCCATTTTGCCATCCAGCTTGTTACTTCATTTATTTGTCTTTGTATTCCTACTTTTAGATAACTGATGTTATTGCCTGAGCGCCAAATTGCGGCATCGTCTGCAAATTGTGACAGGCTGTTCTTGATATCTGAGAATTCTTCTCCTAAATCATTAACCATTATTGTGAATATTGTTGGAGATATTACAGACCCCTGCGGGATGCCATTTTCCTGTTCATAGGAGTCTGATAAGTCATTATTTATTAGTACTTTAAATTGTCTATCTTGCATGAAGTTTTTAATGTAGTTGTATGCTCTACCATCTATACCTATGTTCTTAATTTTAAATAGGGCTCCTTCTCTCCAGCACTCGTCGTATGCTCTTGCTACGTCGAGAAAGACAGCCGCTGTTTTTTCACCTTTTAGGAAACCCTGTTTTACTTCATGCTCTAGTTTTAGTATTTGGTCAACCGTGCTCCGGCGACTCCGGAAGCCCGCTTGGGTTGGACTATATATATTATGTTTATTTAGGTGAAATACTACTCTTTTATTTATTATTGTCTCTAATATTTTACCTAGGTGAGAAGTTAGTGATATTGGTCTATATGAGCTTACTTCTTTAGCTTCTTTATCTGGCTTTAGTATTGGTATTATGGTGGCAGACTTCCATGCCTTTGGTATGGTGCCAGATTCCCATACGTTATTGAAAAGGTGAGTTATTATCATTAATATATTAGTAGGTACTTTTTTAAGTATTGCATAGCTTAGGATGTCAGGACCTGAAGCTGTGTTTGATTTCTCACCTATTGCTTTAATTACTTCCCCTATTGTTATATCTGCATTTATATATGATGATTCTGCATTATTTATTGGTTTAGTGTTTAGTTCCTGCAGAATTGTCTGCCGTCTATTTATCTCATTTAGGTTCAGGTTGTTATTAGCACTAACTGAGTAAAAGTATTCGGCCAGTGCATTAGCCTTCTCTTTATCAGTTTGTGCTGTATTTAATGCTGGCATTATGCTACGTTTGGATTTTCCTCCACTGATAGCTTTCAGTTTATTCCATACTTCTGATGATGGCGTTCTGAAACTTATGGTTTCACAGAAAGCTCTCCAGTGGAGTTGTTTAGCTTTAAAGATTAGTTTATTTGTTTGATTTCTTATTTCTTTATAGTTTAGTATATTCTCTTCTGATCTCTTATATCTAGCTAGTTTTAGTGCTTTATCTCTAATTTTAATCTGCTCCTCCAGTTTAGGGTTCCACCATGGTACTGGGTTTTTAGGTTTATGTCTATTAGTTCTTGTTATATTTACTGGTTTGATATTATTAGGCATGTTTTCATTTGGTATATATTTTACTGCTACTTTGAGTAGTTCATTCGTGAGTTCCTCAGCAAATTCTTCTACATTGTTGGTATTAATATTATTTATTCCTACTGTCATTAGCTCTGTTGTTAGTGCCTCCCAGTTGGCTTTTCTATAGTTAAATGTTGGTTTTTGGTTTACTTCACTGAGATTACATTTAGCTCTAATATTAATTTCAATTGGTAGATGGTCAGATCCACTAGCATTTAGTGTCTGCCACCTGGTAGTGCATAGGTTAGTTGTTACAATGCTCAAGTCTAAGGCTGAGTCTTTGCCATTTACTATTGGATTAATTCTGGTTATAGAACCATCATTTAGAATGACTAGGTTATTATTATCACAAAAATCTGCTATTAGTTCCCCTGTCTTGTCTGACTTATGACTGCCCCACATTGTGTGGTGGGCATTGAAGTCACCGACAATAAGGGTTCTCCTAGTTAGTTTAGATGTTAGCACTTCTATATCGTTGCTGGTTAGTATTCCTTTAGGGTTATATATGTTAATTATTTTAGTTCCTACTGGTTTGCTGTCTATGGTTACACTTATTCCTTCTATGTTAGTTGAGTTAAATCTTTCCCAGTCTACTATTTTATATGATTCGTTAATAATGAAGGCAACCCCTCCACCTTTGGAGTTGCGATCATTTCTTATTATTTTATGGCCTGGGAAGTTTAATTTTTGGCTAATATTTAGGTATGTTTCCTGTAGAGCATAGATTACTCTCTCCGACTGATATTTAGTCATTAGAGGAGCTATATTCTGTCTCACACTGGTAACATTCCACTGAATGATCTTTATTTGATTTGTATCCATTATGGTTTTATTGCTAATTGTTATTAGGCTCTGTAATTTAAGTTTACTTATTGGTGTTTGATGGTTTTAGTAGGAGTGCGTTTGGAGGTTGCTGCCCGAGCCAGTGTTCTAGTTAATCTTCTGCCTGTCCGTTGTTCCTCTTCATGGCGGTTCTCTACTATTAGTTTTAGTATGTTCCTAACTTCTCTTAGTTCCTTGGTGATCATATCCTTCCACTCATCTTCCTTTTCCTGTTGTTCCTTCCTTTGTCTCCTTTCCTCATTTTCTAGTTGTCTCTCAGTTTCTATTCGTTTGAGAAGTTCTTCATTGTCCTTCTTTAATGCATTGAGACTGTTTATTCCTTCCTGGATCCTTTCCAGTATAACTTTGTCTAAATGGTCCGTTTCAGCTTTTTGTCTTTCTTCCTTTGGTCCTTCAGCCTTCCGGCTGTTCTGAAGTGTACTAGGTTCCTGACTATGGCAGCGTTCCTTTGGCACTTTTGGTGTTTTATTATCGTTTAATTTTTGTTGTTTGACATGTTTATGTCTTAGGTCATTTTTAATTTTTTGGTATGCAGGGCATCCTAAATATTTTGCACTATGGCTGCCAGAGCAGTTAGTACACTTTCTGTTATTATTTGCTGTTTTATAATCTTTGTCGTTTAATGCAACAGGGCATTGGTGAACTGAGTGGGGCCCTGAACAGTATCTACACCTGGTACTGTTCCTGCATGTTGCCTTCGTGTGGCAAAATTGCTGGCACTTGGAACATTGAAGTACATCTGGGATGTACACTTGTGTTCTCAGGGCCCCACCAAAGAGCACCAAATGTTGCAGAACAACATTTCCTTTACTAATGACCATGACCACTCTGCATGGTTTTTGATTTTTATAAAGTCTTTTGACTTTTATTATGTCCGCTTAAGAATTCTCTATTTTTAATCTGTTTAATAATTCCTGGTCATTAATTCTGGTGTCTATGCCTTTAATGACCAGTTGCCTAGTCTCATTTAATATTTGAATTTTAATTTTAATTTGGTGAGCCAGTGTTGTCGTTATACTTTTATGTTTATTAATTTTATCTATCACTGCCTCTGTGTGGTTGTTAGGGTTTAGAGTTACAATAACACCTCTTCTGATTTTTTGGATATTTTGTATTGATTTCTTATTGACTATGTTGTTCAGCAGTTCTAGTATACTATTATCTGGTAGGGAAGTTAGTGCTACTTCCTGCCCTGCTATTTGCTTAATTATGATCTTTATTTTATTTTTAGGATGTAGCTTGTTTAAGACTAGTTCTATGGCTGCCTTCTGGTTGCTGCCACGTGGTTCTGTTACATAGGTTTTTTTATTTAAATTACTTTTAGTAATACTGGCGTAACTCTTACTTTCCATTATTTATTTATTAGTTTAAAAGGTTTTATTTTATGTTATGGCTAAAGGTAGTTTAATTTAATTAAGGATTAAAAATGACTGACCTGACTTTAGTGGTTCCTTTGTTGCACGTGGTGAATTGATGACTGAACACAAATAACAAAAATGGAGCGTTGATTCACAGAATGAATTGGTATGCTTCTGGTCATATAGTTGCACTGTCTAAGAAGTACACAATTTTGCGTGGAACTAAATCACAAAGTGTTTTTGGAGACTCTAGCATGACTTTGATTTTATATGGATTTTTTTTAAAGATGGTGATGTCAATGTCTAAAATATTTGCGTACATCCTTGGTAATGTGAAATAAGTACACTCTGAGTTGCTGGTCAGGAAAGTGTTAAAGTGACATGGCATGACTTTCTATTCGCTTGAGCCACTGCTAAATATGTGCAAGTTCATAATATTAAATTGATTCCCTAACCCATCTGTTACTGAAGCCTTAGTACGCACACACAAAATTGAGAGAAAAAATTTATATTTAAGTTCTTACTTTTGTTGACCTTGTTTTACTGAAGACATTCCAAAATCTTAGTGTCTCATCACCAGCTCCTGTCACAATGGCTTCCCCATCTGGAGACATTGCCTGAAAGCATGGTCAAACATTGTTTGTATCTATTCAACGTTCATATATAATGTGACATTGATTTATTTACAAACTGACATATGTCTTGCAGCAAATCATTAGATACAGTGGAATCCCATTATAACAACCTAATCCTGGCCGACAAAATATGTATGTAAAAACATAAATTTGCTATATATACAAACAATATAGAATAAATATAATTGGGGATTTAGAAAAGTGTTGTTATATAGGGAAATATGTTATAAAAGTGTTGTTATATAGGGAAATATGTTATAAAAGTGTTGTATAGGGAAATATGTTATAAAAGTGTTGTATGGGGAAATATGTTATAAAAGTGTTTTTGTATAGGGAAATATGTTATAAAAGTGTTGTATAGGGAAATATGTTATAAAAGTGTTGTATGGGGAAATATGTTATAAAAGTGTTGTATAGGGAAATATGTTATAAAAGTGTTGTATAGGGAAATATGTTATAAAAGTGTTGTATGGGGAAATATGTTATAAAAGTGTTGTATGGGGAAATATGTTATAAAAGTGTTGTTGTATAGGGAAATATGTTATAAAAGTGTTGTATAGGGAAATATGTTATAAAAGTGTTGTATGGGGAAATATGTTATAAAAGTGTTGTTGTATGGGGAAATATGTTATAAAAGTGTTGTATAGGGAAATATGTTATAAAAGTGTTGTATGGGGAAATATGTTATAAAAGTGTTGTTGTATGGGGAAATATGTTATAAAAGTGTTGTATAGGGAAATATGTTATAAAAGTGTTGTATGGGGAAATATGTTATAAAAGTGTTGTATGGGGAAATATGTTATAAAAGTGTTGTATAGGGAAATATGTTATAAAAGAATTCAACTGTATTTCATTTCGTAATTAATTTTTGTAAACTAGTTAACAAAATAATCAATTATATAAGAAAAAGACAATCTTATTTTTATTTTTTTGGCACTTCATGAGACAGGCATGTTTGGAGAACATAGTCACAACAGGCAAAATTGAAGGCAACAGAGACAGGGCGACAACATGAGAAAATATTAGACAGTTTGACAACCTAGCACGGCAGGGAAACAACAATCTTGATGCATAATACTGTAGACACAGCTGTGGAGAGCCATGATCGCCTACGCCAGTCGGCATGGCACCTGATGATGATGATGAGTTAACAAAAAAGTTGTGTAGCGCACGGTCACGAAGTTAAAGTGTTGGTCTCACAACTATGAGGTCCGGGGTTCAACTCTCAGTAAGGAAATATGCAGTACTGACAGATTTTTTTAAACAAACATATTGTAAATACAAATTTACATAAAAACATTCAATAATGAACAACTGAAACATTTAAATGAAATAAGTATGACTATTTTATGCAGAAATCATGTCACTAGTCACTAGACTACAGACAAAATCCACATTTTTAAAATTATGAATTTTAAAACTATTTTATGGCCCTTGTGTTGTTGGACCTGAGAAACGAGCAAAGAATAGCAACACTGTTATCTACCATGCATGTCACAAGAGGCAACTAAGAAGGTTTTTGGGGTGGAGTTGTCTGATGTCATAAAGGGTCAAAGTGACTGCCAGTTACAGAAGTAGAACCAGCCAGTTTGTCTGCTCATTTGTTTCCCTCCCACTCACGAGGCCAGAAACAAAGATGAACATAATTTTGTGCACAGAGACCCAAGTCCTAGCATTCTCGAATGACTCCACCCATCACAGTAAGACCCAATGACTCCACTATCGCCTACGCACTGCCCGTTTTAATTTTCTAGATCATACTGATTGAGTCACTAATTTTGTGATTGAGTCACTCAGTTTATGTGAGGACAGACTTGCAATTACAGCCAGTTTAGGACCTTCATAGAGCTATGGCCGTGTGGTTAGAACTCCATAGATTTCACCGTGGTCCCGGGTTCAATCCACGGTTGGGACAGGAACAATCAAAAACAAAATTTTATTGTGCCTTCTTTCATAGGTACAATCCAAATCCTTCCTGTACATGTTGCATCGTCTGCTATAGCAAAGCAGCCTTTATTTTCCCAGACAGCCTATAGAAAGCCTCCCTGCACTCCTTCACAAGAAAACATGCAGTAACAAAAGTTTTAGGACCTTCGTCACTGTGAAAACACCCATGACTAGACTATTTGTTGTGGCAAAGTTCCCACTGGCTTGGTGAACTATTCTTCCCCATGATATGATTAGAAAATGATTTGTGAAACAAACAAAGATCAACTTTCTTAGTCTGCCATCAATAATTCAGAAAGTGCTGAGAATATTGCAAAGACTTACCAAGTACAACACTCTGAAAGAATGTCCTGTCAGTTTGGCTATTTGAACTAGCGATGGATATTTCCACACAAGGATCTGGTTCTGTGAGTATCCATGAGTGCTGACCTGAAAGTGGACATTTATATATATCATAACAATACCCAAAACCCATCAGGATTGTAGGGGTGCCACACTGGAGATATAACCCATCAGGATTGTAGGGGTGCCACACTGGAGATATAACCCATCAGGATTGTAGGGGTGCCACACTGGAGATATAACCCATCAGGATTGTAGGGGTGACACACTGGAGACATAACCCATCAGGATTGCAGGGGTGACACACTGGAGACATAACCCATCAGGATTGTAGGGGTGCCACACTGGAGACATAACCCATCAGGATTGTAGAAGTGCCACACTGGAGACATAACCCATCAGGATTGTAGGGGTGCCACACTGGAGACATAACCCATCAGGGTTGTAGGGGTGCTACACTGGAGACATAACCCATCAGGATTGTAGGGGAGACACACTGGAGACATCACCCATCAGGGTTATAGGGGCGACACACTGGAGACATCAGTATACTCTCTAAACATTTCTATCTTAACCACTCAGATAAGTGTGGAAAAATCACGTACAGACCATTCCTTGATGTTATTAATCCATACTTTTATCTGTTCTTCTCCTTCAACCCTCGACTGTTTCTTAAAATAATTTTTGAAAGTGAGTCATGTCTCATTCCATGTCCAAATCAAACACATTTATGTTATTTTACTACTGTCAAAAGTGGTTCTTGATAACCTGAAAGTTTGCTTATTTACCTTGTGTTCTTATAACTAATTAACAAACGTCTGTAGCACTAGTTTTCACAAGTCTGAATCTTTCTGTCTGTGTCTGCAATGAGTATCCAACTTTCACCATCATCATCAAGTGCTATCTCTGCAACGAAGGGTGGCTCAACAGACCTCCCACAACCCCTGTCTCTTGTTTTCGTGGTGCACCCTGCTAGACTGTAAACTGTCCATCTTGTGGTGTTACTCTCCCACTTGTATCTGTGCCTACCTCTTACTCGCCTCCCCTCGACTTTAGCATCAAATAAGGTCTTCAACAAGGTGTCATATCTTTTAATATGTCCAAAATATTTTATTAACATGTCAAACTTTCACATCTGTATAAAAGTATACTTTATAGCACTACAAAATTGGCAGCATAACCTATTCAGGACATAGCCATCAACACAGCATTTTTTGGCTCTAGTCATTTTATTTTTTTGCTACGACAGATCAGATCTTTATTCAGATCTCTAGAGATAAAGTATTGTAATATCACTACTAGAGATATCTAGTGATAAAGTATTGTAATATCACTACTAGAGATCTCTAGTGATAAAGTATTGTAATATCAGTACTAGAGATCTGAATAGATTGATCTTTACTGTAATGCTGATCTTTGAATTTATATATACTAAATATCCAATTTTGTTTTATGTATATATATATTGTTTAAATGAACAAAATGATATATCATGACATGTCACTTAGTCAGCGAACAATATCCACTGTGACTGACCTTGCAAGTCGGTAGTGTATATACATTGCTAAATAACTAAGTACTGGGAGCATTATACAACATAAGAAGATCCGGATACAAGGTAGAGGAAGATTGATGGATAACATCAAGACAATACTGAAGAAATACGGATTAAACGCAGCCAAGGTGAGACATCTGGCCTTGGATAGACAACTAAAGCTCCCAGTCACCACCCCTACGCTAATAGCAAGTGTTGATATTCTGACCATCATCCACTTGGTTGTAAACATGAGACAACTATCCAATTAAATAATCAGCTTAAGCAATCAAATAATCAGCAATTAAATAATCAGCTTAAGCAATCTTCCTATTATATATATCAGTATCAAACTCCTGCCCATTAGCAGGATGTAGTCCGGAGAACAAAACATGTCATTTACGACCCAAATCCTAAAGACAACATCAACCTCCTGGGAAAGAACGACCAGAGTATCATTTTTCAACTTCACCCAAAACATGTACAGCTTAACAATCACCTGAACAGAATACAACCACAACACACTCCAGGGTGCCGGCTGTGCATTAATTCCTATGAAACTGTTGACCACCACCTTTTTGAATGTCCAGCGCTGGATGACATCAGGAAAATGCTTCTCCCCGAGAGCCAGATAAATGGAACACATTATATGGGGGGAAAAAACAGCTCACAAACACATGCATATAGGGTCTATCACACAATGGCATTGGGTCAAAGGGCATGCGTCAATAGACTGCAGGATCAGCAACTAACCACCAACATGACATGACTTGTCATGTAGTTATTTTATAGTTGTTTCCCCAGAAAATCTATATCATAGAACTTAGTAATGGCCTTCTTAAAAATATGTCCAAAAACTTACTGAACAGAACTTTTAATGATGTAGGGATACATCTGACACATGCCAAAAACAGATGTGCTGGACCAGAAGACTCAAATGAGCCTACAGCTCTGCTGGAAAACTAGAAGTATGATATACTTCACACTCTCTGGCTCAAATCACACGAATATCTGTGCTGATTATTTGAGAGGAAGAAGGAAAAAGAACATCTGAAATGTGGAGCACCATCTGAAGATAGGAGCAGATTAAAATTATGATGAGGGCCGGTCTTAGGCCATTGCAACCTATGCGGCTGCGGTGGGCCCCGCACTTCATAGGCCCATAAATCCATATTAGAATTTATTTTATTATCCTCTTCCCTACCCAGACTGGGCCCCGCGCAATCCGTTTCGCATTGGGCCCCGCAATTGTTATGGCCGGCCCTGATGATGATTGAACATCTGAAGTGAGGAGCATCATCTAAGTGAGGAACTTCATCTGAAGCAAATTAAAGGATGATTGAACATCTGTATTGAGGAGCATGATCTGAATTGAGAAGCATCCTCTGAATTGAAGAGAAACACCTGAAGATAGGAGCAGAGTAAAAGGATGATGAGATACATAGTACTGTTTCCAAGTTATGAAAAGTACTTGTAATTACAAATATGAAAACAAATTCTACATATGTTTGTAAAGCTCTCGCTATACAAGTACCAAATACAGAGAAAACATATTTTTTTTAAATCAGACTAAGGGTATAATTACTGTAAGTGTATAGTAAAGTTCAGGAAAATTATGAGAAGGCAAGACAAGATTCCAGATACCACTGTCTTTTACAGAATTGGTATCCATACCATTGACACTATGCTGATGCAGATATGGATTTGTTGAACAGGTCATCTGGTATGCAGGCTAGATCATTGCCTGCTAAAGATACTTATCTATGGAGAGCTGGAGAAGGGTAAACGATCTCAAGGTGTCAAAAGGAAGTGCTACAAGGACTGGTTAAAGATCTCACTGGAAGCTTTTGAAATAGACTAAGACACATGAGACGAACTTGCACACAATACAGCTACTTGTCACTCTACAATCAAAAAAGGCGTAGCATCTTGTGAAAAGAGAAGTGCAGTAACTCAACAGCGGAGAGTAGATGGTAAGTTACGTATAGAGCCAGCGGAGAGTAGATGGTAAGTTACGCATAGAGCCAGCGGAGAGTAGATGGTAAGTTACGCATAGAGCCAGCAGATAGTAGATGGTAAGTTACGCATAGAGCCAGCGGGAGAGTAGATGGTAAGTTACGCATAGAGCCAGCGGGAGAGTAGATGGTAAGTTACGCATAGAGCCAGCGGGAGAGTATATGGTAAGTTACGCATAGAGCCAGCGGGAGAGTAGATGGTAAGTTACGCATAGAGCGAAAATTATCTACATTCGTCATCCCATACCCGAACTGGCCAAGGACATTTGCAGCTAGAATAGGAGGCGATCTACGAATTCAGTCAAGGACATAACTAACTCAATTTCACAAGTGGATATAACAAATGGCCATTATCATCATGTGATGGACGAACAACAGCAGTAAAGTGGCAGCCATTTTTTAACTAGCCAGTACATAAGTAAGTATGTTCAAGAACTCACCAATTCGTTTGAATGTTTTGACCATGCCAGATTGCACACTTGTGAACCCGTATCTACACAATGTAAAGGTTGGTTAGTCAGTGTGTTCCAAAATCGTATACAGCGATCAGCAGTGCCCCCACCACTGGCTAATAGGCCATGTTGATGTGGAGACCAGGCTATAGCTTTTACTGCCGCTAGATGCTCCATATGTGTCTGCATTGGAGTTGTACTGGTAGCATTCCAAACAAATAGCTTGTTGTCATTACCACCTGAAGCCAGATGTTGGTGATCTGGTGACCATTTCAAACCACAAACCTAGGAAGAAACATGGTGGTAAATGTTATCACAAAATTTATATTGGAAATACAAACCCCACTGAGTAGGAAGTTTCCGCTTAAAGCATTGTACATTGATGAGAGTTGAAATATTTTGAATATAACATAAAGTTCACCAGAAACTACCCGACTGCACATACGTATTGACAGATAGAACACAGGATGCACACAGGTAGAACATAGAACACACAGCAAGCACACAGGTAAAACATAGGTACCTCGTAGGTAGAACATAGGTAACACACACATCAGCATAGAGGTGGAACATTGGTAGCTTGTAGGTAGCACACAGGAAGACAATGCATCCTGTACTAGTCCAGGACCTAGTTGCCACACGAGTGATGATGAATGAATATTATGTGTGCGCGCATGCATGTATGTATATATGTATGTATGTATATGTGCATGTGTATATATATATAATGTTTTCTTCATTCATAAATAGCAAAATGCATGCACATATCGCTAGAGGAAGCAGGACAACCTGCCAGATACTGCTGGGATTTCAGGACATAAATAAAGAAGACTACGTTCTGGAAAGAATACGTCACATGGCATGCACACCTGTATTTACAAAATATTTGTTGAAAATCAACGTCCAAAACCTAAAATAATGATTTGCTAAACAGTGATAATGAAAACATGATTCTCTCAAAACTTTTGATCATGCAAGTTGAATAGATTTGCAAGTTGAATAGATTTGCAACTTTTAAATATTATTCATTTTTTCAGACTCTATGGATATTCTCTTGTCGAGAAATGGAAGCTAGATTTGCTAGCAGTGTTGCTAATCTTCTTTTTGCCGGAAGAAAAAAACCAAAATTTAAACTTTTTATCGTACTTACAAAATTGCTTAGCAATTTGCTGCAATTCTGCTACCACTGCCTTCAGCAGAGTACACACATGGCTTTTTATACGTGCCAACATCGTTTGTGAAGGTTAATATTTTTTCTGTTCTTGGCATTAATAGAAGAAAGGTTGCCAGCCAATGCATTTAATTTTCAGATTAGCCAACAAAAATATTGTGCAACATGGAATTTCAAATTTCTAACATGTACAAAATACACTTTATGTATTTTCCCCCTTTGAGACAACTTAGCTCTTCTTCTTCTGCGTTCATTTTCAAACTACTGTAGAATAAGAAGATATAGTCCAGAGAACGAAATGTCTTGTATCATGGTTAACAGCTGCGCTGTCATTTCATCCTGACACAACCAACTAAACTTGGCTTCTGGGTCATCTTGACCCTATATGGGATGGGAAGTCAACTCAAATCCACAACCTCATTAGTCGCCTCTTATGACATGCATAGAATACTGGCAGGTTGACTGCGCAGTTCATGACCTTTGATCCACATCCACTATGTGATATATGTATGTATGTGTGGGCTATTGTTTTGTTTCATATAAAGGTGTTACATTTATCTGATCTCGAAGGAAGAAGACTTTTCCCGGTATCTTCCAGGGCTGGACAATTTAAAAAGTGGTGGTCGACAGTTTTGTTGCGATGGATGTACAACTGAAATTCAGCAAGTTGTTATGGTTGTATTCTGTTCAGGTGATTGTCAAACTGTACACGTTGAAAAGTATAGAGAGTTCGGCATAACCAGTAGGCAATTAGTGGCGGGGAATGATTTGTGAACCCTATATTAACTGCAATAGCTTTGAGCAGTGCATAGATATAAACCTACCTTTTAGGTAGTGTGACAGTTATTTTCTGGCTATGCCCTGGGTGGATCCACAGAATCAATAATGCATGGAAGGTAAAAAGTATTATTATTCTTTCCTTTCAAAGACACAGCAACTTATGATGAGAACTGAACTAAGTTTCCACATACCTCCTGTTTATGTCCAACAAGTTTGTGCTCTGGTGTAGTGTTAGGTGTCCGAATGTCTCGTTGCAATATCAATCTGTCCCTGCTACCAGATGAAAGCATGTCTCCATTCCATGCTAAGGCACCTATAGAGAAATGAATTCAGAAATATCTTATGTAGACTAAACACAACTGTCTATGACACAACTGTCAATGACACAAATGACAATGTTTTGGATATCTTCTGTGTTCTCTCTCAAATAATCTGTACAAACATGAGGGATGGTCAAAAAGTACTTTTTATCTAAATAAATACTGTACCTGTGTGCAATTTATTAATTTTGCAAGAATGCCCAAACACTCTGGATGTCTGCACTGTCCAACTTTGTTGCATCAATGTAACGAAGCTGAAGTAGGTCAATCCTCAATGGATGACGCAAAGTGGACTGATCATCCGTCTACTACAGTGACACCAAACAACATTCATCGAGTTGATGACATCATTCGTGGTGATCGTCGGGTAAAACTGGATGAACTGCGTGCCATGTTGTCCATTAGTAAAGGTAGTGTTCAGAACATTGTTAAATATCTGGGTTATTTATTCAAAGGTTTCTGCACGTTGGGTGCCCAGAATGTTGACAGACAGACATGAAACAAGAAAAACCATAGCCATTAACCTTCTGTACAGTTACAAAACTGAAGGAGATGAGTTTTTATTGAATATTGTGACAGGCAATGAGGCTTTGGTTCATTTTATTGAATATTGTGACAGGAAATGAGACTTTTGTTCATTTTATTGAATATTGTGACAGGCAATAAGGCTTTGGTTCATTTTATCGAATATTGTGACAGGCAATAAGGCTTTAATTCATTTTATCGAATATTGTGACAGGCAATAAGGCTTTAATTCATTTTATCGAATATTGTGACAGGCAATAAGGCTTTGGTTCATTTTTTAAAACCAGAATCCAAGAGGCAGTCAAAAGAATGGCATCACACAACACCGCAAACAAGAAGTTCAAAAGTTCACCATCTGTAGGGAAGGTTATCGCATCTGTGTTTTGGAATAAGAGGGGGTGTGAAAGTTATTTTCTTGACTTATTGGAACAAAGTGAATGCAGACTGTTATATTGAAACTTTTAAGAAGCTTAGAGGTCGTCTTCAGTGACTTTACCCTTTAAAAGATCAGAGAACTGCACTACTGTTACATGATAATGCCACGCCACACACAGCTAAACACACCATTGATGCGATTGGAGAATTTGGCTGGACAGTGTTATCACATCCCCATTACAGCCCCGATCTTGTACCTTCAGACTTCCATTTGTTTGAACAACTAAAAGATCTACACAGACATCACTTTCAGAACACAAACAATCTTAAATGTTCCCTACGCACTTAGTACAGGAAAAATTAGACATATTTTTACCGTGCAGGTATACATGCCCATGTGCAAAGATGGACAAAAACTGTAACAAATAACGGATGCTACATTGAGAAATAAATTGTTGGAGTACAGACCTCAGACTACATTTTAATGTGAGTTTTATCTATTTTTGTGCCTATTTAATTAAATTATAAATTAGGATATATTACTTTTGGCATGACTGAGAGAGAAATTTGTCACGGAACTCCTGGAGTAAGATATTAGGAATAAATACAAATGATGTCGGTGTGTTGCCAGTGCCTAAAAGGTGAGTAAAGAATAGCAACACTGTTTACCTTACATGCATGTCATATAAGGTGACTGGAGGTTTTGGGATGGAGTTGGCTATTCCATCGCATAGTGCATGGGTCAGCAAGCTTTTTTATCCGAGGGCCAGATGCAGAAATACACAGCTGGTCCAGGGCAGAATGTAAAAAAAGCTAATATGGAAACCTAATTACACGTTACTATTACTAAATAAACATTTTACCATATTTTTAAACTTACGGACATTCTATCTATTCGCTGAAACCCATTTTTGCCTTTCAGCATCAGGGGTAGAAGAGTTTTCTCGAGACAGCCCTCTTGTGTGCTGAGTATATTGTGGAATTTGTCACCTCTTTTATTTCAGTGGTTCATCATTTTCGTGGTCGGCCTCTAGGTCTGCTTTCACAGTATCTGTGTAGCATAGCTTGCTGTAGTATGCTGTCTGATGGTAGTCTGCTGATGTGTGCAAACCATTTGATCTGTTGTCTCTTGATGTATTCTAATATTGGGGTTGTGCCAGCTATTTTTTGGATGTCCTCATTCCTCACTCTGTCTCTTAGCGATATTCCTAGGATTCTGTGTAAGAATGCCATTTCAGCTGTCACAAGTTTACGTTTGTCTTGTGCTGTCGTTGTCCATGTTTGGCATTGGTAGGACAGTGTTGGCATAATAATCGTTTTGAATAGTGTTATAGTGGTGTTAAAATCTACGTTTTTGTTTCTGAAGATTGGTGTCATTTGCCCTAGGGCTTGTCTCCAGGAAACCCTCCATTTTCTATGAGCAACTTGAGTTCTCACTGTCGGATTGCTAATCCTATCGCAGTGTTGCATTTGGAAAACCTCACTAGGTTATGCTGTTATCTCTAATTAATATTTACATGTATATATTTAGGTGCAGACAAATTGATACAATTTAGTAGTGTTGCAATTCTAGGCAAAAATAGAATTAAACACTTGGATTATTTGTTTTTAGGAGCGCATAAAAAATTGGATCACGTGTCGGCAATTATGATTTTTGTTGAAGGACTGGCTAATTAATTTGGGCCAAGTCCGGCCCTTGAGATTAGGTTGCCAGGCCCTGCCACAGAGGGTCACCATAAACTATGTTGAAATCGGATGTGACAGGCCAAAAGGCATAGATATCGCAGTAAAGTTGTAAACCATGGCACAACACACTCCGTTATCCGGATTACATCCTGCTAATCTGCAGCAGTTTGAAAATAAACGCAGACGGAAGAAAGACACACATTAAGAATAGTTCAATACATATTCTTTGGATTTGTGGGGGGAACCAAGGAATACCTGGAGAAAATATTAGGAATAGATATAAATGAGACAGGCAAGACATAGATATAAATGAGACAGGCAAGACATAGATATAAATGAGACAGGCAAGGCATAGATATAAATGAGACAGGCAAGACATAGATATAAATGAGACAGGCAAGACATAGATATAAATGAGACAGGCAAGACATAGATATAAATGAGACAGGCAAGACATAGATATAAATGAGACAGGCTAGACATAGATATAAATGAGACAGGCAAGACAGATATAAATGAGACAGGCAAGACATAGATATAAATGAGACAGGCAAGACATAGATATAAATGAGACAGGCAAGACATAGATATAAATGAGACAGGCAAGACATAGAAAGAAATGAAAAGTTTAAGGACAAAAAAGTATAAGTTGTTCGTTGAAGACCAGTTTTACAGAGTTGAATGGTGAAGATCCGCAGAAGATGGATGTGTTGGGTCATTGGCACAAATAAAACGGCGACACAACGCATTTTCATTCTCTGGACTACATGCTGCTGGAAATCTAGTAGAACCATGGTCCTGCTACAAGAGAGATCCAGCGGAAGTTTGAGAATGAACGCTGAAGAAGAAGAAGAATGGTGAAGATGATAGAGAATTTCAGTTTAAAACTGATCTTAATTTAATTGAATATCAGATAGAACATACCACCAAAGGTGGATGTGTCAGGTCATTGATGCAAATAAAACGACACAACGCATTTCCATTCTCTGAACTACATCCTGTTAGAAACCTAGAACTATTGTCCTGCTACAAGAGTGATCTGGTGGGAATTTAAGATTGAACGCTGAAGAAGAAGATAGAACATATTGTACCCCAGCATGTCACCAGGACCTTAATGGGAAGCAAAGAATAGCGACACTGAAACCAATAGCCAAGCATGTTGTAAAATGTGACTGAGGAAGTTTCGAAGGCCGGGGTTGGCTGTCACATCCTACAGAGAGTCAAAGTGATCCTGAAATGGCACTGAAATTGGCTATACCAGGTTAAAAGGAGCAGATATCGCATCCAAGCTGTAAACCCTGACACAACACATTCCTTTCTCTGAACTACATCCAGCTAATCTGCAGGAGTGTGAGAGTGCATGTCGATGAAAACATTATGTAAGTAATCTGTAAATTAGTACTGACCTACTCTGGCGCCGTGTCCTGTAAGTGTGTGGACTTTCTTACTAACTGCAACATCCCAGATCTGGACATAACCTTTATTTGTACCCACTGCTACTTGGTTGCCCTGTAGAAGCATTAAAAACCTTATACATATAAAAGAATACATCCATTTTTCTTTAAATAGTTTCTTTTCACAAACCACTCAGGTTCATATGTAATTTAGTGTTAGCTTTGTATTTCTCTACAGTAAATGTATGCTAGTAATGATGGGCTCACTTACTTTCCTCAATCTATTCTGTTCGAAACAATTTACAAACAAACTAAAAATGAGAATTATAAAATGTTACATATATTCTATATTAATGTATGACTCAAAAATCTGGACAATGAACACATAACTCAGACAGAATTGATGTCTTTATAGAGATGTGGATTTATTGAAGAATAGGGTTTCCCCATATGTGCTATGTCCCTCTCAACAATGCAGTACACCTGCTGAGAGTACCACTCATAGCACGTAACCCATAGCTTTAAACTATAATCCCCAGGGATTTCAGAAAATTTTTTACTTTGTAAACACGACGATGCATACCAGATTCGAACCTGTGACCTCTTGAGCACAAGGCAAACAGCTTAACCACTACGCTACAGATATCTCCACATAAAAAGGAGGTAAGAAGATATAAAGAATATATCTTAAAACCAGAACTTGTTGCTTGATAAGAAGACCATTGCCATTCTTTAGGGAGACGCCAAAATTGGATGTGCTGTGCCGAATGGCGCAAATAATGCAGCTCCATTGTAAACACTAGCAGGACAATGTAATTCACGCTCTCTGGCACAAATTACATGAAATTCATGCTGATTATTTGAGAACGAACACGGAAGAAGAGACAGACACATGTTAACATGAAATCAATACCAGAAATCATAGATTATTAGAGATATGCATTACTTGGCCGGACTATGGTCCTGCTCGAGTGGGACTGCCCGACCAGTCTTAGTTTCCAGCCCCTGATGGCTGAACTAAGCCCCATCACCACCACACGGTGCTGGCCTCAAAAAGGCAACCAGCCAAAAGGCGCACAGATAATCAGGAGGTCATGCACAAAACATGTCTGCATTTATAAACATATACTTCAAGAGTGTTCTGAGGATGAAACTCTGAGGCAAACAGATTGGCCAGAGGAAACAACACTGGAATCAAAGCTCTATGGGACACTGTATGAACTACAAGAGACAGTGAGTTTTATTCAGGAGACAGAATTACAGATATAGACATGTTTCAAGTGAACGAAAGAAGAAGAAGAGATATGCATGTACACATACATGAGATGAATATAGCATGGAAATTAATATATATATGTGTGTGTGTGTAAAGGTCAAGGTAAATTGAATAATCAACCAGTGTCACAGCACATTCCTTCCCATAAGTGCTAACCTGTCAACCTAGTCAGTGGTTGGCCAGAAACCGCATGCCTAGTGTCACCTTCGCACTAGCTCAGTAGTAATAACCATTCCTCTGCCTTCCCAGAGCATTAGCCCTGGTACTATACTTCCCGGTGGTGCACCATAGGAGTCATTTTTATATATCAAACCACGGGTACTTATAACAAGTGGACTCGAAACTCAGGTCTGTGTATTAACAGGCGAATGACTTAATGTCACACAACCCCCCTGACTCTAAAAGTGATACACACACACACACACACAGATACCTGAAGTTACTTAACTTTGATGAAAAAACTGATGCGTCCAGGGTCATAGATAAGACTGGTAGGGGCATTGGGGAAGAGGGGTATATCATTTTGGAAAATAAACCAAGCTAATCACATCGTGTTTGTGGGATTTCTTACGATATTTACTCTTGACCAAATTCATCTATATCCATAATCCGTCAGGGTTGCAGGGGTACATCGGATGCATAATCTGTCAGGATTGTTGGGGTACCACATTGGATGCATAATCCGCCAGGGTTGCAGGGGTACCACTTAGATGCATTAACATACAGCATCTTCCATCAATTTCTATCTTCAGCAGATTATTGAATAAAAATCTCAACCTGTCCAGTCCTTGATGTTTATGTCCATGACTTTCTTTGTCCTCTTCTGCTTCTTTCACCCTCATCTGTTCCCTGTAGTATCATTATTGACAAGGAATCATGTCAGCATACATGTCCAAACCATGCAAGTTACTGTCAATCAAATAAAGTGTGAGGGAAACAATCAGCCAATGGACAAGATACAGTCCGCCAGAGTGCACCACCAAGGCAAGAGACAAGGGATATTTGAGGCACATTGCATCAAACCTTTGTCGCAGAGACTGCACAAAATAATAATGAAAATACATACATATATATTTATCTTATATAAGATATGTAGCCTTACCCTTTCTGACCATGATACTGACGTCACTGTGTCATTATCAGTTGACAGATCACACAAACGAGTCACCTTTTGAAGAGATACAAGAGAGAACATTCAGTTTCTAAAAATATTGGTAAAATTTGGAGGGGGGAAAAAATTATATATTTCTTCTTCTTCATCATTCGTTCTCAAACTCCCACCAGATCTCTCTTGTAGCAGGACAATGATCCTACTATATTTCCAGCATCCATGTCACATGGATATGTTCTTCTGTGTCTTTCACATCTGTGTATTTCTCTGTCTCCTTTCACATCTATTTGGGTATGTTTTGTATATTTTCTGCTTGTGTTGTATCACCTCTGTCCTAGCTCAACCCTTCAGGGTTATCTCCACATTTAGCTCTGCCATGTGAACGTCAATAGTGCCGTTCTTGCTTGTCATTTTTTGTTGTGTATGTAGTCTTGATAAAGGCCTTTTGGTTGAAATGTCAATTTGCGTGTGCTATTATGTGTGTTTTCAGTAATTAACAAAATTTCATCACCCTGTTCCAAGCTTTGCCTGTTGGATTTCAGTTTTGCTGCAGTGAGTACATATTATAGATCCTTGATACATTCTTGATAACCCACAAGTTTGTTAACCGATTCGCCCTTAGAGCGGCGCGGAGTCGCTTCTATGTGCTGACACCTGGAGCGGCGAGGAGTCGCTTTTTTTTACGTGTTCCGTTGCGATCGATAGTACATTTTTAGTTTCCACCGGATCTATTCAAAAACACGACCATTGCGCAGATCTGTGGTTCAGCGTCCTTTTTCAGCGTCCTTTTCGGAGCGAAAGGACGTAAGACTGTATTTATACGAATTATTTAGACGTAGCGAAATTTTAGACCTAGTTTTTGAAATGGAAGATATTATTCGTATGTATACTGATGTGACCGGCCGCAGTTGCGATGGTGATATGCACGATGCATGTGATTTACATGCTGTAGAAGATGTTGAAAGCGACGTTGAAGTTCCTATATTCGATTTCGATAGTGATTCGGACCACGAGGACGAAATTAGCGACACTAATAGTAGCGTCATGAATGACGGCTGAAGTGACAAAATTTTTCCTGTGGAAGTCGAGAACTTTATTGAAAACGTTGGCCCTGTGCATGATCTTGATGCGAATGCTACTCCTTTTGATTACTTTAGTCTCATCGTCAATGAGGAGTTTTATCAATTTGCAGCAGATCAGACCAATTTGTACGCAACACAGCGTCAAGAACTAGCAGGAAAAGAAGACAAGTACTGGTCACCCGTAACTGCCGGCGAAATAAAACTTTTTTTCCATATTTACATCGTGATGGGCATACATGTATTGCCTGAGTATAGCATGTATTGGAGTACAGATGACAGGCTCAATGTTCTAGGTATATCATCATGCTTGGGGAAAAATAGATTTGAGAAAATATCTCAATATTTTCATCTGAATGATTCTTCTAGGCAGCATCCCAAAGGCCACAAAGATTATGATCCCCTATATAAAGTCAGACCATTTCTGGATATGGTCAAAAGGAATATTGCTTCTGTTTTTTCTCCTGGAAAGAACATAAGCATTGATGAAGCTATGATAGCTTACAATGGTCGTCTTTCCTTCAAGCAGTACATCAAGGGTAAGCCACACCCATGGGGGATCAAGGTCTGGTGTGCGGCCGACTCTGCAACAGGTTATCTGTTAGACTTTGATGTCTATGTTGGCAAAGTTCTGGAACCAATGCCACATGGATCTGGACATTATGTTGTCACTAAATTATGTCGGCCTTTCTTTGGAAAGAATCACCATATTTTTTATGACAATTATTTTTCATCTGTTCAGCTGGCAAATGATCTGTTGCAAAACAAATCATACTCATGTTCCACGATACGGCCAAATCGCAAGGGATGGCCAGATGCTTTCAAACCTAAGAGTACCAGATCTATGAAGCGAGGTGATGTGCAGTATAGGCAGCAAGGTAACACAGTGGCCACTGTTTGGAGAGACAAGAGATTTGTATCCATTCTGAGTACAAACACAACACCAGGTCTCACAACTGTGGCACGTCGTACCCCACACGGCAAAATAGATTTGCAGATACCATCCCCGGTGGCTGTTTATAATCAGTCTATGGGAGGAGTAGACAGATTTGACCAACTCTGTTCCTATTACCCTGTGGGCAGGAAATCTGTCAAATGGTGGAGGTACATGTTTCGCTTCCTCCTGCAAACTGCCATCATCAACAGCTCCATCCTTCACTCTTGTTCCCATCGACCCCACCCGAAGGAAAAGAATGTTGCGCAGATAGCCTTCCGATTGAGTTTGAGCTCAGCTTTCTTAAGTGGCAACATATCGAAGAAAAGGAAGGCTCCCACCAATCATGCTGCAACTTCGGGTGTCGGTAACAATAACCTGCTTGAGCACAGGCTTATTCGTATGGTAGGGAACAAAAGGGCATGTTTCTGGTGTGTGAAGAACCGGCAGCATGGAAGCAGAAACAGGGCACATGAGACCGTCTATGGTTGTAGTTTGTGTCAGATTTGGCTGGGCAAGGGAGAATGTTTCTCGCAGTATCATGCAACATTGACAAGTTGACTACTGATGAGTCCAGATACTTTTCCTGTGCTGAAAATGTAAGTTACAAATTTTTTTCACCTCATAATTCTAACTTTAACAGTTTATTTTTTGGAATGTATAAGTGTTAGATTATTGTTGGTATAGTTTCCTGTGAGACTGTTCATTTTTCTGTTTATCTGCCAAGTCTGAGTGTGATAGGACAGACAGTTTTAAAGAAAATGCATTTTTAATATCATCATATCAACAAATTGGAGGAGTTATGCCCCTTGTGTTAGGGATGGGGGATTGACAATTGCGAAATCTCATAGGGGTGATAGGGTTAATTTAAACAAGACCCATAACCCGACAGGGCCATAGGGATGTCACACTGGACACATCATAAAAAGGTTGCTTATTTGCTGCCGGACGAATGTCTTCATGAAAGCAGACAATCAACTTTAAAAACTTTGGTGGACAACCACAGAATTCTAGAACTTTATATAGTCCTGATTAGCTGACAAAAAAGACGAGTAAGACAGACTAGGATGCATTGGCATCCAAGATCCAATGCATCCTTCTTCTTCAGCGTTCATTCTCAAACTCCCACTGGATCTCCTTTATAGCAGGACCATGGTCCTACTAGATTTCCAGCAGGATGTAGTTCAGAGAATGGAAATGCATTGCATCACCGTTTTATTTGAGCTAATGGCCAGACACATCCGTCTTTGGCAGGAAATGTATCCAAGATCTAGCTTTAGCATACAGCTAGTAACTATGTCTACACAATAAAAAAATAAACAATAATTGAAAAAAAAATGTATTGCTGCATACTACAAAGAAGAATTACAATCTCATCAACTGTACCTACCTGGCTTGTGCAAGCACTCCATACACCAACTGTACCTACCTGGCTTGAGCAAGCACTCCATACACCAACTGTACCTACCTGGCTTGTGCAAGCACTCCATAAATATACTGAAGTCCCTAGACCAACACTCAAAACATTTTGTGATGACCAATCGACCAAGTTCAGATAAAAATCATCTTGGAGCTCAGGTGCATCTAATACTTTAAAAGGAATCTTGGATATTTTTCTCACAGCCTTAAAAAAAAGTAAATGTTAAGATTTTGGTTAAAAGCATATTTATTTGCTATAAACTTAAAAATAATAAAATTATTAATGACAATATTCTGTAAATGATTAACAGAATGTAGTCTAGAGAATGGACTCTGCTGTGTTACGGTTTACAGCTTAGCCGCAATATCTAAGCCTTACGGACTGACACATCAAACTTCAGCACCACCTATGGATCACTGTGACATCTATGGGATAGAACAGCCAACTCCATCCCCAAATCTCCTTAGTTGCTTCTTATGACATGCCTGACAGGTAATGTTATTTTTTTTTTCCCTCTTAGACACTGTCTCAACACATATCGAATTATTTGAAGTCATGAAAATCATTTCATTTAAAAATCTTAAATATGAAATTGTAAAAGTGAAAGTTACAAAATGAGATTTTGTAACACTTTATTGATGGTCTGCTAAACCGTTACACTTCAGAAATACAGCAACCGTAGCGACTGTATTAACTAAAATACCTCATCTGGGATAGCATGATTTCAACCTTAAGGTCTTTTTCATGAAAATACAAAGCAAACAATAAAAACAGTAAAAATAATGGCACTATCTCAGAAACATTAGATGGTAGACATTGCACAGCAGAGACACTCAATGATTTTCAATGTTTGTCACCTAATACTTTTGTAATAGTACTGTTATTTTTACCCTTTGTTCACTGTTTGTCTTGTATTTTCTTGAAAAAAGACCATAAAGTTGAAAATGTCTTATATATTGTTATAGTGTATTTTTTTTTAATATTTATGCATTGTTTATGGATTCTGTTCCAATTATGATTATTTCTTGTGAATTACAGTTGTTTTTAAAGACATTAATATCTACACATTACTTTAGGAGAATAGAGCCAGACATTTTGTCGCTTTCATATTGGCCTAGCATATTGGATTAATTCGGATTGTGTCCAATTGAAATATCTCTAGGCCTAATATTGAACAGACCTGATCACATGGTAGGTAAGTAACATTTCCATGTTTTATTATTTGTTTTTTGTTTTCCTAGTTTTTATTTGTTTTAATATTATGAGAACATTAGTTTATTTATGAAATATAATATGTTGTATGTTGGCTTAGACTTAATGACAGACATCGTATGTAACATCCAAGCCTACATGTTTTATTTGTTTGTTCAGTCCATATTACGGTAGTTTGGCTAGGAAACAACATATATACAACAGGTATAGGTATTTAGGATGATTTTATCAGCATTGCCACACATTGCTCAAGTAGGTCCCTATAGGTGCGTCCAGAAATTATTTTTCAATCTTTTATTTGATATTTAATGTGATTTTCATCCCAATTTTCAACTTTCTCACACAATTCATATGACAGATATAACAACAACAAAAAAACAATTATATGCATTATTCACTTCTTTATTTACATGTACAAAAATTATGTTAAATCCATAAAAACAAAAAAGTTATTGCATTTTCCAAACACCCACCAACAAGAATGCAAATTGTCAAAAAAGAAGCAGGGTCCAAGGGGGAAATTGTGTAATTTTAATTTGGGGTTATAAAGGTTAACCCTTCGAATGCGATATCCTGGGATTTAACTAAGTATTACTGTTACGTGATATAGATATTTTGACTTCACAAAACAGCACCTTAAAGCTCCAATATGGCAAACCTATGATACATAACACTTAAGGCTCCAATATGGCAAACCTATGATACATAACACTTAAAGCTCCAATATGTCAAACCTATGATACATAACACTTAAAGCTCCAATATGGCAAACCTATGATACATAACAATTAAGGCTCCAATATGGCAAACCTATGATACATAACACTTAAAGCTCCAATATGGCAAACCTATGATACATAACACTTAAAGATCCAATATGGCAAACCTATGATACATAACACTTAAAGCTCCAATATGGCAAACCTATGACCCTGAAGGATTTTACTATTATTATTACATTATTATCTTTTGCATGAAATACAATTGTATGACAACAATACCTTTCGAGGTGACCTTAGCAGTTTCTGACTTTTTCTGCCGACGGGAGATAAAGAATATGGTGATGTATCACAGCCATCGGAAGATCTTCGTGGTGAATGAAACTGGAGATGATATATGATATACATATGTACACATAACTTGCATTCATGAGACGGTCAGTTATATAGTATAAAGATATCAAAGGTTTAAATACAATTTTGGTGTATAGATTTATGTATAATAGTAGGTGAAGTTGAGGGAAGGCGAGAAATAGGTAGGCAGAGATACAAGTGGAGAGAAACACTACGAGATCGACAGGTTACAGTCTAGTAGAGTACACCGTCAGAACAAGAGACAGAGGATATTGGAAGTACATTGTAGCATCCATTGTTGCGGAGATGGCACATATGATGATGATTATAGTAGCAAACTACTGATGGCATTCTGACATGTGCCCCGTGTATCGCCAGCCCTGAAGGGAGATACATAGAATAGCAACACTTATCACCTACTACGCACGTCGTATGAGGTGAATAAAGAGGTTTTGGGATGAAATTGGCTGTACCATCCTATTGAAGGTAAAAGTGGCCCAAAAACCATACTGAAGTCAAATGTGTCAGGCCAAAAGGTACAGATATCACTGCTGAGCTGTAAACAATTACAACACATACTGTTCTCGGACTACATCCTGCAAATCTGCAGGAGTTTGATAACAAAGGCAGGAGAAATCTGTCATGAATTACAAAGCTTAAGATTTCAATGTCAACCAACTAATCACATCCAACGAAATAAAAATAGTTATGCATTGTATCCCCAGCCAGTCAAACACATCAGGCAATAACAAGGCTGACAGACTAGCAAAGAAGGAGCAAGACAAGAACAGCCATACAAACTAACGATCATGGATACAGTTACAGAGATGTTGAAATCTTTAAACAAAGAGATTTAGCTGAATAGATGGACAATGGAAAACAGAGAGAAATCTATAAATATATGGCCAGCTCAAATCTGAAGACAACATCACCCTCCTGATAAGGAAAGATCACAGTATCATCTTCTGTTCTTTGGTGGTGGTGCTGAGGTGTAACACGTGACATGATTTCATTCATACTCATTTTCTTTGGATATTTTAGTTCCTGTAGTACTGACTTTGCATCAGTTATAAATACTATGTGCCTGTTATGTCACAGCAAGCAATCTATGAGCATTTGGTTACTTCATTTAGTATGAGGACAAAGATTAGAAACATTTTAGACTCTATTAACAGATAAATCAGGATTTCTCAAAATAATAACATTTATTATCACAGATAAATTTTTTCCAAGGATAAAATATTATGATAAATTAATATCATTAAATTGATGTCTCATATGACTTTACCTTAAATACATTTTTGGTTTCCTTGGGTAAAAGAACTTTCTTGTCTTCCGTCTGTAAGTCCTAATATAGAAAACAAGAAAAGGAATTAAATTGGAAATTTTCTTCTTCTTCAGAATTCATTCTCAAACTCCCGCTGGATCTCCCTTGTAGCAGGACCATGATCCTACTAGATTTCCAGCAGGATGTAGTCCTGAGAATGAAAATGTGTTGTGTCGCCGTTTTATTTGCGCCAATGGCCAGATACATCCATCTTCAGAGGAAAAAAATTAGAAATTATCTTTTCTAAAATAGTGTAGAAAATGAATGTGTTTTCTTTGTGTGACATTTGATAAATGTATTTCTCCCTGAAAGCAATGGCAAACTACAGGAGTAATGTGCCTAGTAATTTTATTATGGAATTTTGTATTTCCAAACAATACATTCGAGAACAGTACAGTGGTGTGGAATAGAGAGGGATAGTACCTCAAGAAGAGTGATAACCATTTCCTAGTAAGGATCCTACATAGTTCCCATCTTGTTACCTAGCTCATGCATCATGCATGGCTCTACAAAACTGTCTGTGTATACTGTGACCACATATGAGCAACAGTCTTGGATAAACTGCATGAGTGAAATAGGAGAAATCCTACTCTAGGTAATCTACATCCTTAGTACACACAGACTGTGATAGTGAATGAATCTAAATCACATGAACAGCTGATAAAGTGAAACTAAAGTGCGAGGCACACACGAGGTGCTTTCAGAACATGTAATTGATAAGCAGCTGATGACCTTGGATAAGATTGGTACCTCTCCCCATAAACACAACCTGCTGCTTCTGAGAAAAGGCTGGGGACAGTCAAAGGCTAAGGAAAGTATACCTTAAAAATGCTTGCCAAAGTCAGATGTATCAGACAGAATGTTGGGAGATATCACAGTATAGCTGTAAACTGTGAAACAAAAGAAATACCACTCAGAACAACTATAGAACGGTCCAAAACAAACTGAACCCTACATAGACTGCAGCTTGTCCCATAACAAATGTGTCCAAACAGAAAAGCAGAGGAGACACATCATAATATAGTACAGGAATGAAATATCTTTGATCAACTGGTCAATGACAAATATTTTATTAAACTAGCCTTTTTTGTGTAGACATTATTTAAACACACTGAATAAAAAAAAACTGCTTCACTAATTTCATACTTAAATTCTTACAACCTTCCAAGTTCTGTCAGATGTCTTACAACCTTCCAAGTGCCGTCAGATGTCTTACAACCTTCCAAGTGCCGTCAGATGTCTTACAACCTTCCAAGTGCCATCAGATATCATAATGTCAGATGTCTTACAACCTTCCAAGTGCCGTCATATGTCTTACAACCTTCCAAGTGCCATCAGATATCATGTCAGATGTCTTACAACCTTCCAAGTGCCGTCAGATGTCTTACAACCTTCCAAGTGCTGTCAGATGTCATAATGTCAGATGTCTTACAACCTTCCAAGTGCCATCAGATATCATAATGTCAGATGTCTTACAACCTTCCAAGTGCTGTCAGATGTCATAATGTCAGATGTCTTACAACCTTCCAAGTGCCATCAGATGTCTTACAACCTTCCAAGTGCTGTCAGATGTCATGTCAGATGTCTTACAACCTTCCAAGTGCCATCAGATATCATAATGTCAGATGTCTTACAACCTTCCAAGTGCTGTCAGATGTCATAATGTCAGATGTCTTACAACCTTCCAAGTGCTGTCAGATGTCATAATGTCAGATGTCTTACAACCTTCCAAGTGCCATCAGATGCCTTACAACCTTCCAAGTGCTGTCATATGTCAGATGTCTTACAACCGTCCAAGTGCCGTCAGATGTCATACATGCTTGACTGTCATCACATATTCATTTTCCAAGTCTATTATGAACTCATAGAAAAAGAAATCAGGGTAGTAATTTCTCATATGACACGACTGCTCCTACAATTGACCCAGTTGTAAATGGGTACCTGACGCATGAGTCAGGGAGGTAAACACAGCAAGGAAGGGAACTGGCTACCACACCTAATAGTTGCTGTGGTTTAGTACACGAAGAATCATCTTCATCCCCCATGCCAGGTTGTTGCCATGTGACCTACCTTTACCTTACTATGAACTGACAAGCAATCAACAATTTTACCTTCAAGTCTTCTATTCCTGCAGACAGTAACTCATTCTTGAGCAAACAAGCATAAGCTAAGCCATCTTTTGATGTTTCACTGTTTGAATCCTTTGTTTTAAGGGCAGTACTAGGAGCCTGCCATTAAGAAACAAAACTAAATCAATATACACATATAATAAAATTGAATTTTATGCCAATAAAAAAGACTATGATGAGATATATTCTAAGATATGTTCGAAGATGGTCAATCTATCTACTTCCCTAGAACTCTTCAATTTGAATGATGTGATAATACTAAGTATAATTCTTGCATGTTGTTGAGACCCATACTCTTTGGCAGTTCTCTGCAAAGTCTCCCTTGGTCTTCCACTTTTTCTTTATTTTTTTACATCTGATATCGATTTTAATGCTTATAGTGGCAGTCTGTTTTCATTAATTCTATGTGCATGTTCAATATAAATCCATTGTTCTCTTCTTATTGCTGTAGAAACATGATGCTGTTTTGGTCTCTTCTTTTACTTGCATGTTTGACTTGAATTCTTCCCAACCAATATTTAAGAGTTTTCTAAGACATTTATTTCTGATGAATTTAATTTTTTTCTCCAGTGATTTTGTGATTTTCCAACTTTCACAACTGTACATTAATATGGATATTACATTGGAGCTGCACAGTCATAGTTTGGTATATTTACTTAGTCTTCTTTATTTCCAGATGTTTGTTAGGTGTTTGAACTCACTTGATGCCAATGCAATTCTGATAGAAATATCTTTTCTAAAATACATAAACAACTCATATTAACATAGCATAATGTAAAGGAAGCAAATATTTTGAAAATTAGTTGGTCGAGAGATCAACATCATTGCACACAGGACACATCCATAAGTGCTTCAATCTCTCCCTTAGTATATTTACAATTACACAACGATTGATAGTTCCAATTCTCTGTTGGTTGATAAACATTCTTTGCAATCTGTAATAACGTTCATTCTGGCCACACCCATATTTCAAGACCAGATCCTTTATTCTGGACATGGGAAAAGTAATCATCATCCTCATCACTTTTGTTTGATCGTGCAGTTTCTCTTCACCTGTTGCAATGCTATCAGCGCAAAAAACAACACATTTCCAGTCATATCCCCTATAACTTAGGTAGCTTAGTAGCAACACACTGCTATGCATTTTGGCAACTATAATAAAAAATGTTCATTCAGCTTTTTCTTCTAGGAAAAGTGGAAACACTGCTAGCATTTAATTAAGCTTCCTTTTCCAACAATGCCATGTGCATAGCAGATGGTAAATCATAGAATAGATGGCTGACGGAACAGCAAGCAGAGCATATATGGGAATGCCCCCAGTGCTGTGACGCTTGTTCCTAATCAAGAATCAAAATCCTAGAATATTTTATATTTTAGTCAAGTGTTTCAATCATTACAGATAAGTTGAAATGGAATCCATTTTTAATCAAATTCTTATGGAGTGTGTTTCTAATGATGCAGAATTGTTTGGAATTATGTTTGTTTTCAAAGAACATATTATTAACATGTTTGTTTCATTATGAAATGACACCAAAAAAAAAAATAGGTCTAGAAATGTTGCAGCAATATATTCTGCATTGAATATATCCATGTGGTATTCTGTTTCTTCTTCAGCGTTCACTCTCAAACTCCCGCTGGATCTCCCTTGTAGCAGGACCATTATCCTACTAGATTTCCAGCAGGATGTAGTCCAGAGAATGGAAATGCGTTGTGTCTCCATTTTATTTGCATCAATGGCCCGACACATCCATCTTCGGTAGATCCACGTGAACTGAGAGTGCTAGGTCTAGTCCTAACAATGGCAATGTTAGTGACATCTACATGTTTCTTTTGTTTTCACAGACGATATTATGAGCACTTTATTTTGGTCATGAAAAAAAAATTTAAAAAAATGATAGACCTAGGCATTTAGCAACATTTCTTCAGTCGAACAAGACAAGGACATGTGAGTCAGTTATTTTATAAAATGTATTTGTTGGTGAATGTTTCATCTTCACCATTTGATCACATATCATACATACACCAACAAAACTTAATCATTAGATTTAGATTTTAAAAATCATGCAGCCTACAGGATTAGAACATGGTCTGCTCAGATGGCACCCACTCGCCTCGCAACTTGAGTCAATACATTTTCCTGTCTTCGACTACATCACACCCCTAGAGTTAAAGAGTTCAAAGACCACAATGTTCTTTTTCATCTTCTGTATTCGTTCTCAAACTCCTGCAAATTAACAAGATGTAATCTGTAGAACAGAATGAGCTGTGTCCTGGATTACAGCTTTTCTGCGAGATGATGATGTTCCTCCTTCACAAGCGTAAGATGAGCATGGCATGAAAAACAATAAATGTGATAAGTAAGTAGAAAAACAACAAAACATTTGTGGTTGTCTAATTTAGTTTGTGAGTTCGTAGATGTCCGATGATTCCGATTCCTGCCAGGAAAGTATTGTAGAGTAAGTGTAGTGTATATATATTGTATATTGTATTGTAGTGTATGCAGGAGTGTAGAGGGTTTGGGGTAGGAGAGTTTTCAGATTTGTCCTTCCACTTCCATCGCTTGTAAATTGCTTGCAGTGCTCTTTCTTTTTCAAATTTAGCGATGCAGTAGTGATCTGGGTGTGCCAAGCTGAGGGATCAAGGGCTGTAGTCTCCAGACTATCTTCTGCAAGATATACACCTTCCGGCCTATCCAACTTTAACATGGCTTCTGCATCGCTTTGACCATATATATGGGATAGCCAATCCCATCCCACAGCCTCCATATTTGCCTCTTATGACAAGCATAGAAGGTAAACAGCGTGCTATTCCTTGACCCCTTTTGAACCCAGTAATACACAGGTGAGTGACATCTCATGTTAGGAAGTGCACAGACTGGTGGGCACTTCTCATGTTAGGAAGTGCACAGACTGGTGGGTACTTCTCATGTTAGGAAGTGCACAGACTGGTGGGCACTTCTCATGTTAGGAAGTGCACAGACTGGTGGGCACTTCTCATGTTAGGTAGTGTGCAGACTGGTGGGCACTTTTCATGTTAGGAAGTGCACAGACTGGTGGGTACTTCTCATGTTAGGAAGTGCACAGACTGGTGGGTACTTCTCATGTTAGGAAGTGCACTAACTGGTGGGTACTTCTCATGTTAGGTAGTGGCAAAGTAACTAATTTTATTTTAAAGAGCACAATGTTATGCACTGAATGTCACATGATGATGATGTACAACAAAAATAAAAAATCTTCAATATTTATTTAAAAATTGGAATGCCTTAATTTGCCAGATTTCTAACCTGTTGTAAGTCAAAGTTTATATTCCAGCATGGACTTGTTCGGGAAGGAATAAATCTGTCACCAAAATTTCTTTTATTTGGCGACCCAACAGGACTGACACATCCAGGCTAGAAGATAATAGTAATAAATTTGTCAATAATATAATACTTTTAGCAAAAATCTGTTAATGTTAAAGGTCACACTTACTCAAACTCTAAGTTACAAATTCTGTGAATTCATGATTTGAAGTGCTTATATTTGATGTCTATTTATCCGCTATTATCCCTTTGTGCCTTACAGCGTCAGGAGTAGAAGTGTGCTTTGGAGATGGTTTAGTTATATGCTACATATATGCTCGGCTCTGTGGCTTCCTTTATTCATGTAATCCATCTTTTGCAAGGTCTGCCCCTAGTTTTGTATCTGATGTGTTTGAATAGCAGTTTTTTTTGTGGAACTCTGTCTGATGGTAATCAGGAGGCATGTGTGAAACACTTAATCTGTTGTCTTCTGATATCATCGTAAACTGGAGTTGTGTTAGCTAGTCTTCTTCTTCTTCTTCGGCGTTCATTCTCAAACTCCCGCGAGATCTCTCTTGTAGCAGGACAATTGTCCTACTAGATTTTCAGCAGGATGTAGTCCAGAGAATGGAAATGCGTTGTGTCGCCGTTTTATTTGCGCCAATGGCCCGACACATCCGTCTTCTGCGGACAATGTTGGTATGAAGATTGAATTTATTATTTGTCTTTTGGTTTCTATTTGGATAGATTTATATTTCAAAACTGGAGTACGTTCATAATTCATGTAGTTGGCTTTTTGAATTCTTGTCTCGAGTTCTCTGTCCATTCTTCCATCGTCTAAATAAAAGCTCCCAAGATAATAAAATTTCTGCACCTGTTTCAGTAGTTGCTCATTTATCTTTATGTTGATTGTATTGGGTTCTCTGCCTTTAGACATTAATTCTGTTTTTTTCTGTGTTGATCTTCATGCTGTGATTGAGTAGGGTTATATGATCTTGTAGCTTTTCACTTGAACTGTGGTGTAGGCACAGATTGTCAGCAAAGAGTAGTTTAGTTAGGTCATTTACATGGTAAGTGTCTGATGTTTTTAATATTTTGGTAATAGTATTTATATTAATAATAAACAATAAAGGTGATAAGTCCCTGTCTAACTCCTGATATTTACAGAAAACCACTTTGTAAGTCCTGCATTTGTTCTAACTGTACTTTCACTATCTTTGTATATGGCTCTTACACAGTCTAATAATGTTTCTTTTATTCCATACTTTTCTAGTAATACTCCAAAGTAGTTCTCTATTTATTCTATCAAAAATGTCTCTTCGTTTGTAAAAGCAATATTCCTTTGGTTTTTGTAATCTATTGTCTTTTCACTAATCTGTCATAGAGAATATATTGCATTCTGTACACCCCAATTTCTAATCCTAAATCAAAAACTGAATTTTTTAATGTATAACACAAATATGAACATTTTTATAAATATTTTCTCCAGTAATGTATTGTGTCTGCAGTGATCGATGGGTGGGGGTTAAATGCTAAAAATATAGGCTAATTTTAGAAACATTATACAGCCACATTTATTTTTCTAGAAAAAAAAGCATAGTTTATATAACAGGTACATACATATACATTATACTGTGCTTTTTTTTATGGACAAAAACCTATTTTATAACCTAGAAGAGAACATTGAAATTTTGAAATTACTGAAATTAAATGAAGGGTGGCTTCTAAATACCATCATAAGAAGGAAGCTACAGTATTTTTGACACTTAGAGCAACATGATGGTATCAAAAGGCTAATTCTAAAGGGTAGAATGCCGGAAAAGAGAAGAGGAAGACCAAGATGGACCAGCAAAATTGAAGAATGTATGCACATGTCTCTGGCCAATGCAGACCTGCTTGCCTGGAACAGAGAGACGTTCAGAATATCTACGACGAAGACAACATCCTGGAAAGAATATGTCACTATATATATATATTCATTCATTCATCATGTGACATATTCTTTCCAGAATGTTGGTTTGCAATTGATGTCCTGAACTTGATTCTATCCTGTGCCATCCAACCTACCAGCCTCCTCCAATGATATCTTCTTATAGTCTTTGATGTCATCTGTCCCACACACACACATTTGTAAACTGTTCAGAAAACCCCAAAAATATAGGTTTTACGATATTAATTTGAATTGCATTTTTTTTAAATAACCATGGTGCTTTTTTTTCTTTGCTCCCTTTTATTAGACTTCTAGGTTAACATATCTGACTTTTAGTTTAATATATCTGACTTCTAGGTTAATATATCATATTTCTAGGTTAATATATCTTCTTCTTCTTCTTCTACGTTCATTCTCAAACTCCCGCTGGATCTCGCAGGACCACGGTCCTATTAGATTTCCAGAAGGATGTGGTCCAGAGAAAAGAAATGCGTTGTGTCGCCATTTTATTTGCGCCAATGGCTGACACAATCGTCTTCGGCGGAGAGTTAATATATCTGATTTCTAGGTTAATATATCTGACTTCTAGGTTAATATATCTGACTTCTAGGTTAATATATCTGACAAAGGTAGCAATCTCATCTTTAGGTTAAACACATTATCATAAAGTTTTAAAGTTTAATACAAAGAGACACAAGATATAAAAATGTGTTTCTTTATCCATTATTAGCTAAGGTCTTCAACAGGTGCACTGCCATCACTGAGCTCGCACCACAGATGCACAAACCTGGTGTGTTTATTGTGTACCTGTAATACAGATGGTATCACAGTCTGGTATGACGCGTTTGCAGTCAAAAAATAATGAGTTGGTGCAGTCTGTGGAACTGGTTGTAATACTATAACCATAATTTAGCACTTAAAATTTAATATTTTATTGTGTTGATAGCTTTCAAAATATCTTTGAAAAACTGCCTTTTCCTAATTATTTTCTTTAATATTAAACAACTGTATATAAAATGTCAACTTACTGAACAATAAGGGGATAACTGCCCATTCTGCTGCCGTAGCAATCTTCTTTCATATTCTGGGTCCATATGACAATATCACTTGAATCAATGAGAACTTATGAGAACACAACTGTGAACAATTTCAATCAATAAAAGGTAATATTGCTGTAAAACTATATGGAAATAGTACTTACATAGAACACAGGAGGTAATGTAGTCTTACTGGACAACGGCTAACACACTATCACATGCTAACATGAAAGAATACACACAACACAATATACTGCTATTTGCATGATTATGTTCTGCTGTGTGTATTGTTTCATGTTATCATCTGACAGCTATAGTGTGTTAGTACTGTTAGCCAGCGTTCAGTAATACTACATTACCTCCTGTGTTCTACTTAATTATAACAATTTTAAGCATCAAAATGATGATTAAACTTTCAAATTCACTTCATGATATGGTTAGCTTTCAGTCATCAGTGCCGTATTTATTATTTGACCAAAATGTAACATAGATAAATCTCACAGTTTTTCATAACAGAATTCTGGTCCTGTTATCCAATCAGTCATCATTCATCTTCCTGAAGTTCAGTCCATACTCAACTCATTTGGCTTAAAATTTACATCCGTCTCTTTGTGACAATAATCGATAACCACCATCGGAATAAGACAGCAAGAATTAGCACTTAATTAATAAGATACAGTAAAACTAACCTGATCAAATTCAATACACTCTTAATTCATTACTTTCAAATATTCTAATCATAAATTAGTACAACTTTACAAGTGTTGGTGTGAATTACTGATGTTAAATTCAAAATTTAAAAGCATCTTATCTGGTCTTATCACAAACATTTTCTACGTGCCCAAGGTAGTTCAAGTTAAGCACCGTTAGTAATCAAACTGGCTCTAGCTTACATCTTGATCTTCTGTTATTATATATTGGCTGATGTATATAGCTTAACAAATTATAAAAACTAACTTACCAAATATTTAAGAGCAGAAAACAATGGAAAATGAAAAGTCTGTTTTGGTCGGACCGAGTGTTTTGGTTGAGCATCGGCGTCCTGGAACGGAATTATGGGAACTGGAGCATAAAATTTATTTAATTAATAATGTATGCAATAATAATAATTATATATGCTACTGTTTCTATTTTAGAAAGCAGCCTATATCATATAAATATTTTATATGTATAGAAAACTAGAGATCACTCAAATAAATTTCAAATGCAGCTTTTTTCCGTAGCAACAAATTTAAATAAACGTCGGCCCCTGAAATGGCGGTCATCGGGTAGATTGAACCATGAATATAGAAAGGTGACTGGGAAGACAAATATTCAGCGGATTACGTGTGACATAGAAGAAATTGCTTTGAAAAGGAAGTGTAATAACGAATTACTAACCTAGTAATAAAATGTGCACACTGTATATGGTTATTTGTAAGAAACCAACGAATTTAAGGAGGAGGCTAGTAATCAAAGACTGGGGTACTTTGGGAAACCATAACTGAGTTTAGAGTAGATCTGTCACTACGGAAATTCTAGCAATTACACCAAAAGAATGAATAAAACGAATACAAATTATTACATCCTAAATATAATGTGACCCATCTGGAGCTGTTTTCAAAACACAAGCAGAAAAATGGAAAGGGGTTTCCACAACGATGCCTGAGACAAGACTGGTAATGAGATAAGGGTGTGTCACTGGACAACAGTAACACTGACTGCCAAAAGATGTGCAAAGTTCGCGACATCAACAACAGCAATGGGAAGTATGCTACTTTGATAGCAAAAGATAATGTAGTATTTACACTAAAAATCGGCCGCAGCACTGCATCCAATATCACGGGCAGCTTAGATGGAGTGTGTATATCGGCCTATGTCAATACAGAATGCTACAGTGCCAAAGGTTTGGTCACATATCTACTTGTTCTGTCGAAGACGGATGTGTCAGCTCATTTGGCGCAAATAAAACTGTGACACAACGCATTTGCATTCCCTGGACTACATACTGCTGGAAATCTAGTAGGACAATGATCCTGCTACAAGGGAGATCCAGCGGGAGTTTGAGAATGAACGATGAAGAAGAATATCTACTTGTGACCCCTCCATACAAGGGAGCCGCGTAGCACACTGGCTTCGCATATGAGTGGTCCTGAGTTCATTCCCCAGCTAAGGCGGAAATTTTTTTTCATATCACAACGGATCCCAGGTCGACCCAGCCTTAAATGGGTACCGGATTAATCCGGGAAGTAAAGACTGCGAGGGATAGGAGATGGCTACCTATTGAAATGTGAGATCGCTAACATCTCACACCCCTACGGCATTAATAATTGTTATGGGTTACTTTACTTTTTGACTTATCCATACAAACATTACAAGAATCCGAGATTGCTCAGTAGCTCCTATATCATCACCTTACTAAGCACATATGGAAAGTATTGTGCCATCTTGAGATTTCAAACATTCTGCCTAATGCCCATGGAAGGTCAGGAAAGGGGACTACGTTTCCATATGATGTTTACGAAGGATTCCAGGAAAAGGAGATGGTTGCAGTGGCAATTGACTTAGAAGATGATTATAATAAAGTTGAGTTCTCAAAACTGATGCTCTGCAAAGCTTTGGATTTTCCCTTGTAAACTGGATTGCTGCAGCCTTACTGGAGAGTGATGTTATACTACGTTTTGCGATGTGGATGTCAGACCATATATCAATAGGGCCTATGCATAGGATTACCATAATGCTCTTCCCCTATCACATGCACTGCTCAAAATATATACAACAAAATTAGCCTAAATTTACCCCTCCCAACAGGTTCTGAGAGACAGATGATTTTGCTCTAGACATCCAGGAGACAGTACACACCACATTGACCTTGTGTACGAAATCAAGTTCTCAGGTTCTCCATGAAAAAGCAGAAATGTTATGGCGCTTTCGGAACAATTGTATAGTGCAGGCTGACCTACCCAGATTCTCTTTCAACATGCAAAATATTGATAGTTGTTATATTCTGCATTTTTCTTCTTCTGCATTCATTCTCAAACTCCCGCTGGATCTCTTTTGCAGTAGGACAAGTATCTTACTAGTTTTCCATCAGGATTTAGTCCAATGAACGGAAATGCGCTGTGTTGTCGTTTTATTTGCGCCAATGTCCCGACATGTTCGTATTCGGCGGTTATCTGGCGTTTTGTTACAACTTATCTTGAGTAACGACTATTGGTCCACGGATTAGGAATCCTCACGTTCGCAAGCAAGTATCTAGAATGTGTGTAGAATGAGGGAATGCGCATAATCCACGATTGCACCAGGGATACCATCATCATTATTTTATCTTTGAAAATGAGTCATATGCTTGGACTAGTCTCGCTATGTTCTCGAAATTCTCTTACTCTAGCTAACGCACACATGCGTGTCACTCCAGACCAGACACACACATTCCACAAGAATATCAAAGACATAAAGGGAGCAAGATTGAGCACAGCATATCACGAATGACACAAGCTAAGAGAACCATAGGAGAGTAACCACAGTTTCGACTTTACCAACAGAATAATGGCGTCCAATTGACGATACCATGACAGACTTCTATGTGTAATTATCACACTTGGAAAGGAATGTAGTGATTGGGGAAATGGCAACGCAAACCTGGAAATCGATCAGCTGACTGCTGGAAACTCTGGAGATTATATCATTGTGTTTAGCGATGGTTCTGTGCGTCGTGGTAAGAAATATGGCTGGGATTATACAGCAAGCTAGTGTGGTAAAGTGATTGACGAGAATAGCGGAGCAACAACATCCAATATGAGGATAGAATTCGGTGCTGCCATTGCTGTCCTCAAATGGTTTCCTAGGACCTTAATCGACAAAGCTGTTATACTCTTGGTGCTGCGAAAGATCCAAAATGGCAGTTGACGGCATCTACAGCAACAACAAACCTCCAAGGCATCACATCGCCTTTTACGACATGGTGCTATTTTTTGCTTCCCTTTCGGGCCCGGCAACACACTGGCGATTATATTTATTCTATATTATTTATAGCGAATTTATGTTAATACATGCATATTTTGTTGGTCTGGACCAAGTTGTTATAACAGGATTCCACTACAATAAAGAATAAACAAATTGGGAGATTTTGAAAAGTATTAATACAAACGATTTTCAAATCCACAAGAATTACTAGCAATTAGATCTTACTTCCTATGTGCAAAGGGGTTGCTTTTCCAGCGCTTTATTTCATACTCAAAGGATTTCAACTCTCAGCGGTGCACATGCTTTGAAAAGTCTTCTACTCTTGAGGTTTCTGAGTCTTTTCTATCTTTCTGCAATATACTGTACTCTATACCTTAAGCTGGAGCCATGAGCTTCAGTTCAGTTGCCAAGCATCCTTTTCTGTCAAGAGTTGTCAATAGCAATTCAGCTAGGGTCTATAATTTTGGACTATGGTCTTCTTCTTCTGCGTTCATTCTTAAACTCCTGCAGATCAGCAGGGATGTAGTCCGGAGAACAGAATGCGTTGTCATAGTTTACAGCATTGCTGCGATATCTGCGCCTTTTGGCCTGACACATCAGACTTCAGCTTGGCTTTGGGTCACTGACCATATACGGGACAGCAAACTCCATCCCATAACCTCCTTAGTCACCTCGTACGACATGCATGGAAGGTAAACAGTTGCTATTCTTTGCTCCTCTTTCGAGCCCCGACAACACATGGGCGACTATAATCTGTATTGTGGATGTCCAAGACAATCCCGCCCTCTTCCCGGGTTTTCCCAGGAAAATGTAACTTCTGCAGTGTTGCTTTTCACCCCATCCCATCTGTTCATAGCTGGGAAACCATGTATACATTGACAGCTAGGCCCATAGTCAGAGCTGGAGCTCATCTGGTCCATCAGCATGATGTACAATATTTGGTTCTGCTGGAAGAGTTTATCCATGCTTAATGGCTGGTCTGAAAAACCAATAAAATTCAGATCTTTTATGAGCTGAAGGAATTTTTTGTGAGAATGTGACGTAAAGGGGTTCCACTATATTCTTGTTTCTATGCTATATGTATATATCCTCTGGTGATCCTATCAGTTCAGGCATACATCTTTGTAATTGTTATATGTGTGTTCATCTATCTGCATGGCACACTCTTCTGCATTCATTCTCAAACTCCTGCAGGATATCCCAGAGAATAGAACTTGCTGTGTCATGGTTTACAGCTTAGCTGCGATATATGTGCCTTGGCACATCTGACAACAGTATGGATTCTGGGTTACTTTGACCCTTTCTATAAGATAGCCAACTCTACCCCATAAACATTCTTAGTCACCCTTAGTGACATGTATGGTAGATGAAAGTGATGCTATTCTTTGCTCCCTTTTTAGGCAATTCATGTGGATATCTCTTCTGTTGTAGAATCATCATGGAACTCAAAATACTCAGGTTACTGATAAGATCTTGCAACACAGATAATAGAGCTAAGTACACCCGCGAGAATCGCTATATATTTGGTACCCTTACGCCATATGGTCTTAATACAGATCATTAATTTATTTCATTTTCATTCCGTTTAATTTTTAAAGAGCATCTCTATGACAATATACATACGTCATTGTTACCTTGTTTGTTTATGCTGTTAAATGTCTGCCCTCGTGATAGTGCTTTTATTTTAATGTTTGTTCACTATCTGCCGTGTGTATTTTCTTGAACAAGACCTTACAGTTGAAACTGTCTTGTATAATCTTATCTAATTTTTCCAAACCAGTCTGTTTGTTCATTGTAAAGCTGATCGACCTCGTGTTTTACTTAAGTAGGGGGCAGCGTACCCCAGTAGTCAGTGCACTGGCTTTGTATGAGTGGTCCTGGGTTCATTTCCCTGATGAGCCAAAAATGTTTTATTAGATGGCAGCGGCTCCCGGGTCGACCCAGCCTTAATTGGGTGTCTTAAAAATGCTATGGGTTAACTTGACTTTCTTATGCTGACCAGTGTTCATGTGCCAGTATCCCAGCACATATTATTGAATATTTAGGTGCCACTAACACATCCAATTAGTGGATATAATCAAGAAACAATTAACATAGAACTGTTTGAAACTATTTTTTATTCTTATTTTTATGTGCCTTTCTCTTGCTTTTGCCTTGTCTTTGTGACTTCTGAAAATGATAAAATGAAAAACTAAGTGAAATACGAAGATAACAACAATCACATGAAATATAAAAAACTTTGTATTTTTTCCTTCACGTTGTATCCTGCAATTAATAAGGTATACAGCGTGGCCAAAATCTTCTAACAGTTTCCTATGCTCAGAAGTCTATACAGGAAGGAGGGCCGCCTCCATGAATTCAATCATCAGCTGGAGGTCATCATAGTTGCACCACAGCTTCACTTCCCGATCTGTCTCCTGGGCCAGGTTTTAGTCCTCAATTTGCCAAAAAGTGAACATGTCTGCAGAATGTGTTCTGGAGCCTGGGAACCCGTTGACATGGACATCGGTCAGTTTGGGCAACCTTTATTTAATGGCGATGTGCTTGTAAGACAATGTAGAGCCTAAAAATGTTAGTTTGCTGTTCTCTGTTCAGATTTATGATGGATTGTCGCAAGTTACTGCCTGTTCTGACTCTGTGCATGTTTGTATTTTCTTTTGATAACAGTTTTGCTTCATTCAGTGATACATGTGATGGAATTATCTCTTTTTTGCCAGCTGTCTCATTTTCCACAGGGAACAAGTATAACACCCAGCATGTTGGTAATAGACAGTTGATGTAACACTTTACATACCATTTTCGACAAGCGTCAAATTTCCGTTATATAATCTTGTTGTTCAAATTCAGCAATCGTCAAAACCGCCATGATTATTCAGAAATATGATAAACAGTAGCGGTAGGTGGATAGTGTTTCTAAAATAGCTTGACCGGAAAGTATGTTATTCGAAATAGACGACAGCCATGAAATAGTCTATAGAGGTTGTTTGTTAGTATTAATCGTGAAGAAATCAGATTTTTCTACGGTGAGATATTGATATGTAGAAAGTAATGTAAATCTAAAGGTAACATTATAATAAGTAGGATTTCGTTATTGAAATAACGTGAGGGCTTTCAAATTCATTAGAAAGCACAAAGATTCATTATGACACATACCAAACATCTCAAAGCTTGAAGGCTCTCTCTCTGGAGCGAGTTCAATTTTATAGTTATTTAAAGAGGAAGATGTTGATGTGCTAACATCCTTGCTAATGGGAGATTAGAATGGGGAAGTACACTATGGATTGCTGGCCAGCAAAGTGTTAACCTACAGTTGCCTTTGGTTTTACTATCTTTTCTTTATTGCATCCTCTGATGATCCATCTGTGAAGACATGAATCTGCTGTGAGTTGGAGTATTGGGTGTCCAGATGATCAAATGTGTCTGCTTTGAGAGCAGGAGTTTCCATAGTTCTGCTCTCATTGCCTGGGATTCAATGTTTTACAGTATATGTGGGTAAAGGGTTAAATAAGGAAATTTCTTATAAAAGAATGTTTGATGTGCTGTAATTTGATTCTAGTTGTTCCTGTTTCTCCAGGTTGTTGTTGCTTTAATTAGCTTTCGTAAGCTTTTATGATACATGATTAAAAATTGGTCTTTTCAGTCAATTCTTGTACTCAGTGGAAATGGGGGGTAGTCGCCTCTTATGACATGCATAGAAAATAGACAATATTGTATTCTTGCTCATTTATAATAATAAATAATTGTGTTTTTATTAACTTTATAATCAGTTAACACAGCAAATTAGAAAATGTCACTAGGATTTGAATATCTTGGTTCTTTTATCAACAGTAATAGTGATTGCTATGAAGAAGTCAGAAGGAAATTTGCTATCACGGCAAAGAAGCGGATATAAATGAAAAAAATGACTGAGCTGCTACAAAACAACATTCCTAAGAGCTTGCATATTCCCAGTAGCAATATATGGGTGTGAATCTTGGGCAATCACCAGAAATGTGAAAAATAAAATATTTGAAACAAAATGTTACAGAAAAATCCTCAGAATACCATGGACCAACAACATCACCAATGTGGCCATCCTGAGAGAAATGAATGTAAAAGAAAACTAGTTAAACAGCATGGCATGTATATTTATATATACATACATATATTTATACACACACACACACACACACAACAGATGTGAGATACATTACCAATACCTTGAAATTCTTGGCTGGTCCTTTCCCGTGTGCTCTTTTGGGGTTGAAACTACTAACATCTGCAGCACTGTCCGAGGTGTTGTATTTGGATCTTTTCTTCTGACCCCCAAATCCAAATTTTTTATTTTTATATTCTCGTCTTTTGTTTGGTCTGCAAACAAAATTTGAAAATTATGAAAATAAAAACCCAGTAAGAAATGGTTTTTTAAACATGAAGTTGCTTATTATCATGTGCCTTCACAGCATCAGAGGTTGACTGCAAACACATCATCAATCTCCATTCTTGCATTTAGGATGCACTCTGAATGATGTTGATTCTACATCTCATGACATTACATTTGAACTTTTATCTCTGCCTACTGCTTGCTTGTCACCCATCAACTTTACCTTCAAGTAAGGTTTTCATGAAACATTAAATTAATAACATTGATATTAACACACAAATCTAAGAAAAGAGGCACAAATATCATAACATGCAGCACCCTACTGGCAACTGTTAGTCTTTGGTGGTTCAATATATTCCTGCCAGCAACTATAAGTCGCACATTTCTACACATTCATTTACTGACAAGTAACCACAAGATGTTAATGCTCATGTGACATGAATCTGCGAATCCCTAGCTAACAATAACATTCTACTTCCTTTTCCTGTATTTAGTTTGTAAGAAAGGAAAATATCGGACAAGTAATTTAAAATCTAGTCATCTGTCCAGATTGGCGCACTCAGCGGAAATCAGGTTGTAATGGAAGTTGTTAGTAAAATCATTATGGATTATGATTCAAAGTTGATATTAGTGACATGTTAGTTGCGTTATGAAATGACACCGGACAACTTATAGGTTGAATAGACTTCGTGAACAACCAACAGGAGACCAAAAGAAAAATGGATTTGTCAAGGATTTGACTATGTGTTTTAACAGGTGATATAGTAATTTGGTTATGAACCAACATACATACATAAATATATATATATATATATATAAAAAATAGGTCTAGATATTTATAAGAGTTTTATCAATGTTGCCACACATTGGTCAAGTACAGGCACAGCAAGATTTTTTTTCCTATTCTTTCTATTAACTTTTCATTTTCACAACTGTCTGACAATCACATACAAAACTACCACCAATATATGCTGTATTCAATTCTCTAATTACATGTAAAAAAATTATTTTGAAATCTCTAAAAAATAAAAAAAATTTATTCTGTTTTCCATACATTACCCACCAAAAATAATACAAATTGTCCAAAATAAGTAAGGCCCATGGGAATAATTATGTAATTTTAAGGTGGGTTCCTAAAGGCAAAAGAATAAGGAACAGGCCTAATGGGACTAGAATAAAAGATGTATGCAGGTCTACAAGAACCATCACTTTCAACAGTGAAATGAAAACCATCATGGTTTGGACATGTATGCAGATTATAATTCCTCGTGAAAAACAATAATGTAGGGAACAGTTGAAAGGGGAAGAAGCAGAGGACGGCAAATAAGAACATGGACAGATAACATAGAAAGGACAGGATAAGATTTCTTTCTCACTCATCCGCATCATTGAAGACAGAAATCGCTGACAGACTGAAGCATCCAATGCGGTACTCTACGATCCTGATGGATTACGGGTTTATAGATAGAAGTGAGATTTGACTGGAAAAAATCTCTTCTGAAAATAATGTCAAGAGAAACACCAATTGAAAAAAACAAAAGTAAAATTCCAACAAAAGAGAACAAGCGAGGCAAACTTGTATTCCCTTTGTGTTCTAAAGCAATCAACTGCAGCATCATCGTGTTTCTTCAGTGTTAGAGCATACTGAAAGTGCTGCCATGATGATGAGGAGGAAAGTCTTCGCGTTCACACAGCAAGAGAGAAATGCTGCTGTATCCGAAAGCCCCCCCAAAGGCTCCATTAAGCTTTCTGTGGATGCCTGTCTGTGGCTAATCTCCTTCCCGACTGGTTTAGTGTAGTGCAGTCTTGCATATGTACTGCATTCAGTGATGCCTGCCCGCATGGATACAGAGATGATGGAACCAGTCTGCCCATATCACAACATTCTTTTTAAGTGATTGTTACGTCTATTGTGTCCTGTCCTCCTGCGGAGGATCATAAATTGCTTAGTCTATCGGCTTAGTGATAGTTGTCTTTTGTGTGGTTGACTGTCCTAATAGCTTTGATGAATGCGCCACCCCTTGTTCTTGTAAATAATTTCTTGGAATTTGAGTTTATCTTGCTCATCTTTTGCTAGCATATATGCATCTTTATTTCCTGCTATGCCACAGTTGGATGGTATCCACTGTACAACTACCCTTTTTTGGATGCTCACTTCTCATATACCCTCCTTCAGGTCTGGTAGTTTATCGCTGTCAAGGGCTTGTTTTTGGTAAAGACATTGCATTGGTAAAAAATACTACCTGTTGATTCACTGCATGTTGTATTTTTAATTATTTCTGCAGCAGTGTTTAGTGTATGTACTTTGTAGCAGGAGCAGAAAATTCCAGTTGGTGAACATGTGGGTTCATTTTCTTTTCCCTAGATATCTTCAAATAAGTCCACAGCCACTTAATTCTTTCCCTCTCTGGTATAGCTTCTGTTGAGTATGACAGAAAAGGTCACTTGAAATGAAAGATGATTAATGTATCCACTGAGGCAGTCCATGGCTACAATGTATTATATGAAGGCTCACCATAGCAATAAGCAACTCAACAAAACAGTCAACATACGTGAATTTCTTGTCCTCTTGTTGTTTCCCCTGTCTTACAATTGGCTCATCCAGGATGTCAACCTTGTCAATCTGACCTGAAATACAATGCAGACAGATTTTAATCAAATAATATATACTGCAGTAAGCAGATTTCTAAATATAATGTAATATGGTCAACAGAATTTGTTTTTTATTTGATAAAAGTACTGCTATCAATTATAACACTGGTCATTATATACTATTTTATGTCTCCATGTCCCATCAGCTACACTGTAGTTTTTGTCTTGTACCCCTTTGGTTATGCCTGATGGTTACGTATATCCTATCCCCTTTCATAGAATTCTCACTGATAATGCCTGCGCTTCAGACTCCACAACAATAGATCATCTTGCATCAAGTACATCTTTCAACGTGCAGTTTAACTTTATACGACATCCTCAACATGTCCCATTCATGACGTTCCTCTTTTTTAGTCAACTACCGTTCACTTTCTGAACTTTCAGAATGCAGTAAGTGTTCTCTAAGCTGTGATTTGAGGTATGTTCGTGCTCTGCGTCACTATTCTGTGGTTGGATAGTTGAGTAAGAATCGTACTGATGTATCTCTAGTACACCCAAGTATTATACACATCACCTCACTCTAGATCTTATCCAATCTTTCAGTCTGTGTCTGGCTAAGCATAAGAAGTGCCAATGGATATTCTACCACAGAAACAACTAACGCCCGCTATAGAAAATATAACTGTTCACACTGAGAACGTCTAAAAGAATACTCCCAAATATTTCATTGTGCTGGTTGAAGAGTCTATTGTCTTTCACCAGGTGAATGATTGTTGATCGCATTCACACTTGCATTAAGCGTAGGGGTGAGAGCTTAAGCTGTCGTTCCAAGGCCAGATGTGTCACCGAAGTTGCATTTAGTCCATGTTTGTTCAAGGCTATCTTGATGTTTTCTATCCACCTTTTTCTTGTCTACCTTTGGCCTTACACCCGGATATTCTTGTGTTATATGCTCCTATTGGTATTTGGTTTGGCTTCATTCTCATAAGGTGACAGAACCATTTTACTTGCTGTCTCTCAATATGTTTGATACATGATATTATACCGACTCTTTTCCTAATTTCTTCATTTCTTATTTTATCTAGTTTGGTAACCATTGCAGGTTGGAGAGTGTCTCCTCAAAAAGTGGGCGTATTTACAATGTGGTTATTGAGAGAAAACCACACTATAGACTTGAGATGGATGTTATCAAGAGGTATTTGTGTGTGGTTTTTGAGTCTGCCCATGTCTAATCTACATGAGCAGAGGAAATTAGAGGGAATAAAGGTTTACGTCTGCCTTTTGTAATACCATACTTAACCTGCTATCTGTTGTTCATCCATTTATTATCATTTGTTACATACTCTTTTGAAATTCAGTTAGTTATGTCCTTGACTAAGAGTATGTAAATGGCTATTAAGTCCTATTCTGACCACAAATGTCCTTGGGCAGTTCTGACATAGGATGACCACTGTAGATGGTTTTGGTCTACTGTGACTTTCTAGCTAGTCTCTACTGTTGAGCTGCTGCATTTATTTTATTTTCATAAGATGGTGCACCTTTTTTTATTTACTGTAGAGCGCCATGTAGCATCACTTTGTGCATGCCTGAACCTGTACTACGGGACTACACAAATAAAGGTATATCTAAAAATCAAACTAATCCTACCTTTTCTGAACTTCTTCACAGAATCTAGCATTTCTTTCTTTTCTTTTTGTCTCTTCAGTAACACCTCCTGTTGAACCTTTAAATAAAAATATGAGTAACTTACATTAAAAATGGCAAATATGTGCATTTTATGTAATAGATGAATAATAATTCTGTTGCAATACTTTGGAACAGTTTACATTAAACAACAGGCATCCAGTCCAATATATATCAACCAACCAAGTGCCATGCCGGGTGGCGTAGGCTATCATGCTTATCCGCAGATCTCTCTCGTGTTGTTTAAGTTCAGTTGATTTCTTTTTGTAACACAGTAACAACCCATCCAGAAATTTCTCTTTGTCTTCCTCTGTCTCTTCTCCCCTTGATTTTTCTGGTGGTTACTAAATCTTAAGTTTTACTTTTCTGACAACATGCCCTAAAAATCATTATCTGTTTCTAATTTTCACTATAATTTGTCATTTTACACCAGGACAAGATTTCATAGACTGTTATAATAAAAAATTGATTTGTCATAGTTGGCACCACAACATTTAAATGATGGGTTTTTTAAAGTTTTACATCTAAAAGGTAGGGACATAGAACACGCAATTATAAGTTTAACAGTTCCCCAGGCTACATCACACACAAAAATATATTTATCTGGTCATAAGACAAACTGAATTTAAGTTTCTACCAAAAGACCTTTATAAGATGGTATCATATTCAGCAAGTAGTATTCAACCAAACATTTTTTTGGTTTATGAGATTTTCTAGGCAATACATACATTCAGTAGGTTATCATTATTTTCTGAACTGTCAAAATACATAATTGTCTATGATGGAAATTGAACGTGCTAACTTGGACATGCTTCATGCCTTTATCAAGAAGCAATACAAGCCAAACTAAGTTCATACATTAAAACTTTACACTTACAGGTAACCTAGGAGATATGAACTATCTGCTCAAAATTGACATGATTAACCTCACCTTTTTACCATATTTGCGCATCTCTCTTAACTTCTTCGCCTTCTCAGACCTCTGCATGGACAAGTTCTTCTCCAAAAGTTTCGAGCGAACCTGCAAGGAATTAAATATATTTTATTACAAGCAGTTACCACCAAGGTCAAAAATAAAACACAACACATTGCATCTATGTTCTCTAGACAACATCCTGCTAAAAGTCTAGTAGTTAGAATGCCATAAGATGGGTCAGCAGAGAATGCTGTTTAAAAAAATGGAGAAATCTGTAATATATATTTATATATAGTGTACCCAAACAATGTTAGGGATACAGTTAAAGTACCAACAGGCAAATTATGTCATAAATATGTTGCAGAAATCCAAGCAATCAAGATGGTCAGAAAACTACCAGACTTGCAAATATTACTGACCGAACTAATCAATCAAAATAAAGTAGCTATGCAGTCGACACCATTGCATTGTGGAATATCTGGAAATGAGAAAGCAGATTGTCTGGCTAACGAGGGAGCTGTTAATGATCAACCAGGTGTGCTAATAACATACCATCAAAATAAACAAATGATCAAAACAATTAGAAAGTCAATTCCATATATAAAATGACTACCAAATTATGAACAGACCAGAACAAGTTGTCATTCTGTGTCTCAGAACAGGGCAATACTGACTCCACAGCTGTATGTATACAAAGTTCAAGATTGGCAACATGGCCATGTGTACATGCACCCCAGACAGCAGAGCATATTTTTCTGGAATGCCCGAAATATGAAATACTGCGGCAAATATACTAGCACAAACAAACAACAGTGAAGGAAAAACTCTACGGGCCTCTACAAGTTGCAAAACAGTCTAGTTTATACAAGAGATAAAACCTAAGTTATAAGTACATTCAAGGAGAACGAAAGAAGAAATAGAAAGAATGCCACAGAACTCATATAATTTCTCACATCAGATTCTTCTTCAGTGTGCATTCTCAAACTCCCGCTGGATCTCCTTTGTAGCAGGACCATAATCCTACTAGATTTCCAGCGGGATGTAGTTAAGAAAATGGAAAAGTGTTGTGCCACTATTTTATTTGCATCAATGACCTGACAGATGAGTGTCTTTAGCGGAGCTCAGCACTAGCAATCTGAATGTGAAAGAAGGCAGTAGAGGCAGAGGCTGATCAAGACATCGATGGACAAAATATATTCAGGAATGCATGCTTCTCCCCCCCCCCCCAGCCAGATAAATGTAACACCCTGTATGAAACAAAACAAAACTCATAAACACATGCATATATCACACATTGGCACTGGGTCAAAGGGCATGACCCCCCCATCGACTGCTGGATCAGTGACCCAAGTTCAATGTGTCAAGCAGAAAGGCACAGATATCGCAGTCAAACTTTAAACTATAACACATTTCATTTTTCATGAACAAGTGCTGACGAATATACCGTAATACGAAAAACTCTCACTAGGTAAAGAGGTGCAGGCAATGGATAGGTTTATTTAAAAAAGAAGAAAGTAATAATTCCCACCAATATTCAAACTGACATCTCGCTGCATAAGAAGGTGAAACCAAGTTGCTATTGGTCAAAAGTGCAAAGCTAGTACCATCAAAATACAAAAATAAACTTACCCTTTTCATGTGCTCATCTGATTTTGCCATTTCTGCAAAATAATCTTCAGGCCTCTTTGTGGGTATTAACATTTTGGCAAGTCTTTGCAGGCCAGCTAGTACTGAACCCTGGGCTTGCCTGTAGCTGTTCAAGCAGAATAAAATACTCTAGTGAAACAATATTTGCAGTATCATTGTCTTGAGACATTCATTAACCTTTAAGATCCTTATTTATTTTTGTAATAGTATCTTCTTCTGTGTTGGCTCTCTTATAATCACAGCAAATAAATCGTGTGATTTCCGCCGGGGAGTGTGGAGTACACCGAACTGCTAATTCCACAGATGAACCATGTTATTTGCATCTTGGTTGGTTCACTTTACGGCCCGGACATCAGTTTTCGTCATGCCTTTAATTCAAGTACTGGGCTTCCCTAGCATGTGACAGCCTATCTGTCGACGGGTGAGAGGGTGTGTAATGACTCTTTGCCAAGATGATTATCATTCACGAAACCACACATTTGGCAGCAAGGCGTGTTCTCTGGTGAACGACCTTGTCCCATTTGTGACTGAGCCCATCACGTACTGAACACTTTCTGCGAGGATGCTTCCAGTATAGGAAAGCTTGATAGTAAAGTTGGGCCAGGATGACTTCATTGCCCTGTTATGCCCAAGCACATCGATACGGAACTCTTTTCTCTCCGTGAGCAGGTTTCCGGTACAGGAAAGCTCAACATTAGATTTGGGACATGGCTGCTTACTTTGCCGGGTGCCCACGATTGGGTCTGGGTCTCTGCTCATAAGGAACACTGGTAACTAGAAGCTTGTCTGCAGCTAACAGAGTTTGTAGTTCTGATTTCGTTGAAACATTTTCCCTTTCTATTTGCACTTTCATTGTACTCAGTGTGTTGTCTTTTCGTATCTCGTCATGCATCTACCTTTTTGTATTGTTTTCATTGGCCGCTCCTCCAATGCTCGGATCGGACTAACTAGTGTCAATGTGTGTCAACAGTGCCACTGCATGTGTTGGCGTAGTGGTGTCAGAGATTTTTACTGTCTCTACATTCACAGACATGATCTCCAAAAGGTATAATCAGAATCAGCACAAGCAGCTGTATTTTTGTTTCCAGGGTGCACTATGAGGGGGTATTTTTGAGATATTGGTTATCTGCTAACCCTGGGTCCACCAAGAGCAGTGCATTAACCTTTGCATCCCGTAATAGTCTCTAATGGTCCTGCATTAATTGTGAGTGGTCAAGTGACTGCAGTAAAAACTATGCACCATACGGTAAGTAAACATTGGGTGGGGGGGGGGGGGGGGAAATGTAAAAAGGGTTACATAAGTTTTACTATGAAACTGGATAGACAGTTTCGACAAAAGGTCTTTAGCAAAAAAGGAGGAACAATCATACATAGAATTGACCCACCAAATTAACTACATGCAACAATTAAGTAATATTATATACAATATGCAGGTCAAGTCTAGAAATCAAGAGAGATGAAGAGAGATGACAACCACAGAAATGTGAGCACAATGGGAAAGTACAGTAGGGAACACACAAAATTTAAAATGTATAAAACTTTGTAATTTTAACAAAAGAAAAAGTCTTATCTCAGGTTAACTTGTGACAACTTTTGAATTCTTCTTCAGCGTTCATTCTCAAACTCCTGCTGGATCTCCCTTGTAGCAAGACCATGGTCCCACTAGATTTCCAGCAGGATGTAGTCCAGAGAATGGAAATGCGTTATATTGCCATTTTATTTGTGTCAATGGCCCGACACATCTGTCTTCTGCTGGAACTTTTGATTTATTTTTTAAAAACACAGAACATGTATTTGTCTTATTATATCTGTAACATTTTTTTTTTATTTTTCTTCTTTATTCAGAATTCTTTTTGTCTTACTAGATCTTCAGGCTAGTCACCAGGATGAAGTTTTCAGTCTTCTCAAGGTCAGGGAGGCAATTTTGCCTCAGTTTGACCATGTCTTGCCTCGCAGCTCTTTGTAATCTTGAGTCTTGTAGTGATGTGTGTGTGTATTTGTAATATTTTAATAACAGTGAGAATGCTGTGTATGAATGTGACCTAGTTGGTGAGTACATTTGACCACATTTACGGAAAATTTAAATAAATTCATGTTGGATCGTTACCAAAAGCCATGAAATTAGTTATAACTCAAGGAAGTTAGTCTAGTAAAACAGGTAGAGCCATTTTAGGGATCTGGAAGGGTTTGTTACTGAAGATCAAGAACAAAAAATTAGATTTTTCAAGGATATATAGAACATAAAATTAGATTTTTCACGGATATATGATAGAAAATGATCTAGCTAATCTGCAAGAGTTTGAGAACGGAGAAGACTTGAGGAATCACTGGCCCATCTCAAACTGTTATGAACCATGTAAATAACTTGTCCTACAATGGAGGACAACAACCATATATCTTCTCCGTGTCACGCTGTGTGAGCAGCTCAATGATCTGAACTCTGTCGGTGCCAGTCAGTTATTAGTTTTCTCGGAACACTGCTCTTTACACTAGCGTTTCTCTAACTTTTTTTGCAGTGGACAGGCAATTTGCTTCACAATCTGCTAAGAATCCACAGCTACCCAATGTCAAAAGTCATGAGGCCAAAACACTAATCAGCAACCATTATACATACAATGAAAGAAGACATGGATATTGATCCAAAACTAGATCCTGTACACCAACTTCATAGGTAACAACAGACCACCGTCTTTCAACTTAGAACTGGCCACCTGTACCAGATCAGGGTGGTCCACACAAATGACTGTGGAACAGGCATACAAAACCCTGAACACATACTCAGACTGTCGAGATTACGGACTGCAAGGCAAGACATGTCCACACTGGACTGAACTGAGGCAAAAACTTCCAGACATCCGCTCTGACCTGGAGCTTCGTTCTGGCGGCTGGCCTGAAGATCTAGCAAGACCAAAAGAATCCTGAACGGAGAAGAAGCACTACTTACTTTCAGAATTGTCACAGATGGTTAGAGAGCTGACACTTTACTGGGTACCACCACTTTGAGAAGCACTGCCTTAATTAAAACAAGCTTCTAAAATTCAAGCACTTACAATCTCATTTCTCTGTGAAAGTCATCATCTTGCAAACTACTTTCATCTTTATTTGCTTCAACGTCTATTGATGCAACAGGGTCATTTGTCAGATCTAACCTCTCAATCCACTTCATGTTGTTCAGAGAGAACTCTTTCAATTTGTCCACTAGGCCTTCCTGTAAATAAACAAGATTACCCTCAAAATGAAAACAAGTCAAATCCAGGACTCATAAAATATGTATGTAATGACAGAAATCCGTACCATATAGTATAAAACAATAATAAATATAACGGCAGATTTTGAAAATTGTTAAATGAGGAAAATGTATTTATACGGATGTGCAATAGAGATATTCCACCATACAAAATCCACATTCACTAATATAGGATACAATAATAAAACCCATAACTTGTCATGGTGCCACACTGTAGACTTAACCACAAAAAGCATTCTAAACACATCTATCATCAGCCATTCGAAGGAGTGTAGAAAAATCATGCCTAGACTATTTAAAAATGGAACCACACATGGATGTTATCAATCTTGAATTTTCTTCTGGCAATATATGTGCCTGTCAATGCTGCTGTCAATATATGTGTCCCTGTCAATATATGTGTATGTATATACCTTCTGTGGGGAATATCCTCACTATCTTTGTTCTTTTCTTTCTGTGTATATTCAAATCTATATTGTTACTGAAAATGTGTTGCTTTCACCCGTTATCTTTCGTTCACCTAGAATGTGTCCATATACTTAAGATCATCTGGAAAACCTCAGGTCACCTTGAAAATTAAGGTCATCTTGAAAAACTAAGGTCATCTTGAAAAACTAAGGCCATCTGGAAAAACTTAAGGTCGTCTTCAAAACTTAAGGTCTTCTTCAAAACTTAAGGTCATCTTGAAAAATGACGGTAAACTTTGTAAGATCATCCAAAGTAACTTTGAATCCAATGAAATAAAATGATGCTGGTATTTGAGCATGTGTTGCACATAAAAGCTAATTATCATGTTCTATGATGTATCTTCCCTAGGGAAGATGCACAACATGTTACATGTAAGTAAGCATGCACAACCAAATGTTACATGTAAGTAAGCATGCACAACCAAATGTTACATGGTGAACTGGAACTGAACCAGTTTGGACACTACTAAAAAAAATGACCAATATGTTCTTGTTGCTGCTTTTAAATTCCAATGGTAATGCAAAATAAGATAAAAGGTTTCTAGCAAAACCTAACTATAGATAAAAATATATAAAAAACACAATAAAACAAAGAAACTTGACAATTTTCCATGTATCTGTCCAAACAGGACCTTTTTCAGGAAACTATTAACATTCAAAATAAACAAAACCACACAAATATTAATAACTGAATTGACTTGGGAATGTTTCCCCATACAAAAAAACATTACCCAGTACCGGTTGCATGTCCAGTAAAAGACAAAATGCATGCTTTCAATATGTGGCATATATTTGCGCACCATTGATAAAAAGAAGTGGTAAATAACGTAATATGTTAGATCAAGTGAAACCAATGTGTGGAAAATTTCCCTTTTTCTGTGTTTTATTGTTTGTTTATATATATTTTTGTATCTATTGTTAGGCTTTTCTAGTAATCTTTTTTATCTTATTTTGCATTACCATTTATTCGTTATGTTACTGCGGCACCCTCTGATATTTTGTATATGTATCTTAAATTCCAATGGTGTTACAGGTCTACAGGTCATAATAGTGTTATGAAATTTTCTATCCAACATTTGATTAGAACAATCTGAAATACATTAGTGCTGCTACAGTTTAGATAAAAACGTTAAATGTTATTCAAAAGCAAAACCTACAATGAAGTCATAATCAATCAATGATGTACAGTCAAAGTAGGAGGAGTTGAGCAATGTGTGCAAATAAAAATGTGACACAGCGCATTTCCATTCGCTGGACTACATCCTGCTGGAAATATAGTGGGATCATCCTGCTAGAAGATAAATCCAGTGATTGGCTGGACTACATCCTGCTGGAAGATAAATCCAGTGAGACTTGATCTGTGACATCACATTCCCACTTTCACTTGAGCAGTTTTCATTGCTGCTTCGTAAGTAGTTCCTGTGTTACTCTGTTGTAATGATCCACCTTCTTTGGTGAGAACATGTTCTGTACATCTATAAAAGACCATTTAAATGTGCTATATGGTTGAGATGTATAGAGCATGTTTGTGACAACCAAGGTGCTAGATTCAATTTCGGCCGCAGGTAGCTGTGCACCCAGACAAAAGAAAAGCAAAAACATCCATTTACCTATTTTCATTCCACTTGTACTGTTGGGGGGGGGGGGGAGAGTGTGTGTAGGGGGAGGAGGAAAAATGGCCATCCGTGTCTTGCAGACCCCATCTTCTGCTGGTGTATGTTTGGTTCTCTTCTGACGTAACCAAACCACTTGGTTCGCTACCTTTCAAGCAGTCTTGACATGAGAAAGTCTTTTTCTTTCCTGATATCTTCATTTCTCCGTCGACCTCTTCTGGTGATATTTATAGCTTTCCTCAAACATCTGATTTTATTTCATACTGTGATCTTTTTCGCTAGTGTCTTTGTCAAGGGCCATGTTGCAAAACAAAACTACGGAACGCAAAGTAAATACTGCACAGACAACATTTTGTAAAGAGCATGTCACACAGAAAGAAGATACTCTTAACAGAAAATATGTCCACATTGACAGACATGCAGACAGAAGGTAATCGTTCATACCTTGTTGATTATAAATGTTTTCTTTTGTTGCTCTATTATGAGACCAGGCTGTATCTTTCCAGCAGCAAGAGCTTCTTGGATCTGAATATACAAACAAGAGTATGTAATTATAGTTGAATATAAATATATATGTGTGTGAGTGTGTGTGTGTGAGTGCTGTAATTATAGTTGAATATAAATATATATGTGTGTGTGTGTGTGTGCTGTAATTATTCATTCATTCATTTTCCTTTTGCGCTGAAGTTATCGGCATAGGGCAGAGGTCAGATTCCAATTCTGTCTGTTCAAAGCTATTCTGTGCAGTTCTTGAATAGTATGTGGTTGTTTTAGTTTCTTTAAGTATTGTTCTTTTCCAGCTCTCACATCCATATGATAGCACCGGAATAACGCAGGAATTAAATAAGCACATTTTCGTGCGTGTGCTGATTGACTTTGACTTCCAGATATTAGACAGTCTGTTAAATGCACTTGATGCTAGGGAAATGAGAGTTGTAATTTCTGTCATGACATCACCGTCGAGTGTTAATTTGCTTCCTAGATAGGAGAATTTGTGTACTTTTTCAAGTTGTTGTCCATACTTTTTCAAGTTGTTGTCCATTTAAAGTGAATGAACTGACTTCGGGTTACACAAATCGGTCTGGACTTTACGATGTTAGTTGATTAATCCAACGATCGACGGAATGACCCAGACTTGATTAGAGAAACACCCTCCATCAACGGACGTCACTACCGGAAGTCCTGTAATTATAGTTTAATATAAATATATGTGTATGTGTGTGCTGTAATTATAGTTTAATATAAATATATATGTGTGTGTGTGTGCTGTAATTATAGTTTAATATAAATATATATATGTGTGTGTGTGCGCATGCATATGACCATTTTAATATTTTAGATGATTTATTTAACAGGTTCACTTGTTTGCAGCTTATTTAGCAAGTATCACAATTTATAGAGCAGGTTCCCATGTTTAGGTAAAGTTTGAATCATTCTATGTAAGACCAAGGTGGAGTGAAGGAGTTAACATTCTGATTCGGCACAGTATTACTACATATATCATACAACCAAAAGTGCAATGGATCGAAAACTGATCGTCATTCAACCTGCAACGCCTTACACCATAAGCACAGAAAGGATGATAGATTGTTGCTGTGATATTTTATTAGGATATATTTAAGTTCGGCTTTGTGACAATGTATGACGGCCAAGGTACAAATGCCGCCACAGGCAATTGTGCATACGGACCGTTCAGAAGCAACAGCAAACTACTGAACATTTTTATATTGCCTTGAAATTCACTACAGTCAAAAAATGTTGAGTTGATGGATACATCATGGATATGATACACTACTAATTTTATATTTAAGTGCTAGAGACATATTTTTTCATTTTAAATTATTAAAATTAGTCACCATTTTGAATATTAATTAGTTCTGTATACATCTGAAAATTACAGCAATGGGGTAAAAAGATGTGTCATGTCTTGCAAACACTTCGAAGCACCAAAATGTCCAAAGCATACAGGGCTTACTGATTATGTTTGTTTTGCGTTTGCTCCATTGTAATCAGCACAGATATTTGTGTGATTTACGCCTGGAGCATAGTTATGTTGTGCCACCATTATGCGCCTTGTAGGCCCAGCACATCTGATTTCGGCATGCCTTGACATTTCAGGTGGGGTACCCTTGCCTGTGACAGCCTTCCTATCTGTCGCCAGGAAGTGAATGTGTACTGACTCTATGCCTATCTTGCATGACATTCACATCAATCTTGCACGAGGTGTCCTACCGTCAGTGTCTCATGTAACTAGACGTATAGTGCCCAGTGCCCATCGGGTACTAAACTTTTTCTCATCCTCGGGTCTGGTTCTGGTTTAGGAAGAACTCGACGGAAGAGTTGGGCTTGGACTTGTTCGCCCTCTTAGCAAAAGTGTTCACAAACGTCGTGAACCACTTGCCCAAGTCAGAACACGTTTAGGAGCGGCAGGGACTAGCATTTTATTCTAGAGATGAACAGTGCTAATCACCTTGGAATGCTGTGCCAATCGGGTACTGAACCTTTTCTCTCCGCGAACATGATTCTGGTATAGGTAACTTGACAGTAAAGTTGGGCCCGGGCAGGGATCTCTAGTAACTAGAAGCTTGTCTCGAGCAAACATTTTAGTTCCAGTCTCTTTGCACATGACGCTGCCCCTTAGCGCTGTGCTTTCCTTTCAGTGTACTCAGTGCTGTATTTTCTTCTGGTGACTAACACACAAATTCTTTATATTTTTCATAACATCTGCCCACTTCATAAGAACGGCATTGGTCGCCCCTCCAATGCTTTCTGCCGAACTGGCTAGCTTCACTGTGTGTCAACAGTTCTGCTGCATGTGTTGGAGCAGAGATATTGCCTGTCTTTTTGCAGTCAAACATCTTTCCATCTGCTACCTCTACATTCACAATCCCCAAAAGATTTAGCCAGAATCAGCATGGGCCATTATATTTCTATTTCCATCATCCTTCATCTTGATTTCAAGTCGGTAGATTTGTTGAGCAAAGGTATCAAATGTAAAATAATTATTTCTCTTCCAAGTAATATTTACACAATTCTTGGATGTTTCATCCACTGTCACTGACTCAGGTGGACCAGTTTTCACTGTGGAATAACTTGAAAATCTGCAGTAACTGACAGTATTCTTCTGTTCTTAATTATTTTCTTATTAATTACATATCAACATTATAAATTACATTACGAAAAAACATTACGAGGAGGCACTTTTGGGATCTTGGTTTTCTGATGCTAACCCTGGGTCTGCCGAGAGCAATGCATTCCCTTTGCACCCCAATCAACTGAATATAATTATAGGCCTAGTTTCTGTTTCACTTCATAGACTTGATTGCTAATTGACTATGACTAAGAATTATATAGACCCTAATTTATTTTAGTTACTAGGCTAATTAAATTAGACAAAGGTGTATGCCCTAGTCCTATGCTAATCAGGCTCCTGGCCACTATTTTGAATAGTGAATATAGGCCTATTTTGCGAGCATCTGAAAATTTGTCTCAACGAATCATAAATGTGATCAATGTTTATTGTCTTTGCATTGTGAACACAAAAATGTATCACTAACTATAATGATTGTATAGGTTTGTTGTGTGTTTTATTGAAAATAACTTAATTTAACAGCCCAGCTCTATAGTGTGGTCAGAAGCTTATATTCCTGTAGGCATAAGCTTCATGGTGTCAAAAGATTTCAGGAAAAAAATTATTAGACCTACTTTTCTTTTCAAAATAAGATGGACAACATTGTGCACAATCGAGGCCTCTACTGTATTTAATACATCATGTAGTTTGAGTAAAATGGTACGTAGAGCCTACACAAGTTGTACACACTCAGTAACACAGACTTGGTCGACTTCAGGTATCGTGAACTGCAATTTTCCAGGCCTAGCTGTAGACACTGTAGTGTAGTATTTTAAAGATAACATATAGTATATAGTAGTACCATTTGAAATTTGGAAAAGGGTATCCAAGTACCTTGGTCATTAACAGGACACTTAAATTACCGAACTCGGTTCAGTAGTAAAGTTGTCCTCCTCAGTGTTCAGGAATCTTTTGGTCTTGCTGATCTTCAGGACGAAGCTCCCAGTGGTCAGAGTGGCTGGTCCAAAATTTTTGCTTCAGTTCAGTCCATCGTGGCCTTGTATTTCTGCCTCACAGCTCTTTGTATTCTACACAGTCAGTTTTGGAGTATGTCACATGTGTTCAGTGGTCTGTATGCCTGTTTCGCATGGACACTGGAGCTGCCCTGATCTGGTACAAGACAAGTGGCTCTGTAAACTCACACTCAGTAGTAGCCAGTTCGGTACGCCGCTAGTTCTAAGTCGAAAGATGATGGTCTGTTGTTACCTATGAGGCTTGTGTGTGAAGTCTGGTCAATATGCATTTCTTTCTTCTACTGTGATGTATCAGATTATTGTTCTAGCCTCACTGTAGCGTAGTATGTGACAAATAGTGACATGTGTGGCAGAGGATGACTGAATTGTTCCATCTTCTGCTTTTGCCAAGGCATCAGCTCTCTCGCTAGTGATACCACAATGGACGAGTACTTTGTTGAGTGATGTTTGAGCTTTTTTTTATGTTTGCCAGTTCTAGTATAATTTTTTTGGTGTTTTCATTTTTCACAAATGTTAAACGGTGGTTAATTAATAAATTGAAAACAAGACCATCGCCATCATTATTTTCCATTTAATTTATGATGACCCAGATCATCATTCATACATTCAAAATCAATTAAGTTAGTGTTTAAAATACCATACGCCACGATTGCCTGCCTAGTTTACAACATAAAAAGGTACCTCTTCATCGGAATCTGAATCCAACATTGGGTTTCGAGACAGCATTGCTGTACTGTGTTTATTGACTTGCAAAGTGAACGTAACAACAAGCAAAAATCACCCACTTTCACTCCAAAACATACAACGTGCTTTTAGAAGTTTCCGGTTGCCAGATAATATATTCATTTGTATTAGAATTTTTATTTATTATAAATATTAAAGCCTCTTAGCTGGGGCACGACCTTTTCAATCTAAGACAGAAGTCTATTTTGGTTATATCAGGCCGTATTAGCTTTTATCTAAATGTGACCTAATGGTCTGGGTTTTTGGAAAGCCGTGCGTTCTATTGCTATGTATTATCTATATTGCTAGGTGGAGTTGATGTTTATTTGTGGCCAAGATGCCTTTTATCTTAGTGTGACCTATGGTCTGGGCGAATCGAGAACCGTGCGCGCTATTATTGCAAAAGAATGTTATGTTGCTAGTTGTATTAAACTGTTTATTTCCGGTGGTATTGCTTTTTTAATTTAAGAGTGACACTAATGCCTTGGGGAGTTTGAAAAACCGTGCGTGCGATTATGCCTAAAATTGTCCATATTGCCAGTCGTATCCTGTGGTGAGCGTTCCTCGGTTGTTATTTGTTGAAAGCTGTGGAGAGAGACCTGTAGAAAGACTGATGACAAACAATGACTTATTTTGTCTTTGACTTGCTTAGATTTTTTAATTAGGGCTTTAGTCCTGGTTATAAATTATTTAATTAGTTTTAGCCTATCTGGTGGTACATCATGGCCCATAACCTTTTCTAATTTATATGGTATTTTATTGTTTAGGTAGTAATCTTTTAGGTCTTGCCTATGATGGTTGTATTTATGACAATGGAGTAGGAAATGTTCTATTGTATTTTCCTCTTCACAATCTTCACATATTGGTTCAAGTATATAATGTAATGATTTTCCCAGTCTAAGTCGTAGTAGTTTCCTATTGGCAGGGATTTTCAGCTCTTCCTTTATTTGAGTGGTCCTAGTGGGTCCTTTTAGCATTGCATGTGCATGTCTTCCTTTTGCACTGTTGTCCCATTTTGTTGTCCATTCCTTAAGTATTGTGTCCTTTATTATGCTTCTGGTTTCCGATCTGCCAAGTCCTACCTGGATTTCTGTTCCTTGTGTTCGTCCTTTCTTTGCTTCCTTGTCCGCTGCTTCATTTCCTGGTATTCCGACATGGGCTGGAATCCACATTACATTAACCCTCGTACCAACGTGAACTAGGTTTGTTGTTATGCGTAGTATATCTTCTACTATATCTGGCCTTTGGCTGTCATGTTTATTTTGAATAGCCTGGACTGATGATAATGAGTCAGTCAGGATTGTTAAATTTTTAGGTGGGTTATCATTTATTATTTCTAGTGCTTTTAGAATTGCAACTAGTTCAGCCGTGAATATTGATGTATGTTCTATATTACGAGATTTACAATCGGCTGGGCTGTATGGTAGAGCGCTGGCTTAGCATGTGAAAAGTATTTTTTTTTAAATTTCTTTATTAAATCCTGCTTAGGATATCGACGGTTCGATGCTAGTCTTGCGAAATTTTTCTAATATTAATATGCTCTGGTTTGAAGATTACACAATCTAGAAGTAAGAAAGAACTAAAAAAACTTGCAAAACAAGATGACAAGCAACCAGAGATGACAGTGTAGTATATAAAAAAAAAGACTCCTATAAATATCTGAATGAATGGATACAAGCAAGAATTATTACCATTAAATACTTAGGATATCATCCATATGTTGCCGGGTCCCGTAGTGGGAGTAAAGAATAGAAACACTGTTAACCCCTCAATGCGTGAAATAAGAGGCGACTACAGGTTGTATGTTGAATTAGTTATCCCTCGGATAAATGGCTAAAGTGACCCAGAAGTCATGTTTTAAACAGATGTCATTGAAAGACGCTGATATTGTATCTAATCTATAAACATAACACAACGCATACCGTTCTCCGGACTACATCCTGCTAATCTGCAGGAGTTTGAGAACGAACGCAGAAGAAGAAGAAGAGAACTATCGTAGAAGAAAAAGAAATACTGAGGATCTTATATGAGTAGCGACGGAAGCACTAAAAATAAAAAAAATATTAGACTTGAAATAGCCTTGGCTGCAATGTCCAGATTGAATACCATATGTAAAATCAGAATAAGTAGGGCTGTGGCGGTAACTATGCCACATAAGACTGGAAAGATAGTGTAATCGTCAAACTACCAAAAAAAAAGGAGACCTGCCAGACTGCAATAACTGGCGTGACATTCTAATAATTACTTTACTATCAATCCCAGGAAATATGTTCGTAGCATCATAATGGAAAGAATGAAAGAAGCTGCTGATTAAAGACAGAGAAGAACAATCCAGCTTTGGAACTAACCGTTCGTGTGTAGATCACATCTTCACTCTTAGCAATATTATAGACAATTCGATTGAGTTTCAAACTCCTTTAGTAATTAGTATTATAGACTTTCCAAAAGCCATTCAACACAATACATCGACCTGCACTATGGGAAATCCTTAAGATCTATGGATGTCAAATAAAATATATAAACATTATAAAAGTACTCTACCAAATAGCAACCTGTTACGTAAGAACAGAAACAGGAGAATCAGAATGGCTCAATGTCGACACAGGAGTGAAACAGGGCTGTGTATTATCGAAATGCTATTTGGAATAACCATGGCTCAAAAAGAACACTTTAACTAACTTTGCTTTTGCGGATCACATCGCAATCTTAAACTATACTCATCAACAAATACAAGATATAACCAACGAACTATGCACATTCTCAGATCAAATTGGCCTCCAGATCAACACATCCAAATACAAAATTATGGAACTTACCAGTTCAACAAACAACATCTCAGTCTATATGTTGTCTATTGTCTATCCCCAGGTGAATGATGGTTGATCGTATTCACACTTGCCGTTAAGCGTAGTGGTGGGAGCTTAAGCTGTCGTTCCGAGGCCAGATGTGTCGCAGTGGTTACATTTAGTCAGTAAACAACGCAGTAAACAATCAAATACTGGAAAAAGACTCCAACTTTAATATTTGGGCAGCCAAATGTTTGTTGGCTGTGCCATCCCATGTAGGATGCAAGTGACCAAGAAATTATGCTGAAGTCGAATGTGCCACGCCATAACGTGCAGATATCGCAACAAAGCTGCAAACCATTAGCACAACGCATTCCGCACTCCAGACTATACCCGACTAATCAGAAGGAATTTTTTGTGGTTTTTGTGCATTTTTGCCTTTTGACATTTTTGTCGTGGGTAGGGGCGGCAAGAAAGACAATGTGTCCCAACATGGGCACGGTCTAAAATGCTGAGAACCACTAATCGAAATCCAAAACTATTTTAGAACTGAAGATTCTGTTGGCATATTTCTGTCACGTTCAGTACACGTTTTATAAAGGACAAACAAGGAATAGTAGAACACACTAAAATACACAGGTCAACCAAACACTAACTTTATATATATATATATATAGAACGGAATGCGTTGTGTCATGGTTTACAGCATGGCTGCGATTACTGCGCCTTTCGGCCTGACACATCCGACTTCAGCATGGCTTTGGGTCACTGACCCTATATGGGATGGGACAGCCAACTCCATCCAATAACCTCCTTAGTCGCCTCGTACGACATGCATGGAAGGTAAACAGTGTTGCTATTCTTTGCTCCCCTTTCGGGCCCCGACAAAAACGGGCGAATTTGTATTATAATTTGTAATATAATCCGCCTCCCTCCCATTCGAATGTTTCTATTGACTTTAAGGCTCCGCAATGTTGATTGGATTCGGCACTAATAAGAAAATATGTTAGTCGTCAGATCCTCATCACTGCAAATTTGGCACGTCCATAGTTTATCCGATATCTCCCTGAGTGTATCCGCCATTACACCTCTGCTGACAGTACCGGTCCTCTGCTGGTTGACCATCATTCTTCTGCGCCCTCCAAAATATTCAATTTTAAACAACACCGCATTTCAAATCCTGATCTTTAATCCTGGACATTGAAAAAGAATCATCATCCACACTAGTCTCACTCTCGAGTGCTATATCTCTTAAGGAGTTCAAAACATCAGCTCTATCTATTGTCCCACCACCCTGCGCCACAATCGCGCATGACGCCAGTTGATCTACTTTCATTGCTTCGAACACCCACATGTCCCGGCACAAAAATAAATGTAGCTACTTTCAATTTCGCCTTTCTCAAGGCCTCAATTCACTGTTCGCGAAAGATACCCACGTGTACCTTCCCAATCATACTCATAGAGTCACTCAAGATGTAGACCCATGTTACTTTCTCTGTGTCTACCCACTCAAATGCCCTAGTCACCGTCATAATCTCCATGGTCATGCAACTCGTAGACACAGCAAAAGACAACAGTTCCTCCCTGTTCGTTTTACCTGCGCACTGAGCTGTGAAGGCTCAAGAACTGCGAACATGTCTAATCACAGATCCATCAGTGTATATAATTACATCCCCTCTTTGACATCCTCACTTACCAAAGCCTGCACCTTTTTCTCCACAGCCGTGTGACACCATTCTCTGCATTCCCTGCTAAGTGATATTACTACTCTCAAACAAATTTCGATATCTGTGGGTAGACCTATCCATTCCGCACATGCTGCCACATCTTGCAATCTGCACACGCTTTGTATGATATCCCCAGCACGTCCCATCCACTACTTCCCTCTTCTAAGTGTGCTACCTTTAACTGTCTGTATTTCGAAATACAATGGATGTTCTTTATCTGCAGGTGGCTAAAGGTACGCCCGTGCACGGAAATACTGTAATATATGCTCTGCCGTGGGACAGTCGAGTAAGTTCCGCATAGCTCTTGTCGATGTGTCTCTTGTGCAGCCAAGAATGATGCGCATTACTGCATTCTGGATTCTATCTAGTTTTTCGATCAGAGTTTGGCTAAGAATCAGAATTTCCAGTGCATATTCCACCACAGCCACCACCAAACCCTGGTACAAAAGAAATAACAACCTCTGCTCACACTGCGCAGCAGCCATAACCTTCATTACTGCTAAGTCTTTTCCTGCCCTTATGATAACGTGGTCAACATGTTCCCTGAAACTCAGACTTCTGTCAAATAAAACACCCAGGTATCTTATTGTGCTGGTTCTTTCTAACCTGTTTCCATACAATGAAACATGTGGCATGGGTGTCTTTACCATGTGATTGTTCAAGGAAAACCACGCCAGTTGCCATACTTAAGAACTACTATCCTGTGCATCAGGGCGGCACCAACCCATCGCACGACAAAAGGATTTACTGCAAGATTTAACAGCTGGTCCATCAAGATATTCAAGGACACCCTATTGTAAGCAGTCTCAAGATCTAATGCGACTGCACATGTCTCCAGGTGTGAATCGAATCACTCAAAAACACCATGCGCAAAGATAGTTACATTCTGCAATAACTTCTTTCCTGGGCGATACACATCTAGCAACGTCGGTGAACACGTATTTCTCTCAAGATGACTCGATATCTTCTAGGTCATATTTTTTTTCCAAAAGCTTGACTATCGTATTCTGCATTGTTATTATTCTGAAGCCTTGTGTCCTGGTGTGATCCTTGCCATGTTTGTGTGCCGCTAGAACAGACTGCTTCAATTCCCGTCACTCGCAAGAGTTTCCCTACTGTACGGTGATCTGATAAGTACGCACCGAATCTGGAAAAGCTAACACACGCTAGAGAGCAGCTTAGTGTGTGAGTCAATTCAGTCATAACGACACTAAAATAGTCCATCACGGGACTGACTGGCGGAAGTGTTGTTCTGCTAGAGACATCCCATCACAAATGATCCCATTCAAAGTAGGAGTCATGACTCAAGTATTGGATACGTAAACTTGAACATGCACTCCTGGATATTGAAAAAAGCTTTCAATACAGCTCCCCATTGCACATAGGACAAGTAGTGAACGAATGTCGGGGAGTGCATTGTTGAAATTTCTGACAGAAGCAGCTTTGAGACTCGAACTCTGGACACTGTGGGCAACGTAGAAAGGGGGGGGGGGGCGTGAGTCTTTAACGATACTGCAAACCAAGCCCAACTCGACTGTCGGTCACTGCCCAACACGGCTCATACAGAGAGAATTGGGTTCAGTATTCAAGGGCCCACTGCGAAGCTCCTCGTCCGAGATTCGTAATTTACCTACATCTTTGGGTATTATACATGGCGAAGAGTCAAAATACACAGATCACGTCTGGCAATGGATTGGAAGACCATCTCAAGCGGACGAGGCGAGTGCGTGAGAAATTCACAGGTCAAATCCCAGACACCCAATGTGTTTGGCAAAGCAGCACCACGTCTAGGAAGGTGTATCAACCCTGAGTCTAATTCGACCGTCGCAGTTACCCAACACAGCTCAAACGGAAGGAATTGGGTATGGGACCTAGGGATACAAAGGGTGGTAATGGGATGGTCTTTCTATACGAGTAATAGCTCACTGACTGCGAAGCGCCTCGTCGGAGGAAAGACAATGGGTATTCCAGGCAAACTACTAGCTGGTCTCGTGACATATACCCCCTCTGAGTAGAAGGCTCATTCAATAGGCATCGCACTAAGCTGAAAGCTAAAGCCTCACGAGTATGGAAGAAAGCTCGGAGAAACCTTCCTACTGCACATAGGAAGTAGCAGCTAATCGCCCGCAATTCCTGGGGTTCGAAAAGAAGAAGAATCATTTACTAATGTGCCACCTGGATGGTCGCCGTACCTCAGCCGCAGTCCTTCATCTGCGAACGTAATAATCTCTCTTTAGCTTCATAAGCATACATCCATTTTACCTACAACCCCAATATTCTTCTTCTTCGGCGATCCTCACTCAGTCAGGTTGAGACTCCGGATTCTATGATATAGGCTGTTGTCTGTTTTAATTTCCACTGTGCCATCCAGTTTGTCTTCGACGCTGATTGGGATGAGCCATGTCTTGTTTCTCATGTCTGCATGCAGGTACCCCCATATGTAATACTGTTTCACAATAATTAATTAGAGAATATAATATATATCGCACCTGGAGACATGTGCAGTCGCATTAGATCTTGAGACTGCTTACAATAGGGTGTCCTTGAATATCTTGATGGACCAGCTGTTAAATCTTGCAGTAAATCCTTTTGTCGTGCGATGGGTTGGTGCCGCCCTGATGCACAGGATAGTAGTTCTTAATATATATATATATATATTATCTATTGTCTTTCCCCAGGTGAGTGATGGTTGATTGTAACCACACTTGCCTTTAAGTGTAAGGGGTGGGAGCCTCAGTTGTCTTTCGAAGGCCAGACGTGTCGCCTTGGTTGCATTGAGTCCATATGTTTGAAGGTTATTTTGACTTTTTCTAACAACCGTTTTCTTAGTCTACCTCTATTTTATGTCCAGATATTATTTTGTTATATGCTAGTATGGGTATTTGGTTTGAGTATATTCTCATGCTGATCGAATAATTTTACTTGCAGTCTTTCGATATATTCAATACATGATATTATACCAACTCTTTTCCTAATTTCTTCTTTTCTTCTTTTAATTAGTTTAGTAACCATTGCAGCCATACTCAGAGACTTGATTTCACATGTAAGGATTTCATTTTGCTGCGAGACTGTTAAAGGTCATGTTTCATATTGGTAGCAATCTAAAATATAAAAATTGTAGATTTTAGGCTATCTCTTGATTTTCCTCTTGATATTTTGGTGGAGAAGTGTTAGTGAAATTTGGTAAGTCACCATGTTTGCTTTCTGACACATTGCTTCTTTTTTTCTGTCTAGTCTTCCATTTTTGTAAGATATCCCTTAGTTTATAACATTTATCATTTAAAGTCAATCTCTGTTTAAGTGGCTCAAAGAAATCTCATTATGCGTGCACACAACGGTTGGACATTTAAGCTGTATATCGCTTCTGTTCACGCCTGCACTGTCTCATTTTGTCGTATCCTTCCTGGCAAGTACTTCCGTCAACTTCTCGTAGTGTCTGTATATCACTGCTGCCAGGGATTTTTATCATCAAAAGCCACCTTACTCCCGCATGATTAGCGTTTGGGACAGTTCCGAATTGCTGGGGCACGAAGATTCTGCTTTACTAATCCGCACAACAGCCCGCGCACGTGCGATAAAGGGATTAACTCTAGCAGAAGACAGGCCAATGTTTGATTTTCACACTTGACAAAGTGGCCAAGGGAAATTTGCCGCCAATAAAGCAGGATTAATTGTCAAGTCTAAGCACTTCAATGTCTAATCGACGGGAAAAAAAAGATGAGCAATTGTTAATTACTATTGTCAATGAAGTGGTTACGATGAAACAGATCCTAGAATTTGGTGGGGGGGGGGACGGTAACAACATAAGATTTAGAAAGGGAGGGAGGATTGGACGATATCAGGGAAAACACCGGAGAGATTGAATATAGAATCATGAACAATATTTTCTCATTTTTGTTTAGCTAAGTCAAAGTAAAGGCATGTCTGGTTTCTGAACTAAAAGGAGGTTCTCTAATCTACATTAATAACGTTGTGATATTATCAAACTGAAATTGAATCCACAGTTTATTTTATTTTTATAATAAGCAAAATCGTATAAATGTTCACTATAATGATGTTTACCATTCTAAATATGCAATTATGAATTGAATTTTGGATATTCACTTAGTGTCTGTCATATATATCTTTACATATTTACACAGCTGACTTTCTAATAGGAATGACAAAGCTTGTTTATAAAATCTGGCCGTGTCGTTTAATATGGTCCATTTACATCGTTATGTTTTACACTGTAATGACGTTTTGCTTAAAAAAAATATAATTCAACCCCTTGACAGAAAGGCCTTTAATTACATCATTTAGAATCTTGAAGTGATCATTGGTAGTGCTGTGCTTTACTATTCGTACTCTGTGTTGTTGTTTTGATAAAGACTTGTTTTGATTTAATTTATTTTTGCTTTACTTTGCAAACTTTACTATATATTTCTTTTACTATACTTTACTTTATGTTACCAAAATTTGCTTTACTTTGCCTTACTTTATTTTGCGTTACTTTACTTTATTTTACTTTGCTGTACCTACTTTACTTTACTTAATTTTACCTTTTTACGTCAGTTTACTTAATTTTACTTTACTTTATTTTACATTACATTACTTCATTTTCCTTTAAGTTATTTTATTTGACTTTACATTACTTTGCTTTCTGCACTTTATTTTACTTTACGTTACTTTAATTTACTTTAGTTTACATTATTTCACTCTACTTTAGTTTATTTTACTTGCTAACGAATTTAAAGGTTCATTTCAAACTCCTGCAAATTCGCAACATCTTATCCAAACATTCATTACGAAATTATTATTTTTTAACAAAGACCTTTTTTTAAATCCACCCCTAAATGGGAATTTGATGAGGTCGACAAATGTTGACACCTATTATTCTATATGACATCTCAATGGAAATGTGTTATTGTGCTTGTTCCATCCTAATGTGAGAAGATCGCGTGTTAACACATTGTTATTGCTGTCAAAGTTGTGATGACAGTGTTATCCATTTTAGTTGGCACTGATCTTTTTTTCCCTGTACACCGGTGAACTCTGATGGTTGTCAACCAGGAAACAATATTTCAAAAAGGCATTAGAGATTGAGTGATGTGATAAAGTATCATGCAACTTTTTGTACCTAAACACCGTCTTTTCCGGTTTTCTATTATCTGAGTCAAATTTATTTCAAATTCTAATAAAAAACATTACAGTAGGGTTTAAATTAACACAGATCATCGGCAGTAAAGACCTTGGTACATAAAGTAAACAAGACTTCATTCGTTTAATTTCTTTTTATTATTGTCGTGATCTCGTTGGTCCCTATTTATATACATGAAGTAGCATGCTAAAAAAGCAAAAATTATAATAATAATAATAATAATAATTACACATTGCATTCGTCGACCAAGGAAAGGTCTTCGACAGAGTAGACAAACAACAGTTTTGGAAAGCACTATCAATATACCGAGTAGTAGTATATCTAATCAATAATTGCAAGGACACTTATACTAGATGCCAATGTGAAGTAAGAACAAATACAGGAGTGTCCAATAAGTTCCAACTCAAATCAAGGAGCACTTGTATGAGTACGGGGTGTCGCCGAGTGTTACACAACTGAGATGCACCTGTTTTTTTTTTTGTTTGTCAGAAAGGTTATGACCTATCTGGGGATATATATCAATGAGCAGGTCCGTAGATAAGGGGCGAGGGAAGGGTAGTAGTGGTGGGTTCAAAGCCATAGCAAATCGTAACATGAATTTAGTACTACAAACTTGATCAAAATACGGGCATTAAGTCTAAATATATCTACCCATGCCCCTTACCAAGTTTGCAAAAAAAAGTAATCAAAATGTTCATCAGGATGTACACGCAATTTCTCTTTTATTTTGTGTTAGGTAAACCCCCTCCTTAATATCTATACCTCACCACAACCAACCCCCCCCCCACCCACCCTCACCGACACCTACAGTCCTAGGAAAACCCTAAGATTTATTAACACGCGTGGTGAGGTGATACGTGGCCCTAAAGGAAGGACAGGCATGCACAACAATAAACGCTACAACTACAAACCTAGAAGCAAATATACTACTATCAGAAATAGAAAACGCAATAAACAAAGAAGCAGGAACAGATAACATACATACTTAGCAAAGTAAAAGAAGAGAGCTGGAAAAAAAACTACACAGACTTTTCAATATAATATGGAAGAAACAAGAAACAGAAGACTAGAAAAACGCGACAATATTTCCCATATGGAAGAAAAAAAGGCAGTAACAGAGATTGCACAAAATAGAAAGGGATATATTTACTAAGACACACAGAGTATATCTTTATCAGCGTTTGTTCTTACTGAAGCCCATTTTGGTGTCTTCATGTTGTGGTTCAATGTATGGTTGATATCATATTCAAAATATTAGAACAACGATTACGACCATACATTGAACCACAACTTAAAAACACCCAAATGGGCTTTCGTAAAAACAAAAGCTGTATTGATGCTATCTTTACACTTAGACAACTAACAGAAAGAGTCACAAAATCAACAAAGAATTATACTTTTGTCGACCAAGAAAAGTCCTTCGACAGAGTAGACTGACAAAAACATTGGATACACAATCAATATACTTAATACCAGAACATCTAATCAATATGTATAAGGGAATTTATACTAATAATCAATGTGATAACTAAATACAGGAGTGTCCAAATAAGTTCCAAATCCAATCAGGATTTCGCTAATATCGTCCAAAGACTTTTCATACAACAAACAACATCCACTGCCGCCACAAAAAAATATTGCATCGACCGGGAATCGAACCCGGGTCACCCGCGTGGCAGGCGAGTATTCTACCACTAGACCACATATGCTGACCCTCACAAATAAATAATGTAGATTATACTATAACATGGATTCTCTATCTTTAAAAGTTACGAATACTTTTTATTTTACTACATACCCCCGATTCTGAACAAAATGTCTTGCAGAATAGATAAACAATAAACAGGCCCCTAACGCGGGGGGGGGGGAAGGGGGTGTTTGTGACACTGGAACATGACTTATAGTACTAGTCTTTTAACGATTTTTCATAAAAAGAATATCACTTTTCTTATTTATAAATTAAAGGAAATGGCACACGCGTTACTAGTAGACACAGCTACAGTCAACGTTTCAGTTAAAAAGACCTTCATCTGGACGAAGGACAACAGATAAAACAAGAAATTTAATTACACACGAAAACGTACGATTTATCCTTTATTATAGGTAAAACCCTCTGCAGACTGAAAACGTATCAACTGCCACGACAAGGATATATATTTTATCAAGACTTTAATCCCTCCAATGTCTGCTGAACAATATCTCTTCTTCATTTGTGGGAATTATTGGATAGAAGATCAAAGTAAGAACTTGAAACAACAAGTGACAACGTTTATTTTCGCACAGGTGACAGGTCATCCATCGCATCTGGGGGCGTGATTGTTAGTTTAGGGAGCAAAGACGGTGACTAAAAATATTGGGAAATATGCTGACAATATGTCGCATGTGGAAAAAATAATTGTCACTTCTTGTTCTCAATTTCTTACTTTTATCTTCTATCCAGTTATTTCTATGGATGAAAAAGATGTACAGGCCAGGCAGCAGACATTGCACTTCTGTCCTTGTGTAGCAGACTCCAATGTGACGGAGAATGCTAGATGTGTCATCAACACGGATGGTCAATAAATGTGACAGAAGAATGATGAGATAGTTGACACAGATGTGCTCCGCTCTTTGCAATCCTGACACCCTGGAATGATTCCCTTCGGGACTAAATATACACCCATAAACCTTCTTTACTCATCCATAGCTGTGAGATCTTGTATGAGTCCGGGGTGTCGTCGGGTTTTACACAACTGCGAAGAACCAGTGGTTTTTTTTGTCAGAAAGATTATGAGCTGTCAGTTGATATATATATTTATATCAAAGAGCAGGCCCGTAGATTTGGGAAAGGGTGGGTTGGAGTGGTGGATTCAAAGTCTTAGCAAATTGTAACATGGATTTAGTACTAGAAACTTGACCAAAGTGCGGGTATAAAGCCTAAATCTACCCCCCCCCCCCGCCATTCCGTACCAAATTTGCACAAAAAAAGTAATCTAAATTTTTATCATGATGCACATGAAATTTCTCTTTTTTAAAGTTTAGGTAAACACACTCCTGAATATTTATACATCTCCCTCCCGCCCTTCACCATTTATGGATATATCTATAGTCCTAGAGCAACCCAAAGATTGATTAACCACAGCGTGTAGTGGTGATACGTGGACCTAAAGGAAGGAGAAGTAAACACAACAATAAACATTACAACAACAAATCTAGAACCAAATATACTATCAGAAATAGAAAACGCAATAAACAAAGAAGCAGTTTCTGATAACATACAAACAGAACTTATCAAAGCAACAACAGAGAACGACAATAAAATGTCTACACAGGCTTTTCAATGTAATATAGAAGAAACAAGAAACATTAGAAGACTGGAAAATCTCAACAATCATTCCCATATGGAAGAAAAAAAGGCAGTAAAAGTGATTGCACAAAATAGAGAGGGATATATTTACTAAGCCAAACAGGGTATATTTTTACCAGCTTTTGTTCTTACTGAAGCCCATTTGGGTGTCATTAAGTTGTGCGTAATCGTTGATTTATTATTTAAAATATTAGAACAACGATTACGACCATACATTGAACCACAACTTAAAAACACCCAAATGGGCTTTCGTAAAATTAAAAGCTGTACGGATGCTACCTTTACACTTAGACAATTAACAGAAAGAGTCACAAAATCAACAAAGAATTATACTTTTGTCGACCAAGAAAAGGCCTTCGACAGAGTAGACTGACAAAAACATTGGAAACTCAATCAATATCATCATCATCAAGTGCCGTCTCCGCAACGAAGGTTGGCTGCAACGTATCTCCAACATCTCCTGTCTCTTGTCTTGGTGGTGCACTCTGCTAGACTGTAACCTGTCCATCGTGTAATGTTACTCTCCCACTTGTATCTCTGCCTACCTCTTGCTCGCTTCCCTTTGACTTTACCCTTCATCCGTTGCTTGACTTTGGGGTTTACGTGGTAAGGTCCCAGTCTTTTCCACGGTGGCCAGCCAATATTCATTATTATGCCCAGAACTTGCCTCTTGTGCGCCACACACTTTGCTGTTTCGCCGTTTGAGCCGTTGATCCATTTGGATTCCTCCGCCTCGCGTGCCGTCACAGACTTTTTGTCTAGGGATGGACATTCCCTATTGTTGACTTACGGTTGTCTCTTTGATAAGAAATTCTACGCTGTGAACGTAGCCATTAACTGGAGTAGTCGAGACGCCATTTTTTGTCTGTATCGAAGATAGGGAGTTCGCGAGTCGGAACAACTTGAATGAAATACACTCCACCTATAATCGTCTAAGAACAAAAAAACACAGATCCTACAGTTGGAACTAAATTTGGCATCACACTGTCACCAGTAATACGCTAACCACACCATCGAAATTCGCGTAATCCAGAAAACACAAATGTAAACATGTCGTCACATTACGGTAACCGGAAGTACTCAATCAATATACTTAATACCAGAACATCTAATCAATATGTATAAGGGCATTTATACTAATAATAAATGTGATAACCAAATACAGGAGTGTCCAAATAAGTTCCAAATCCAATCAGGATTTCGCTAATATCGTCCAAAGACTTTTCATACAAAAACATCCACTGCCGCCACTTAAAAAAATATTGCATCGACCGGGAATCGAACCCGGGTCACCCGCGTGGCAGGCGAGTATTCTACCACTAGACCACCGATGCTGACCCTCATAATAAATAATGTAGATTATACTATATCATGGATTCTCTATCTTTTCAAGTTATGAATACTTTTTTTTTTTACTACATACCCCCGATTCTGAACAACATGTCTTGAAGAATGGATAAACAATAAACAGGCCCCTAACGCGGGGTGGGGGGGGGGGAAGGGCGTGTTTGTGACACTGGAACATGACTTATAGTACTAGTCTTTTAACGATTATTCATAAAAAGAATATCACTTTTCTTATTTATAAATTAAAGGAAATGGCACACGCGTTACTAGTAGACACAGCTACAGTCGACGTTTCAGTTAAAAAGACCTTCATCTGGACGAAGGACAACAGATAAAACAAGAAATTTAATTACACACGAAAACGTACGATTTGTCCTTTATTATAGGTAAAACCCTCTGCAGACTGAAAACGTATCAACTGCCACGACAAGGATATATATTTTATCAAGACTTTAATCCCTCCAATGTCTGCTGAACAATACTTTGTGGGAATTATTGGATAGAAGATCAAAGTAAGAACTTGAAACAACAAGTGACAACGTTTTTTTTCGCACAGGTGACAGGTCATCCATCGCACCTGGGGGCGTGATTGTTAGTTTAGGGAGCAAAGACGGTGACTAAAAATATTGGGAAATATGCTGACAATATGTCGCATGTGGAAAAAATAATTGTCACTTCTTGTCCTCAATTTCTTACTTTTATCTTCTATCCAGTTATTTCTGGATGAAAAAGATGTACAGGCCAGGCAGAAGACATTGCACTTCTGTCCTTGTGTAGCAGACTCCAATGTGACGGAGAATGCTAGATGTATCATCAACGCGGATGGTCAATAAATGTGACAGAAGAATGATGAGATAGTTGACACAGAGGTGCTCCGCTCTTTGCAATCCTGACACCCTGGAATGATTCCCTTCGGGACTAAATATACACCCATAAACCTTCCTTACTCATCCATAGCTGTGAGATCTTGTATGAGTCCGGGGTGTCGTCGGGTTTTACACAACTGCGAAGAACCAGTGGTTTTTTTTGTCAGAAAGATTATGAGCTGTCAGTGGATATATATATTTATATCAAAGAGCAGGCCCGTAGATTTGGGAAAGGGTGGGTTGGAGTGGTGGATTCAAAGTCTTAGCAAATTGTAACATGGATTTAGTACTAGAAACTTGACCAAAGTGCGGGTATAAAGCCTAAATCTACCCCCCCCCCGCCATTCCGTACCAAATTTGCACAAAAAAAGTAATCTAAATTTTTATCATGATGCACATGAAATTTCTCTTTTTTAAAGTTTAGGTAAACACACTCCTGAATATTTATACATCTCCCTCCCGCCCTTCACCATTTATGGATATATCTATAGTCCTAGAGCAACCCAAAGATTGATTAACCACAGCGTGTAGTGGTGATACGTGGACCTAAAGGAAGGAGAAGTAAACACAACAATAAACATTACAACAACAAATCTAGAACCAAATATACTATCAGAAATAGAAAACGCAATAAACAAAGAAGCAGTTTCTGATAACATACAAACATAACTTATCAAAGCAACAACAGAGAACGACAATAAAATGTCTACACAGGCTTTTCAATGTAATATAGAAGAAACAAGAAACATTAGAAGACTGGAAAAACTCAACAATCATTCCCATATGGAAGAAAAAAAGGCAGTTAAAGTGATTGCACAAAATAGAGAGGGATATATTTACTAAGCCAAACAGGGTATATTTTTACCAGCTTTTGTTCTTACTGAAGCCCATTTGGGTGTCATTAAGTTGTGCGTAATCGTTGATTTATTATTTAAAATATTAGAACAACGATTACGACCATACATTGAACCACAACTTAAAAACACCCAAATGGGCTTTCGCAAAAACAAAAGCTGTACGGATGCTATCTTTACACTTAGACAACTAACAGAAAGAGTCACAAAATCAACAAAGAATTATACTTTTGTCGACCAAGAAAAGGCCTTCGACAGAGTAGACTGACAAAAACATTGGAAACTCAATCAATATCATCATCATCAAGTGCCGTCTCCGCAACGAAGGTTGGCTGCAACGTATCTCCAACATCTCCTGTCTCTTGTCTTGGTGGTGCACTCTGCTAGACTGTAACCTGTCCATCGTGTAATGTTACTCTCCCACTTGTATCTCTGCCTACCTCTTGCTCGCTTCCCTTTGACTTTACCCTTCATCCGTTGCTTGACTTTGGGGTTTACGTGGTAAGGTCCCAGTCTTTTCCACGGTGGCCAGCCAATATTCATTATTATGCCCAGAACTTGCCTCTTGTGCGCAGCACAGTGCGCCACACACTTTGCTGTTTCGCCGTTTGAGCCGTTGATCCATTTGGATTCCTCCGCCTCGCGTGCCGTCACAGACTTTTTGTCTAGGGATGGACATTCCCTATTGTTGACTTACGGTTGTCTCTTTGAGAAGAAATTCTACGCTGTGAACGTAGCCATTAACTGGAGTAGTCGAGACGCCATTTTTTGTCTGTATCGAAGATAGGGAGTTCGCGAGTCGGAACAACTTGAATGAAATACACTCCACCTATAATCGTCTAAGAACAAAAAAACACAGATCCTACAGTTGGAACTAAATTTGGCATCACACTGTCACCAGTAATACGCTAACCACACCATCGAAATTCGCGTAATCCAGAAAACACAAATGTAAACATGTCGTCACATTACGGTAACCGGAAGTACTCAATCAATATACTTAATACCAGAACATCTAATCAATATGTATAAGGGCATTTATACTAATAATCAATGTGATAACCAAATACAGGAGTGTCCAAATAAGTTCCAAATCCAATCAGGATTTCGCTAATATCGTCCAAAGACTTTTCATACAAAAACATCCACTGCCGCCACTTAAAAAAATATTGCATTGACCGGGAATCGAACCCGGGTCACCCGCGTGGCAGGCGAGTATTCTACCACTAGACCACCGATGCTGACCCTCATAATAAATAATGTAGATTATACTATATCATGGATTCTCTATCTTTTCAAGTTATGAATACTTTTTTTTTTACTACATACCCCCCGATTCTGAACAACATGTCTTGAAGAATAGATAAACAATAAACAGGCCCCTAACGCGGGGGGGGGGGGGGGGGAAGGGGGTGTTTGTGACACTGGAACATGACTTATAGTACTAGTCTTTTAACGATTTTTCATAAAAAGAATATCACTTTTCTTATTTATAAATTAAAGGAAATGGCACACGCGTTACTAGTAGACACAGCTACAGTCGACGTTTCAGTTAAAAAGACCTTCATCTGGACGAAGGACAACAGATAAAACAAGAAATTTAATTACACACGAAAACGTACGATTTATCCTTTATTATAGGTAAAACCCTCTGCAGACTGAAAACGTATCAACTGCCACGACAAGGATATATATTTTATCAAGACTTTAATCCCTCCAATGTCTGCTGAACAATATCTCTTCTTCATTTGTGGGAATTATTGGATAGAAGATCAAAGTAAGAACTTGAAACAACAAGTGACAACGTTTTTTTGGCACAGGTGACAGGTCATCCATCGTACCTGGGGGCGTGATTGTTAGTTTAGGGAGCAAAGACGGTGACTAAAAGTATTGGGAAATATGCTGACAATATGTCGCATGTGGAAAAAATAATTGTCACTTCTTGTCCTCAATTTCTTACTTTTATCTTCTATCCAGTTATTTCTATGGATGAAAAAGATGTACAGGCCAGGCAGCAGACATTGCACTTCTGTCCTTGTGTAGCAGACTCCAATGTGACGGAGAATGATAGATGTATCATCAACGCGGATGGTCAATAAATGTGACAGAAGAATGATGAGATAGTTGACACAGAGGTGCTCCGCTCTTTGCAATCCTGACACCCTGGAATGATTCCCTTCGGGACTAAATATACACCCATAAACCTTCCTTACTCATCCATAGCTGTGAGATCTTGTATGAGTCCGGGGTGTCGTCGGGTTCTACACAACTGCGAAGAACCAGTGGTTTTTTTTGTCAGAAAGATTATCAGCTGTCAGTGGATATATATATATTTATATCAAAGAGCAGGCCCGTAGATTTGGGGAAGGGTGGGTTGGAGTGGTGGATTCAAAGTCTTAGCAAATTGTAACATGGATTTAGTACTAGAAACTTGACCAAAGTGCGGGTATAAAGCCTAATTCTACCTCCTCCCCCCCCTTACTAAATTTGCAAAAAAAAAAAAGTAATCTAAATTTTCATCATGATGCACATGAAATTTCTCTTTTTTAAAGTTTAGGTAAACACACTCCTGAATATTTATACATCTCCCTCCCGCCCTTCACCATTTATGGATATATCTATAGTCCTAGAGCAACCCAAAGATTGATTAACCACAGCGTGTAGTGGTGATACGTGGACCTAAAGGAAGGAGAAGTAAACACAACAATAAACATTACAACAACAAATCTAGAACCAAATATACTATCAGAAATAGAAAACGCAATAAACAAAGAAGCAGTTTCTGATAACATACAAACATAACTTATCAAAGCAACAACAGAGAACGACAATAAAATGTCTACACAGGCTTTTCAATGTAATATAGAAGAAACAAGAAACATTAGAAGACTGGAAAAACTCAACAATCATTCCCATATGGAAGAAAAAAAGGCAGTTAAAGTGATTGCACAAAATAGAGAGGGATATATTTACTAAGCCAAACAGGGTATATTTTTACCAGCTTTTGTTCTTACTGAAGCCCATTTGGGTGTCATTAAGTTGTGCGTAATCGTTGATTTATTATTTAAAATATTAGAACAACGATTACGACCATACATTGAACCACAACTTAAAAACACCCAAATGGGCTTTCGCAAAAACAAAAGCTGTACGGATGCTATCTTTACACTTAGACAACTAACAGAAAGAGTCACAAAATCAACAAAGAATTATACTTTTGTCGACCAAGAAAAGGCCTTCGACAGAGTAGACTGACAAAAACATTGGAAACTCAATCAATATCATCATCATCAAGTGCCGTCTCCGCAACGAAGGTTGGCTGCAACGTATCTCCAACATCTCCTGTCTCTTGTCTTGGTGGTGCACTCTGCTAGACTGTAACCTGTCCATCGTGTAATGTTACTCTCCCACTTGTATCTCTGCCTACCTCTTGCTCGCTTCCCTTTGACTTTACCCTTCATCCGTTGCTTGACTTTGGGGTTTACGTGGTAAGGTCCCAGTCTTTTCCACGGTGGCCAGCCAATATTCATTATTATGCCCAGAACTTGCCTCTTGTGCGCAGCACAGTGCGCCACACACTTTGCTGTTTCGCCGTTTGAGCCGTTGATCCATTTGGATTCCTCCGCCTCGCGTGCCGTCACAGACTTTTTGTCTAGGGATGGACATTCCCTATTGTTGACTTACGGTTGTCTCTTTGAGAAGAAATTCTACGCTGTGAACGTAGCCATTAACTGGAGTAGTCGAGACGCCATTTTTTGTCTGTATCGAAGATAGGGAGTTCGCGAGTCGGAACAACTTGAATGAAATACACTCCACCTATAATCGTCTAAGAACAAAAAAACACAGATCCTACAGTTGGAACTAAATTTGGCATCACACTGTCACCAGTAATACGCTAACCACACCATCGAAATTCGCGTAATCCAGAAAACACAAATGTAAACATGTCGTCACATTACGGTAACCGGAAGTACTCAATCAATATACTTAATACCAGAACATCTAATCAATATGTATAAGGGCATTTATACTAATAATCAATGTGATAACCAAATACAGGAGTGTCCAAATAAGTTCCAAATCCAATCAGGATTTCGCTAATATCGTCCAAAGACTTTTCATACAAAAACATCCACTGCCGCCACTTAAAAAAATATTGCATTGACCGGGAATCGAACCCGGGTCACCCGCGTGGCAGGCGAGTATTCTACCACTAGACCACCGATGCTGACCCTCATAATAAATAATGTAGATTATACTATATCATGGATTCTCTATCTTTTCAAGTTATGAATACTTTTTTTTTTACTACATACCCCCCGATTCTGAACAACATGTCTTGAAGAATAGATAAACAATAAACAGGCCCCTAACGCGGGGGGGGGGGGGGAAGGGGGTGTTTGTGACACTGGAACATGACTTATAGTACTAGTCTTTTAACGATTTTTCATAAAAAGAATATCACTTTTCTTATTTATAAATTAAAGGAAATGGCACACGCGTTACTAGTAGACACAGCTACAGTCGACGTTTCAGTTAAAAAGACCTTCATCTGGACGAAGGACAACAGATAAAACAAGAAATTTAATTACACACGAAAACGTACGATTTATCCTTTATTATAGGTAAAACCCTCTGCAGACTGAAAACGTATCAACTGCCACGACAAGGATATATATTTTATCAAGACTTTAATCCCTCCAATGTCTGCTGAACAATATCTCTTCTTCATTTGTGGGAATTATTGGATAGAAGATCAAAGTAAGAACTTGAAACAACAAGTGACAACGTTTTTTTGGCACAGGTGACAGGTCATCCATCGTACCTGGGGGCGTGATTGTTAGTTTAGGGAGCAAAGACGGTGACTAAAAGTATTGGGAAATATGCTGACAATATGTCGCATGTGGAAAAAATAATTGTCACTTCTTGTCCTCAATTTCTTACTTTTATCTTCTATCCAGTTATTTCTATGGATGAAAAAGATGTACAGGCCAGGCAGCAGACATTGCACTTCTGTCCTTGTGTAGCAGACTCCAATGTGACGGAGAATGATAGATGTATCATCAACGCGGATGGTCAATAAATGTGACAGAAGAATGATGAGATAGTTGACACAGAGGTGCTCCGCTCTTTGCAATCCTGACACCCTGGAATGATTCCCTTCGGGACTAAATATACACCCATAAACCTTCCTTACTCATCCATAGCTGTGAGATCTTGTATGAGTCCGGGGTGTCGTCGGGTTCTACACAACTGCGAAGAACCAGTGGTTTTTTTTGTCAGAAAGATTATCAGCTGTCAGTGGATATATATATATTTATATCAAAGAGCAGGCCCGTAGATTTGGGGAAGGGTGGGTTGGAGTGGTGGATTCAAAGTCTTAGCAAATTGTAACATGGATTTAGTACTAGAAACTTGACCAAAGTGCGGGTATAAAGCCTAATTCTACCTCCTCCCCCCCCTTACTAAATTTGCAAAAAAAAAAAAGTAATCTAAATTTTCATCATGATGCACATGAAATTTCTCTTTTTTAAAGTTTAGGTAAACACACTCCTGAATATTTATACATCTCCCTCCCGCCCTTCACCATTTATGGATATATCTATAGTCCTAGAGCAACCCAAAGATTGATTAACCACAGCGTGTAGTGGTGATACGTGGACCTAAAGGAAGGAGCAGTAAACACAACAATAAACATTACAACAACAAATCTAGAACCAAATATACTATCAGAAATAGAAAACGCAATAAACAAAGAAGCAGTTTCTGATAACATACAAACAGAACTTATCAAAGCAACAACAGAGAACGACAATAAAATGTCTACACAGGCTTTTCAATGTAATATAGAAGAAACAAGAAACATTAGAAGACTGGAAAAACTCAACAATCATTCCCATATGGAAGAAAAAAAGGCAGTAAAAGTGATTGCACAAAATAGAGAGGGATATATTTACTAAGCCAAACAGGGTATATTTTTACCAGCTTGTGTTCTTACTGAAGCCCATTTGGGTGTCATTAAGTTGTGCGTAATCGTTGATTTATTATTTAAAATATTAGAACAACGATTACGACCATACATTGAACCACAACTTAAAAACACCCAAATGGGCTTTCGCAAAAACAAAAGCTGTACGGATGCTATCTTTACACTTAGACAACTAACAGAAAGAGTCACAAAATCAACAAAGAATTATACTTTTGTCGACCAAGAAAAGGCCTTCGACAGAGTAGACTGACAAAAACATTGGAAACTCAATCAATATCATCATCATCAAGTGCCGTCTCCGCAACGAAGGTTGGCTGCAACGTATCTCCAACATCTCCTGTCTCTTGTCTTGGTGGTGCACTCTGCTTGACTGTAACCTGTCCATCGTGTAATGTTACTCTCCCACTTGTATCTCTGCCTACCTCTTGCTCGCTTCCCTTTGACTTTACCCTTCATCCGTTGCTTGACTTTGGGGTGTACGTGGTAAGGTCCCAGTCTTTTCCACGGTGGCCAGCCAATATTCATTATTATGCCCAGAACTTGCCTCTTGTGCGCGGCACAGTGCGCCACACACTTTGCTGTTTCGCCGTTTGAGCCGTTGATCCATTTGGATTCCTCCGCCTCGCGTGCCGTCACAGACTTTTTGTCTAGGGATGGACATTCCCTATTGTTGACTTACGGTTGTCTCTTTGAGAAGAAATTCTACGCTGTGAACGTAGCCATTAACTGGAGTAGTCGAGACGCCCTTTTTTGTCTGTATCGAAGATAGGGAGTTCGCGAGTCGGAACAACTTGAATGAAATACACTCCACCTATAATCGTCTAAGAACAAAAAAACACAGATCCTACAGTTGGAACTAAATTTGGCATCACACTGTCACCAGTAATACGCTAACCACACCATCGAAATTCGCGTAATCCAGAAAACACAAATGTAAACATGTCGTCACATTACGGTAACCGGAAGTACTCAATCAATATACTTAATACCAGAACATCTAATCAATATGTATAAGGGCATTTATACTAATAATCAATGTGATAACCAAATACAGGAGTGTCCAAATAAGTTCCAAATCCAATCAGGATTTCGCTAATATCGTCCAAAGACTTTTCATACAAAAACATCCACTGCCGCCACTTAAAAAAATATTGCATCGACCGGGAATCGAACCCGGGTCACCCGCGTGGCAGGCGAGTATTCTACCACTAGACCACCGATGCTGACCCTCACAAATAAATAATGTAGATTATACTATATTATGGATTCTCTATCTTTAAAAGTTACGAATACTTTTTATTTTACTACATACCCCCGATTCTGAACAACATGTCTTGCAGAATAGATAAACAATAAACAGGCCCCTAACGCGGGGGGGGGGGGGAGGGGGTGTTTGTGACACTGGAACATGACTTATAGTACTAGTCTTTTAACGATTTTTCATAAAAAGAATATCACTTTTCTTATTTATAAATTAAAGGAAATGGCACACGCGTTACTAGTAGACACAGCTACAGTCGACGTTTCAGTTAAAAAGACCTTCATCTGGACGAAGGACAACAGATAAAACAAGAAATTTAATTACACACGAAAACGTACGATTTATCCTTTATTATAGGTAAAACCCCCTGCAGACTGAAAACGTATCAACTGCCACGACAAGGATATATATTTTATCAAGACTTTAATCCCTCCAATGTCTGCTGAACAATATCTCTTCTTCATTTGTGGGAATTATTGGATAGAAGATCAAAGTAAGAACTTGAAACAACAAGTGACAACGTTTTTTTGGCACAGGTGACAGGTCATCCATCGTACCTGGGGGCGTGATTGTTAGTTTAGGGAGCAAAGACGGTGACTAAAAATATTGGGAAATATGCTGACAATATGTCGCATGTGGAAAAAATAATTGTCACTTCTTGTCCTCAATTTCTTACTTTTATCTTCTATCCAGTTATTTCTATGGATGAAAAAGATGTACAGGCCAGGCAGCAGACATTGCACTTCTGTCCTTGTGTAGCAGACTCCAATGTGACGGAGAATGCTAGATGTATCATCAACGCGGATGGTCAATAAATGTGACAGAAGAATGATGAGATAGTTGACACAGAGGTGCTCCGCTCTTTGCAATCCTGACACCCTGGAATGATTCCCTTCGGGACTAAATATACACCCATAAACCTTCCTTACTCATCCATAGCTGTGAGATCTTGTATGAGTCCGGGGTGTCGTCGGGTTCTACACAACTGCGAAGAACCAGTGGTTTTTTTTGTCAGAAAGATTATCAGCTGTCAGTGGATATATATATATTTATATCAAAGAGCAGGCCCGTAGATTTGGGGAAGGGTGGGTTGGAGTGGTGGATTCAAAGTCTTAGCAAATTGTAACATGGATTTAGTACTAGAAACTTGACCAAAGTGCGGGTATAAAGCCTAATTCTACCTCCTCCCCCCCCTTACTAAATTTGCAAAAAAAAAAAGTAATCTAAATTTTCATCATGATGCACATGAAATTTCTCTTTTTTAAAGTTTAGGTAAACACACTCCTGAATATTTATACATCTCCCTCCCGCCCTTCACCATTTATGGATATATCTATAGTCCTAGAGCAACCCAAAGATTGATTAACCACAGCGTGTAGTGGTGATACGTGGACCTAAAGGAAGGAGCAGTAAACACAACAATAAACATTACAACAACAAATCTAGAACCAAATATACTATCAGAAATAGAAAACGCAATAAACAAAGAAGCAGTTTCTGATAACATACAAACAGAACTTATCAAAGCAACAACAGAGAACGACAATAAAATGTCTACACAGGCTTTTCAATGTAATATAGAAGAAACAAGAAACATTAGAAGACTGGAAAAACTCAACAATCATTCCCATATGGAAGAAAAAAAGGCAGTAAAAGTGATTGCACAAAATAGAGAGGGATATATTTACTAAGCCAAACAGGGTATATTTTTACCAGCTTGTGTTCTTACTGAAGCCCATTTGGGTGTCATTAAGTTGTGCGTAATCGTTGATTTATTATTTAAAATATTAGAACAACGATTACGACCATACATTGAACCACAACTTAAAAACACCCAAATGGGCTTTCGCAAAAACAAAAGCTGTACGGATGCTATCTTTACACTTAGACAACTAACAGAAAGAGTCACAAAATCAACAAAGAATTATACTTTTGTCGACCAAGAAAAGGCCTTCGACAGAGTAGACTGACAAAAACATTGGAAACTCAATCAATATCATCATCATCAAGTGCCGTCTCCGCAACGAAGGTTGGCTGCAACGTATCTCCAACATCTCCTGTCTCTTGTCTTGGTGGTGCACTCTGCTTGACTGTAACCTGTCCATCGTGTAATGTTACTCTCCCACTTGTATCTCTGCCTACCTCTTGCTCGCTTCCCTTTGACTTTACCCTTCATCCGTTGCTTGACTTTGGGGTGTACGTGGTAAGGTCCCAGTCTTTTCCACGGTGGCCAGCCAATATTCATTATTATGCCCAGAACTTGCCTCTTGTGCGCGGCACAGTGCGCCACACACTTTGCTGTTTCGCCGTTTGAGCCGTTGATCCATTTGGATTCCTCCGCCTCGCGTGCCGTCACAGACTTTTTGTCTAGGGATGGACATTCCCTATTGTTGACTTACGGTTGTCTCTTTGAGAAGAAATTCTACGCTGTGAACGTAGCCATTAACTGGAGTAGTCGAGACGCCCTTTTTTGTCTGTATCGAAGATAGGGAGTTCGCGAGTCGGAACAACTTGAATGAAATACACTCCACCTATAATCGTCTAAGAACAAAAAAACACAGATCCTACAGTTGGAACTAAATTTGGCATCACACTGTCACCAGTAATACGCTAACCACACCATCGAAATTCGCGTAATCCAGAAAACACAAATGTAAACATGTCGTCACATTACGGTAACCGGAAGTACTCAATCAATATACTTAATACCAGAACATCTAATCAATATGTATAAGGGCATTTATACTAATAATCAATGTGATAACCAAATACAGGAGTGTCCAAATAAGTTCCAAATCCAATCAGGATTTCGCTAATATCGTCCAAAGACTTTTCATACAAAAACATCCACTGCCGCCACTTAAAAAAATATTGCATCGACCGGGAATCGAACCCGGGTCACCCGCGTGGCAGGCGAGTATTCTACCACTAGACCACCGATGCTGACCCTCACAAATAAATAATGTAGATTATACTATATTATGGATTCTCTATCTTTAAAAGTTACGAATACTTTTTATTTTACTACATACCCCCGATTCTGAACAACATGTCTTGCAGAATAGATAAACAATAAACAGGCCCCTAACGCGGGGGGGGGGGGGGGGGGGAGGGGGTGTTTGTGACACTGGAACATGACTTATAGTACTAGTCTTTTAACGATTTTTCATAAAAAGAATATCACTTTTCTTATTTATAAATTAAAGGAAATGGCACACGCGTTACTAGTAGACACAGCTACAGTCGACGTTTCAGTTAAAAAGACCTTCATCTGGACGAAGGACAACAGATAAAACAAGAAATTTAATTACACACGAAAACGTACGATTTATCCTTTATTATAGGTAAAACCCCCTGCAGACTGAAAACGTATCAACTGCCACGACAAGGATATATATTTTATCAAGACTTTAATCCCTCCAATGTCTGCTGAACAATATCTCTTCTTCATTTGTGGGAATTATTGGATAGAAGATCAAAGTAAGAACTTGAAACAACAAGTGACAACGTTTTTTTGGCACAGGTGACAGGTCATCCATCGTACCTGGGGGCGTGATTGTTAGTTTAGGGAGCAAAGACGGTGACTAAAAATATTGGGAAATATGCTGACAATATGTCGCATGTGGAAAAAATAATTGTCACTTCTTGTCCTCAATTTCTTACTTTTATCTTCTATCCAGTTATTTCTATGGATGAAAAAGATGTACAGGCCAGGCAGCAGACATTGCACTTCTGTCCTTGTGTAGCAGACTCCAATGTGACGGAGAATGCTAGATGTGTCATCAACGCGGATGGTCAATAAATGTGACAGAAGAATGATGAGATAGTTGACACAGAGGTGCTCCGCTCTATGCATTCCTGACACCCTGGAATGATTCCCTTCGGAACTAAATATACACCCATAAACCTTCTTTACTCATCCATAGCTGTGAGATCTTGTATGAGTCCGGGGTGTCGTCGGGTTTTACACAACTGCGAAGAACCAGTGGTTTTTTTTGTCAGAAAGATTATGAGCTGTCAGTTGATATATATATTTATATCAAAGAGCAGGCCCGTAGATTTGGGAAAGGGTGTGTTGGAGTGGTGGATTCAAAGTCTTAGCAAATTGTAACATGGATTTAGTACTAGAAACTTGACCAAAGTGCGGGTATAAAGCCTAAATCTACCCCCCCCCCCGCCATTCCGTACCAAATTTGCACAAAAAAAGTAATCTAAATTTTTATCATGATGCACATGAAATTTCTCTTTTTAAAGTTTAGGTAAACACACTCCTGAATATTTATACATCTCCCTCCCGCCCTTCACCATTTATGGATATATCTATAGTCCTAGAGCAACCCAAAGATTGATTAACCACAGCGTGTAGTGGTGATACGTGGACCTAAAGGAAGGAGAAGTAAACACAACAATAAACATTACAACAACAAATCTAGAACCAAATATACTATCAGAAATAGAAAACGCAATAAACAAAGAAGCAGTTTCTGATAAAATACAAACAGAACTTATCAAAGCAACAACAGAGAACGACAATAAAATGTCTACACAGACTTTTCAATGTAATATAGAAGAAACAAGAAACATTAGAAGACTGGAAAATCTCAACAATCATTCCCATATGGAAGAAAAAAAGGCAGTAAAAGTGATTGCACAAAATAGATAGGGATATATTTACTAAGCCAAACAGGGTATATTTTTACCAGCTTTTGTTCTTACTGAAGCCCATTTGGGTGTCATTAAGTTGTGCGTAATCGTTGATTTATTATTTAAAATATTAGAACAACGATTACGACCATACATTGAACCACAACTTAAAAACACCCAAATGGGCTTTCGTAAAATTAAAAGCTGTACGGATGCTACCTTTACACTTAGACAATTAACAGAAAGAGTCACAAAATCAACAAAGAATTATACTTTTGTCGACCAAGAAAAGGCCTTCGACAGAGTAGACTGACAAAAACATTGGAAACTCAATCACTATCATCATCATCAAGTGCCGTCTCCGCAACGAAGGTTGGCTGCAACGTATCTCCAACATCTCCTGTCTCTTGTCTTGGTGGTGCACTCTGCTAGACTGTAACCTGTCCATCGTGTAATGTTACTCTCCCACTTGTATCTCTGCCTACCTCTTGCTCGCTTCCCTTTGACTTTACCCTTCATCCGTTGCTTGACTTTGGGGTTTACGTGGTAAGGTCCCAGTCTTTTCCACGGTGGCCAGCCAATATTCATTATTATGCCCAGAACTTGCCTCTTGTGCGCCACACACTTTGCTGTTTCGCCGTTTGAGCCGTTGATCCATTTGGATTCCTCCGCCTCGCGTGCCGTCACAGACTTTTTGTCTAGGGATGGACATTCCCTATTGTTGACTTACGGTTGTCTCTTTGATAAGAAATTCTACGCTGTGAACGTAGCCATTAACTGGAGTAGTCGAGGCGCCATTTTTTGTCTGTATCGAAGATAGGGAGTTCGCGAGTCGGAACAACTTGAATGAAATACACTCCACCTATAATCGTCTAAGAACAAAAAAACACAGATCCTACAGTTGGAACTAAATTTGGCATCACACTGTCACCAGTAATACGCTAACCACACCATCGAAATTCGCGTAATCCAGAAAACACAAATGTAAACATGTCGTCACATTACGGTAACCGGAAGTACTCAATCAATATACTTAATACCAGAACATCTAATCAATATGTATAAGGGCATTTATACTAATAATAAATGTGATAACCAAATACAGGAGTGTCCAAATAAGTTCCAAATCCAATCAGGATTTCGCTAATATCGTCCAAAGACTTTTCATACAAAAACATCCACTGCCGCCACTTAAAAAAATATTGCATCGACCGGGAATCGAACCCGGGTCACCCGCGTGGCAGGCGAGTATTCTACCACTAGACCACCGATGCTGACCCTCATAATAAATAATGTAGATTATACTATATCATGGATTCTCTATCTTTTCAAGTTATGAATACTTTTTTTTTTTACTACATACCCCCGATTCTGAACAACATGTCTTGAAGAATGGATAAACAATAAACAGGCCCCTAACGCGGGGTGGGGGGGGGGGGGGAAGGGCGTGTTTGTGACACTGGAACATGACTTATAGTACTAGTCTTTTAACGATTATTCATAAAAAGAATATCACTTTTCTTATTTATAAATTAAAGGAAATGGCACACGCGTTACTAGTAGACACAGCTACAGTCGACGTTTCAGTTAAAAAGACCTTCATCTGGACGAAGGACAACAGATAAAACAAGAAATTTAATTACACACGAAAACGTACGATTTGTCCTTTATTATAGGTAAAACCCTCTGCAGACTGAAAACGTATCAACTGCCACGACAAGGATATATATTTTATCAAGACTTTAATCCCTCCAATGTCTGCTGAACAATACTTTGTGGGAATTATTGGATAGAAGATCAAAGTAAGAACTTGAAACAACAAGTGACAACGTTTTTTTTCGCACAGGTGACAGGTCATCCATCGCACCTGGGGGCGTGATTGTTAGTTTAGGGAGCAAAGACGGTGACTAAAAATATTGGGAAATATGCTGACAATATGTCGCATGTGGAAAAAATAATTGTCACTTCTTGTCCTCAATTTCTTACTTTTATCTTCTATCCAGTTATTTCTGGATGAAAAAGATGTACAGGCCAGGCAGAAGACATTGCACTTCTGTCCTTGTGTAGCAGACTCCAATGTGACGGAGAATGCTAGATGTATCATCAACGCGGATGGTCAATAAATGTGACAGAAGAATGATGAGATAGTTGACACAGAGGTGCTCCGCTCTTTGCAATCCTGACACCCTGGAATGATTCCCTTCGGGACTAAATATACACCCATAAACCTTCCTTACTCATCCATAGCTGTGAGATCTTGTATGAGTCCGGGGTGTCGTCGGGTTTTACACAACTGCGAAGAACCAGTGGTTTTTTTTGTCAGAAAGATTATGAGCTGTCAGTGGATATATATATTTATATCAAAGAGCAGGCCCGTAGATTTGGGAAAGGGTGGGTTGGAGTGGTGGATTCAAAGTCTTAGCAAATTGTAACATGGATTTAGTACTAGAAACTTGACCAAAGTGCGGGTATAAAGCCTAAATCTACCCCCCCCCCGCCATTCCGTACCAAATTTGCACAAAAAAAGTAATCTAAATTTTTATCATGATGCACATGAAATTTCTCTTTTTTAAAGTTTAGGTAAACACACTCCTGAATATTTATACATCTCCCTCCCGCCCTTCACCATTTATGGATATATCTATAGTCCTAGAGCAACCCAAAGATTGATTAACCACAGCGTGTAGTGGTGATACGTGGACCTAAAGGAAGGAGAAGTAAACACAACAATAAACATTACAACAACAAATCTAGAACCAAATATACTATCAGAAATAGAAAACGCAATAAACAAAGAAGCAGTTTCTGATAACATACAAACATAACTTATCAAAGCAACAACAGAGAACGACAATAAAATGTCTACACAGGCTTTTCAATGTAATATAGAAGAAACAAGAAACATTAGAAGACTGGAAAAACTCAACAATCATTCCCATATGGAAGAAAAAAAGGCAGTTAAAGTGATTGCACAAAATAGAGAGGGATATATTTACTAAGCCAAACAGGGTATATTTTTACCAGCTTTTGTTCTTACTGAAGCCCATTTGGGTGTCATTAAGTTGTGCGTAATCGTTGATTTATTATTTAAAATATTAGAACAACGATTACGACCATACATTGAACCACAACTTAAAAACACCCAAATGGGCTTTCGCAAAAACAAAAGCTGTACGGATGCTATCTTTACACTTAGACAACTAACAGAAAGAGTCACAAAATCAACAAAGAATTATACTTTTGTCGACCAAGAAAAGGCCTTCGACAGAGTAGACTGACAAAAACATTGGAAACTCAATCAATATCATCATCATCAAGTGCCGTCTCCGCAACGAAGGTTGGCTGCAACGTATCTCCAACATCTCCTGTCTCTTGTCTTGGTGGTGCACTCTGCTAGACTGTAACCTGTCCATCGTGTAATGTTACTCTCCCACTTGTATCTCTGCCTACCTCTTGCTCGCTTCCCTTTGACTTTACCCTTCATCCGTTGCTTGACTTTGGGGTTTACGTGGTAAGGTCCCAGTCTTTTCCACGGTGGCCAGCCAATATTCATTATTATGCCCAGAACTTGCCTCTTGTGCGCAGCACAGTGCGCCACACACTTTGCTGTTTCGCCGTTTGAGCCGTTGATCCATTTGGATTCCTCCGCCTCGCGTGCCGTCACAGACTTTTTGTCTAGGGATGGACATTCCCTATTGTTGACTTACGGTTGTCTCTTTGAGAAGAAATTCTACGCTGTGAACGTAGCCATTAACTGGAGTAGTCGAGACGCCATTTTTTGTCTGTATCGAAGATAGGGAGTTCGCGAGTCGGAACAACTTGAATGAAATACACTCCACCTATAATCGTCTAAGAACAAAAAAACACAGATCCTACAGTTGGAACTAAATTTGGCATCACACTGTCACCAGTAATACGCTAACCACACCATCGAAATTCGCGTAATCCAGAAAACACAAATGTAAACATGTCGTCACATTACGGTAACCGGAAGTACTCAATCAATATACTTAATACCAGAACATCTAATCAATATGTATAAGGGCATTTATACTAATAATCAATGTGATAACCAAATACAGGAGTGTCCAAATAAGTTCCAAATCCAATCAGGATTTCGCTAATATCGTCCAAAGACTTTTCATACAAAAACATCCACTGCCGCCACTTAAAAAAATATTGCATTGACCGGGAATCGAACCCGGGTCACCCGCGTGGCAGGCGAGTATTCTACCACTAGACCACCGATGCTGACCCTCATAATAAATAATGTAGATTATACTATATCATGGATTCTCTATCTTTTCAAGTTATGAATACTTTTTTTTTTACTACATACCCCCCGATTCTGAACAACATGTCTTGAAGAATAGATAAACAATAAACAGGCCCCTAACGCGGGGGGGGGGGGGGGGGAAGGGGGTGTTTGTGACACTGGAACATGACTTATAGTACTAGTCTTTTAACGATTTTTCATAAAAAGAATATCACTTTTCTTATTTATAAATTAAAGGAAATGGCACACGCGTTACTAGTAGACACAGCTACAGTCGACGTTTCAGTTAAAAAGACCTTCATCTGGACGAAGGACAACAGATAAAACAAGAAATTTAATTACACACGAAAACGTACGATTTATCCTTTATTATAGGTAAAACCCTCTGCAGACTGAAAACGTATCAACTGCCACGACAAGGATATATATTTTATCAAGACTTTAATCCCTCCAATGTCTGCTGAACAATATCTCTTCTTCATTTGTGGGAATTATTGGATAGAAGATCAAAGTAAGAACTTGAAACAACAAGTGACAACGTTTTTTTGGCACAGGTGACAGGTCATCCATCGTACCTGGGGGCGTGATTGTTAGTTTAGGGAGCAAAGACGGTGACTAAAAGTATTGGGAAATATGCTGACAATATGTCGCATGTGGAAAAAATAATTGTCACTTCTTGTCCTCAATTTCTTACTTTTATCTTCTATCCAGTTATTTCTATGGATGAAAAAGATGTACAGGCCAGGCAGCAGACATTGCACTTCTGTCCTTGTGTAGCAGACTCCAATGTGACGGAGAATGATAGATGTATCATCAACGCGGATGGTCAATAAATGTGACAGAAGAATGATGAGATAGTTGACACAGAGGTGCTCCGCTCTTTGCAATCCTGACACCCTGGAATGATTCCCTTCGGGACTAAATATACACCCATAAACCTTCCTTACTCATCCATAGCTGTGAGATCTTGTATGAGTCCGGGGTGTCGTCGGGTTCTACACAACTGCGAAGAACCAGTGGTTTTTTTTGTCAGAAAGATTATCAGCTGTCAGTGGATATATATATATTTATATCAAAGAGCAGGCCCGTAGATTTGGGGAAGGGTGGGTTGGAGTGGTGGATTCAAAGTCTTAGCAAATTGTAACATGGATTTAGTACTAGAAACTTGACCAAAGTGCGGGTATAAAGCCTAATTCTACCTCCTCCCCCCCCTTACTAAATTTGCAAAAAAAAAAAAGTAATCTAAATTTTCATCATGATGCACATGAAATTTCTCTTTTTTAAAGTTTAGGTAAACACACTCCTGAATATTTATACATCTCCCTCCCGCCCTTCACCATTTATGGATATATCTATAGTCCTAGAGCAACCCAAAGATTGATTAACCACAGCGTGTAGTGGTGATACGTGGACCTAAAGGAAGGAGAAGTAAACACAACAATAAACATTACAACAACAAATCTAGAACCAAATATACTATCAGAAATAGAAAACGCAATAAACAAAGAAGCAGTTTCTGATAACATACAAACATAACTTATCAAAGCAACAACAGAGAACGACAATAAAATGTCTACACAGGCTTTTCAATGTAATATAGAAGAAACAAGAAACATTAGAAGACTGGAAAAACTCAACAATCATTCCCATATGGAAGAAAAAAAGGCAGTTAAAGTGATTGCACAAAATAGAGAGGGATATATTTACTAAGCCAAACAGGGTATATTTTTACCAGCTTTTGTTCTTACTGAAGCCCATTTGGGTGTCATTAAGTTGTGCGTAATCGTTGATTTATTATTTAAAATATTAGAACAACGATTACGACCATACATTGAACCACAACTTAAAAACACCCAAATGGGCTTTCGCAAAAACAAAAGCTGTACGGATGCTATCTTTACACTTAGACAACTAACAGAAAGAGTCACAAAATCAACAAAGAATTATACTTTTGTCGACCAAGAAAAGGCCTTCGACAGAGTAGACTGACAAAAACATTGGAAACTCAATCAATATCATCATCATCAAGTGCCGTCTCCGCAACGAAGGTTGGCTGCAACGTATCTCCAACATCTCCTGTCTCTTGTCTTGGTGGTGCACTCTGCTAGACTGTAACCTGTCCATCGTGTAATGTTACTCTCCCACTTGTATCTCTGCCTACCTCTTGCTCGCTTCCCTTTGACTTTACCCTTCATCCGTTGCTTGACTTTGGGGTTTACGTGGTAAGGTCCCAGTCTTTTCCACGGTGGCCAGCCAATATTCATTATTATGCCCAGAACTTGCCTCTTGTGCGCAGCACAGTGCGCCACACACTTTGCTGTTTCGCCGTTTGAGCCGTTGATCCATTTGGATTCCTCCGCCTCGCGTGCCGTCACAGACTTTTTGTCTAGGGATGGACATTCCCTATTGTTGACTTACGGTTGTCTCTTTGAGAAGAAATTCTACGCTGTGAACGTAGCCATTAACTGGAGTAGTCGAGACGCCATTTTTTGTCTGTATCGAAGATAGGGAGTTCGCGAGTCGGAACAACTTGAATGAAATACACTCCACCTATAATCGTCTAAGAACAAAAAAACACAGATCCTACAGTTGGAACTAAATTTGGCATCACACTGTCACCAGTAATACGCTAACCACACCATCGAAATTCGCGTAATCCAGAAAACACAAATGTAAACATGTCGTCACATTACGGTAACCGGAAGTACTCAATCAATATACTTAATACCAGAACATCTAATCAATATGTATAAGGGCATTTATACTAATAATCAATGTGATAACCAAATACAGGAGTGTCCAAATAAGTTCCAAATCCAATCAGGATTTCGCTAATATCGTCCAAAGACTTTTCATACAAAAACATCCACTGCCGCCACTTAAAAAAATATTGCATTGACCGGGAATCGAACCCGGGTCACCCGCGTGGCAGGCGAGTATTCTACCACTAGACCACCGATGCTGACCCTCATAATAAATAATGTAGATTATACTATATCATGGATTCTCTATCTTTTCAAGTTATGAATACTTTTTTTTTTACTACATACCCCCCGATTCTGAACAACATGTCTTGAAGAATAGATAAACAATAAACAGGCCCCTAACGCGGGGGGGGGGGAAGGGGGTGTTTGTGACACTGGAACATGACTTATAGTACTAGTCTTTTAACGATTTTTCATAAAAAGAATATCACTTTTCTTATTTATAAATTAAAGGAAATGGCACACGCGTTACTAGTAGACACAGCTACAGTCGACGTTTCAGTTAAAAAGACCTTCATCTGGACGAAGGACAACAGATAAAACAAGAAATTTAATTACACACGAAAACGTACGATTTATCCTTTATTATAGGTAAAACCCTCTGCAGACTGAAAACGTATCAACTGCCACGACAAGGATATATATTTTATCAAGACTTTAATCCCTCCAATGTCTGCTGAACAATATCTCTTCTTCATTTGTGGGAATTATTGGATAGAAGATCAAAGTAAGAACTTGAAACAACAAGTGACAACGTTTTTTTGGCACAGGTGACAGGTCATCCATCGTACCTGGGGGCGTGATTGTTAGTTTAGGGAGCAAAGACGGTGACTAAAAGTATTGGGAAATATGCTGACAATATGTCGCATGTGGAAAAAATAATTGTCACTTCTTGTCCTCAATTTCTTACTTTTATCTTCTATCCAGTTATTTCTATGGATGAAAAAGATGTACAGGCCAGGCAGCAGACATTGCACTTCTGTCCTTGTGTAGCAGACTCCAATGTGACGGAGAATGATAGATGTATCATCAACGCGGATGGTCAATAAATGTGACAGAAGAATGATGAGATAGTTGACACAGAGGTGCTCCGCTCTTTGCAATCCTGACACCCTGGAATGATTCCCTTCGGGACTAAATATACACCCATAAACCTTCCTTACTCATCCATAGCTGTGAGATCTTGTATGAGTCCGGGGTGTCGTCGGGTTCTACACAACTGCGAAGAACCAGTGGTTTTTTTTGTCAGAAAGATTATCAGCTGTCAGTGGATATATATATATTTATATCAAAGAGCAGGCCCGTAGATTTGGGGAAGGGTGGGTTGGAGTGGTGGATTCAAAGTCTTAGCAAATTGTAACATGGATTTAGTACTAGAAACTTGACCAAAGTGCGGGTATAAAGCCTAATTCTACCTCCTCCCCCCCCTTACTAAATTTGCAAAAAAAAAAAAGTAATCTAAATTTTCATCATGATGCACATGAAATTTCTCTTTTTTAAAGTTTAGGTAAACACACTCCTGAATATTTATACATCTCCCTCCCGCCCTTCACCATTTATGGATATATCTATAGTCCTAGAGCAACCCAAAGATTGATTAACCACAGCGTGTAGTGGTGATACGTGGACCTAAAGGAAGGAGCAGTAAACACAACAATAAACATTACAACAACAAATCTAGAACCAAATATACTATCAGAAATAGAAAACGCAATAAACAAAGAAGCAGTTTCTGATAACATACAAACAGAACTTATCAAAGCAACAACAGAGAACGACAATAAAATGTCTACACAGGCTTTTCAATGTAATATAGAAGAAACAAGAAACATTAGAAGACTGGAAAAACTCAACAATCATTCCCATATGGAAGAAAAAAAGGCAGTAAAAGTGATTGCACAAAATAGAGAGGGATATATTTACTAAGCCAAACAGGGTATATTTTTACCAGCTTGTGTTCTTACTGAAGCCCATTTGGGTGTCATTAAGTTGTGCGTAATCGTTGATTTATTATTTAAAATATTAGAACAACGATTACGACCATACATTGAACCACAACTTAAAAACACCCAAATGGGCTTTCGCAAAAACAAAAGCTGTACGGATGCTATCTTTACACTTAGACAACTAACAGAAAGAGTCACAAAATCAACAAAGAATTATACTTTTGTCGACCAAGAAAAGGCCTTCGACAGAGTAGACTGACAAAAACATTGGAAACTCAATCAATATCATCATCATCAAGTGCCGTCTCCGCAACGAAGGTTGGCTGCAACGTATCTCCAACATCTCCTGTCTCTTGTCTTGGTGGTGCACTCTGCTTGACTGTAACCTGTCCATCGTGTAATGTTACTCTCCCACTTGTATCTCTGCCTACCTCTTGCTCGCTTCCCTTTGACTTTACCCTTCATCCGTTGCTTGACTTTGGGGTGTACGTGGTAAGGTCCCAGTCTTTTCCACGGTGGCCAGCCAATATTCATTATTATGCCCAGAACTTGCCTCTTGTGCGCGGCACAGTGCGCCACACACTTTGCTGTTTCGCCGTTTGAGCCGTTGATCCATTTGGATTCCTCCGCCTCGCGTGCCGTCACAGACTTTTTGTCTAGGGATGGACATTCCCTATTGTTGACTTACGGTTGTCTCTTTGAGAAGAAATTCTACGCTGTGAACGTAGCCATTAACTGGAGTAGTCGAGACGCCCTTTTTTGTCTGTATCGAAGATAGGGAGTTCGCGAGTCGGAACAACTTGAATGAAATACACTCCACCTATAATCGTCTAAGAACAAAAAAACACAGATCCTACAGTTGGAACTAAATTTGGCATCACACTGTCACCAGTAATACGCTAACCACACCATCGAAATTCGCGTAATCCAGAAAACACAAATGTAAACATGTCGTCACATTACGGTAACCGGAAGTACTCAATCAATATACTTAATACCAGAACATCTAATCAATATGTATAAGGGCATTTATACTAATAATCAATGTGATAACCAAATACAGGAGTGTCCAAATAAGTTCCAAATCCAATCAGGATTTCGCTAATATCGTCCAAAGACTTTTCATACAAAAACATCCACTGCCGCCACTTAAAAAAATATTGCATCGACCGGGAATCGAACCCGGGTCACCCGCGTGGCAGGCGAGTATTCTACCACTAGACCACCGATGCTGACCCTCACAAATAAATAATGTAGATTATACTATATTATGGATTCTCTATCTTTAAAAGTTACGAATACTTTTTATTTTACTACATACCCCCGATTCTGAACAACATGTCTTGCAGAATAGATAAACAATAAACAGGCCCCTAACGCGGGGGGGGGGGGGAGGGGGTGTTTGTGACACTGGAACATGACTTATAGTACTAGTCTTTTAACGATTTTTCATAAAAAGAATATCACTTTTCTTATTTATAAATTAAAGGAAATGGCACACGCGTTACTAGTAGACACAGCTACAGTCGACGTTTCAGTTAAAAAGACCTTCATCTGGACGAAGGACAACAGATAAAACAAGAAATTTAATTACACACGAAAACGTACGATTTATCCTTTATTATAGGTAAAACCCCCTGCAGACTGAAAACGTATCAACTGCCACGACAAGGATATATATTTTATCAAGACTTTAATCCCTCCAATGTCTGCTGAACAATATCTCTTCTTCATTTGTGGGAATTATTGGATAGAAGATCAAAGTAAGAACTTGAAACAACAAGTGACAACGTTTTTTTGGCACAGGTGACAGGTCATCCATCGTACCTGGGGGCGTGATTGTTAGTTTAGGGAGCAAAGACGGTGACTAAAAATATTGGGAAATATGCTGACAATATGTCGCATGTGGAAAAAATAATTGTCACTTCTTGTCCTCAATTTCTTACTTTTATCTTCTATCCAGTTATTTCTATGGATGAAAAAGATGTACAGGCCAGGCAGCAGACATTGCACTTCTGTCCTTGTGTAGCAGACTCCAATGTGACGGAGAATGCTAGATGTATCATCAACGCGGATGGTCAATAAATGTGACAGAAGAATGATGAGATAGTTGACACAGAGGTGCTCCGCTCTTTGCAATCCTGACACCCTGGAATGATTCCCTTCGGGACTAAATATACACCCATAAACCTTCCTTACTCATCCATAGCTGTGAGATCTTGTATGAGTCCGGGGTGTCGTCGGGTTCTACACAACTGCGAAGAACCAGTGGTTTTTTTTGTCAGAAAGATTATCAGCTGTCAGTGGATATATATATATTTATATCAAAGAGCAGGCCCGTAGATTTGGGGAAGGGTGGGTTGGAGTGGTGGATTCAAAGTCTTAGCAAATTGTAACATGGATTTAGTACTAGAAACTTGACCAAAGTGCGGGTATAAAGCCTAATTCTACCTCCTCCCCCCCCTTACTAAATTTGCAAAAAAAAAAAAGTAATCTAAATTTTCATCATGATGCACATGAAATTTCTCTTTTTTAAAGTTTAGGTAAACACACTCCTGAATATTTATACATCTCCCTCCCGCCCTTCACCATTTATGGATATATCTATAGTCCTAGAGCAACCCAAAGATTGATTAACCACAGCGTGTAGTGGTGATACGTGGACCTAAAGGAAGGAGCAGTAAACACAACAATAAACATTACAACAACAAATCTAGAACCAAATATACTATCAGAAATAGAAAACGCAATAAACAAAGAAGCAGTTTCTGATAACATACAAACAGAACTTATCAAAGCAACAACAGAGAACGACAATAAAATGTCTACACAGGCTTTTCAATGTAATATAGAAGAAACAAGAAACATTAGAAGACTGGAAAAACTCAACAATCATTCCCATATGGAAGAAAAAAAGGCAGTAAAAGTGATTGCACAAAATAGAGAGGGATATATTTACTAAGCCAAACAGGGTATATTTTTACCAGCTTGTGTTCTTACTGAAGCCCATTTGGGTGTCATTAAGTTGTGCGTAATCGTTGATTTATTATTTAAAATATTAGAACAACGATTACGACCATACATTGAACCACAACTTAAAAACACCCAAATGGGCTTTCGCAAAAACAAAAGCTGTACGGATGCTATCTTTACACTTAGACAACTAACAGAAAGAGTCACAAAATCAACAAAGAATTATACTTTTGTCGACCAAGAAAAGGCCTTCGACAGAGTAGACTGACAAAAACATTGGAAACTCAATCAATATCATCATCATCAAGTGCCGTCTCCGCAACGAAGGTTGGCTGCAACGTATCTCCAACATCTCCTGTCTCTTGTCTTGGTGGTGCACTCTGCTTGACTGTAACCTGTCCATCGTGTAATGTTACTCTCCCACTTGTATCTCTGCCTACCTCTTGCTCGCTTCCCTTTGACTTTACCCTTCATCCGTTGCTTGACTTTGGGGTGTACGTGGTAAGGTCCCAGTCTTTTCCACGGTGGCCAGCCAATATTCATTATTATGCCCAGAACTTGCCTCTTGTGCGCGGCACAGTGCGCCACACACTTTGCTGTTTCGCCGTTTGAGCCGTTGATCCATTTGGATTCCTCCGCCTCGCGTGCCGTCACAGACTTTTTGTCTAGGGATGGACATTCCCTATTGTTGACTTACGGTTGTCTCTTTGAGAAGAAATTCTACGCTGTGAACGTAGCCATTAACTGGAGTAGTCGAGACGCCCTTTTTTGTCTGTATCGAAGATAGGGAGTTCGCGAGTCGGAACAACTTGAATGAAATACACTCCACCTATAATCGTCTAAGAACAAAAAAACACAGATCCTACAGTTGGAACTAAATTTGGCATCACACTGTCACCAGTAATACGCTAACCACACCATCGAAATTCGCGTAATCCAGAAAACACAAATGTAAACATGTCGTCACATTACGGTAACCGGAAGTACTCAATCAATATACTTAATACCAGAACATCTAATCAATATGTATAAGGGCATTTATACTAATAATCAATGTGATAACCAAATACAGGAGTGTCCAAATAAGTTCCAAATCCAATCAGGATTTCGCTAATATCGTCCAAAGACTTTTCATACAAAAACATCCACTGCCGCCACTTAAAAAAATATTGCATCGACCGGGAATCGAACCCGGGTCACCCGCGTGGCAGGCGAGTATTCTACCACTAGACCACCGATGCTGACCCTCACAAATAAATAATGTAGATTATACTATATTATGGATTCTCTATCTTTAAAAGTTACGAATACTTTTTATTTTACTACATACCCCCGATTCTGAACAACATGTCTTGCAGAATAGATAAACAATAAACAGGCCCCTAACGCGGGGGGGGGGGGGGGAGGGGGTGTTTGTGACACTGGAACATGACTTATAGTACTAGTCTTTTAACGATTTTTCATAAAAAGAATATCACTTTTCTTATTTATAAATTAAAGGAAATGGCACACGCGTTACTAGTAGACACAGCTACAGTCGACGTTTCAGTTAAAAAGACCTTCATCTGGACGAAGGACAACAGATAAAACAAGAAATTTAATTACACACGAAAACGTACGATTTATCCTTTATTATAGGTAAAACCCCCTGCAGACTGAAAACGTATCAACTGCCACGACAAGGATATATATTTTATCAAGACTTTAATCCCTCCAATGTCTGCTGAACAATATCTCTTCTTCATTTGTGGGAATTATTGGATAGAAGATCAAAGTAAGAACTTGAAACAACAAGTGACAACGTTTTTTTGGCACAGGTGACAGGTCATCCATCGTACCTGGGGGCGTGATTGTTAGTTTAGGGAGCAAAGACGGTGACTAAAAATATTGGGAAATATGCTGACAATATGTCGCATGTGGAAAAAATAATTGTCACTTCTTGTCCTCAATTTCTTACTTTTATCTTCTATCCAGTTATTTCTATGGATGAAAAAGATGTACAGGCCAGGCAGCAGACATTGCACTTCTGTCCTTGTGTAGCAGACTCCAATGTGACGGAGAATGCTAGATGTGTCATCAACGCGGATGGTCAATAAATGTGACAGAAGAATGATGAGATAGTTGACACAGAGGTGCTCCGCTCTATGCATTCCTGACACCCTGGAATGATTCCCTTCGGAACTAAATATACACCCATAAACCTTCTTTACTCATCCATAGCTGTGAGATCTTGTATGAGTCCGGGGTGTCGTCGGGTTTTACACAACTGCGAAGAACCAGTGGTTTTTTTTGTCAGAAAGATTATGAGCTGTCAGTTGATATATATATTTATATCAAAGAGCAGGCCCGTAGATTTGGGAAAGGGTGTGTTGGAGTGGTGGATTCAAAGTCTTAGCAAATTGTAACATGGATTTAGTACTAGAAACTTGACCAAAGTGCGGGTATAAAGCCTAAATCTACCCCCCCCCCGCCATTCCGTACCAAATTTGCACAAAAAAAGTAATCTAAATTTTTATCATGATGCACATGAAATTTCTCTTTTTAAAGTTTAGGTAAACACACTCCTGAATATTTATACATCTCCCTCCCGCCCTTCACCATTTATGGATATATCTATAGTCCTAGAGCAACCCAAAGATTGATTAACCACAGCGTGTAGTGGTGATACGTGGACCTAAAGGAAGGAGAAGTAAACACAACAATAAACATTACAACAACAAATCTAGAACCAAATATACTATCAGAAATAGAAAACGCAATAAACAAAGAAGCAGTTTCTGATAAAATACAAACAGAACTTATCAAAGCAACAACAGAGAACGACAATAAAATGTCTACACAGACTTTTCAATGTAATATAGAAGAAACAAGAAACATTAGAAGACTGGAAAATCTCAACAATCATTCCCATATGGAAGAAAAAAAGGCAGTAAAAGTGATTGCACAAAATAGATAGGGATATATTTACTAAGCCAAACAGGGTATATTTTTACCAGCTTTTGTTCTTACTGAAGCCCATTTGGGTGTCATTAAGTTGTGCGTAATCGTTGATTTATTATTTAAAATATTAGAACAACGATTACGACCATACATTGAACCACAACTTAAAAACACCCAAATGGGCTTTCGTAAAATTAAAAGCTGTACGGATGCTACCTTTACACTTAGACAATTAACAGAAAGAGTCACAAAATCAACAAAGAATTATACTTTTGTCGACCAAGAAAAGGCCTTCGACAGAGTAGACTGACAAAAACATTGGAAACTCAATCACTATCATCATCATCAAGTGCCGTCTCCGCAACGAAGGTTGGCTGCAACGTATCTCCAACATCTCCTGTCTCTTGTCTTGGTGGTGCACTCTGCTAGACTGTAATTAGTCCATCGTGTAATGTTACTCTCACACTTGTATCTCTGCCTACCTCTTGCTCGCTTCCCTTTGACTTTACCCTTCATCCGTTGCTTGACTTTGGGGTTTACGTGGTAAGGTCCCAGTCTTTTCCACGGTGGCCAGCCAATATTCATTATTATGCCCAGAACTTGCCTCTTGTGCGCCACACACTTTGCTGTTTCGCCGTTTGAGCCGTTGATCCATTTGGATTCCTCCGCCTCGCGTGCCGTCACAGACTTTTTGTCTAGGGATGGACATTCCCTATTGTTGACTTACGGTTGTCTCTTTGAGAAGAAATTCTACGCTGTGAACGTAGCCATTAACTGGAGTAGTCGAGGCGCCATTTTTTGTCTGTATCGAAGATAGGGAGTTCGCGAGTCGGAACAACTTGAATGAAATACACTCCACCTATAATCGTCTAAGAACAAAAAAACACAGATCCTACAGTTGGAACTAAATTTGGCATCACACTGTCACCAGTAATACGCTAACCACACCATCGAAATTCGCGTAATCCAGAAAACACAAATGTAAACATGTCGTCACATTACGGTAACCGGAAGTACTCAATCAATATACTTAATACCAGAACATCTAATCAATATGTATAAGGGCATTTATACTAATAATCAATGTGATAACCAAATACAGGAGTGTCCAAATAAGTTCAATCAGGATTTCGCTAATTTTCCAAAGACTTTTCATACAAAAACATCCACTGCCGCCACTTAAAAAAATATTGCATCGACCGGGAATCGAACCCGGGTCACCCGCGTGGCAGGCGAGTATTCTACCACTAGACCACCGATGCTGACCCTCATAATAAATAATGTAGATTATACTATATCATGGATTCTCTATCTTTTCAAGTTATGAATACTTTTTTTTTTTACTACATACCCCCGATTCTGAACAACATGTCTTGAAGAATGGATAAACAATAAACAGGCCCCTAACGCGGGGTGGGGGGGGGGAAGGGCGTGTTTGTGACACTGGAACATGACTTATAGTACTAGTCTTTTAACGATTTTTCATAAAAAGAATATCACTTTTCTTATTTATAAATTAAAGGAAATTGCACACGCGTTACTAGTAGACACAGCTACAGTCGACGTTTCAGTTAAAAAGACCTTCATCTGGACGAAGGACAACAGATAAAACAAGAAATTTAATTACACACGAAAACGTACGATTTATCCTTTATTATAGGTAAAACCCTCTGCAGACTGAAAACGTATCAACTGCCACGACAAGGATATATATTTTATCAAGACTTTAATCCCTCCAATGTCTGCTGAACAATATCTCTTCTTCATTTGTGGGAATTATTGGATAGAAGATCAAAGTAAGAACTTGAAACAACAAGTGACAACGTTTTTTTCGCACAGGTGACAGGTCATCCATCGCACCTGGGGGCGTGATTGTTAGTTTAGGGAGCAAAGACGGTGACTAAAAATATTGGGAAATATGCTGACAATATGTCGCATGTGGAAAAAATAATTGTCACTTCTTGTCCTCAATTTCTTACTTTTATCTTCTATCCAGTTATTTCTATGGATGAAAAAGATGTACAGGCCAGGCAGCAGACATTGCACTTCTGTCCTTGTGTAGCAGACTCCAATGTGACGGAGAATGCTAGATGTGTCATCAACGCGGATGGTCAATAAATGTGACAGAAGAATGATGAGATAGTTGACACAGAGGTGCTGCGCTCTTTGCAATCCTGACACCCTGGAATGATTCCCTTCGGAACTAAATATACACCCATAAACCTTCTTTACTCATCCATAGCTGTGAGATCTTGTATGAGTCCGGGGTGTCGTCGGGTTTTACACAACTGCGAAGAACCAGTGGTTTTTTTTGTCAGAAAGATTATGAGCTGTCAGTTGATATATATATTTATATCAAAGAGCAGGCCCGTAGATTTGGGAAAGGGTGGGTTGAAGTGGTGGATTCAAAGTCTTAGCAAATTGTAACATGGATTTAGTACTAGAAATTTGACCAAAGTGCGGGTATAAAGCCTAAATCTACCCCCCCCCCCACCGCCATTCCGTACCAAATTTGCACAAAAAAAGTAATCTAAATTTTTATCATGATGCACATGAAATTTCTCTTTTTTAAAGTTTAGGTAAACACACTCCTGAATATTTATACATCTCCCTCCCGCCCTTCACCATTTATGGATATATCTATAGTCCTAGAGCAACCCAAAGATTGATTAACCACAGCGTGTAGTGGTGATACGTGGACCTAAAGGAAGGAGAAGTAAACACAACAATAAACATTACAACAACAAATCTAGAACCAAATATACTATCAGAAATAGAAAACGCAATAAACAAAGAAGCAGTTTCTGATAACATACAAACAGAACTTATCAAAGCAACAACAGAGAACGACAATAAAATGTCTACACAGGCTTTTCAATGTAATATAGAAGAAACAAGAAACATTAGAAGACTGGAAAAACTCAACAATCATTCCCATATGGAAGAAAAAAAGGCAGTAAAAGTGATTGCACAAAATAGAGAGGGATATATTTACTAAGCCAAACAGGGTATATTTTTACCAGCTTGTGTTCTTACTGAAGCCCATTTGGGTGTCATTAAGTTGTGCGTAATCGTTGATTTATTATTTAAAATATTAGAACAACGATTACGACCATACATTGAACCACAACTTAAAAACACCCAAATGGGCTTTCGTAAAATTAAAAGCTGTACGGATGCTACCTTTACACTTAGACAATTAACAGAAAGAGTCACAAAATCAACAAAGAATTATACTTTTGTCGACCAAGAAAAGGCCTTCGACAGAGTAGACTGACAAAAACATTGGAAACTCAATCACTATCATCATCATCAAGTGCCGTCTCCGCAACGAAGGTTGGCTGCAACGTATCTCCAACATCTCCTGTCTCTTGTCTTGGTGGTGCACTCTGCTAGACTGTAATTAGTCCATCGTGTAATGTTACTCTCACACTTGTATCTCTGCCTACCTCTTGCTCGCTTCCCTTTGACTTTACCCTTCATCCGTTGCTTGACTTTGGGGTTTACGTGGTAAGGTCCCAGTCTTTTCCACGGTGGCCAGCCAATATTCATTATTATGCCCAGAACTTGCCTCTTGTGCGCCACACACTTTGCTGTTTCGCCGTTTGAGCCGTTGATCCATTTGGATTCCTCCGCCTCGCGTGCCGTCACAGACTTTTTGTCTAGGGATGGACATTCCCTATTGTTGACTTACGGTTGTCTCTTTGAGAAGAAATTCTACGCTGTGAACGTAGCCATTAACTGGAGTAGTCGAGGCGCCATTTTTTGTCTGTATCGAAGATAGGGAGTTCGCGAGTCGGAACAACTTGAATGAAATACACTCCACCTATAATCGTCTAAGAACAAAAAAACACAGATCCTACAGTTGGAACTAAATTTGGCATCACACTGTCACCAGTAATACGCTAACCACACCATCGAAATTCGCGTAATCCAGAAAACACAAATGTAAACATGTCGTCACATTACGGTAACCGGAAGTACTCAATCAATATACTTAATACAAGAACATCTAATCAATATGTATAAGGGCATTTATACTAATAATCAATGTGATAACCAAATACAGGAGTGTCCAAATAAGTTCAATCAGGATTTCGCTAATTTTCCAAAGACTTTTCATACAAAAACATCCACTGCCGCCACTTAAAAAAATATTGCATCGACCGGGAATCGAACCCGGGTCACCCGCGTGGCAGGCGAGTATTCTACCACTAGACCACCGATGCTGACCCTCATAATAAATAATGTAGATTATACTATATCATGGATTCTCTATCTTTTCAAGTTATGAATACTTTTTTTTTTTACTACATACCCCCGATTCTGAACAACATGTCTTGAAGAATGGATAAACAATAAACAGGCCCCTAACGCGGGGTGGGGGGGGGGAAGGGCGTGTTTGTGACACTGGAACATGACTTATAGTACTAGTCTTTTAACGATTTTTCATAAAAAGAATATCACTTTTCTTATTTATAAATTAAAGGAAATTGCACACGCGTTACTAGTAGACACAGCTACAGTCGACGTTTCAGTTAAAAAGACCTTCATCTGGACGAAGGACAACAGATAAAACAAGAAATTTAATTACACACGAAAACGTACGATTTATCCTTTATTATAGGTAAAACCCTCTGCAGACTGAAAACGTATCAACTGCCACGACAAGGATATATATTTTATCAAGACTTTAATCCCTCCAATGTCTGCTGAACAATATCTCTTCTTCATTTGTGGGAATTATTGGATAGAAGATCAAAGTAAGAACTTGAAACAACAAGTGACAACGTTTTTTTCGCACAGGTGACAGGTCATCCATCGCACCTGGGGGCGTGATTGTTAGTTTAGGGAGCAAAGACGGTGACTAAAAATATTGGGAAATATGCTGACAATATGTCGCATGTGGAAAAAATAATTGTCACTTCTTGTCCTCAATTTCTTACTTTTATCTTCTATCCAGTTATTTCTATGGATGAAAAAGATGTACAGGCCAGGCAGCAGACATTGCACTTCTGTCCTTGTGTAGCAGACTCCAATGTGACGGAGAATGCTAGATGTGTCATCAACGCGGATGGTCAATAAATGTGACAGAAGAATGATGAGATAGTTGACACAGAGGTGCTGCGCTCTTTGCAATCCTGACACCCTGGAATGATTCCCTTCGGAACTAAATATACACCCATAAACCTTCTTTACTCATCCATAGCTGTGAGATCTTGTATGAGTCCGGGGTGTCGTCGGGTTTTACACAACTGCGAAGAACCAGTGGTTTTTTTTGTCAGAAAGATTATGAGCTGTCAGTTGATATATATATTTATATCAAAGAGCAGGCCCGTAGATTTGGGAAAGGGTGGGTTGAAGTGGTGGATTCAAAGTCTTAGCAAATTGTAACATGGATTTAGTACTAGAAATTTGACCAAAGTGCGGGTATAAAGCCTAAATCTACCCCCCCCCCCACCGCCATTCCGTACCAAATTTGCACAAAAAAAGTAATCTAAATTTTTATCATGATGCACATGAAATTTCTCTTTTTTAAAGTTTAGGTAAACACACTCCTGAATATTTATACATCTCCCTCCCGCCCTTCACCATTTATGGATATATCTATAGTCCTAGAGCAACCCAAAGATTGATTAACCACAGCGTGTAGTGGTGATACGTGGACCTAAAGGAAGGAGAAGTAAACACAACAATAAACATTACAACAACAAATCTAGAACCAAATATACTATCAGAAATAGAAAACGCAATAAACAAAGAAGCAGTTTCTGATAACATACAAACAGAACTTATCAAAGCAACAACAGAGAACGACAATAAAATGTCTACACAGGCTTTTCAATGTAATATAGAAGAAACAAGAAACATTAGAAGACTGGAAAAACTCAACAATCATTCCCATATGGAAGAAAAAAAGGCAGTAAAAGTGATTGCACAAAATAGAGAGGGATATATTTACTAAGCCAAACAGGGTATATTTTTACCAGCTTGTGTTCTTACTGAAGCCCATTTGGGTGTCATTAAGTTGTGCGTAATCGTTGATTTATTATTTAAAATATTAGAACAACGATTACGACCATACATTGAACCACAACTTAAAAACACCCAAATGGGCTTTCGCAAAAACAAAAGCTGTACGGATGCTATCTTTACACTTAGACAACTAACAGAAAGAGTCACAAAATCAACAAAGAATTATACTTTTGTCGACCAAGAAAAGGCCTTCGACAGAGTAGACTGACAAAAACATTGGAAACTCAATCAATATCATCATCATCAAGTGCCGTCTCCGCAACGAAGGTTGGCTGCAACGTATCTCCAACATCTCCTGTCTCTTGTCTTGGTGGTGCACTCTGCTTGACTGTAACCTGTCCATCGTGTAATGTTACTCTCCCACTTGTATCTCTGCCTACCTCTTGCTCGCTTCCCTTTGACTTTACCCTTCATCCGTTGCTTGACTTTGGGGTGTACGTGGTAAGGTCCCAGTCTTTTCCACGGTGGCCAGCCAATATTCATTATTATGCCCAGAACTTGCCTCTTGTGCGCGGCACAGTGCGCCACACACTTTGCTGTTTCGCCGTTTGAGCCGTTGATCCATTTGGATTCCTCCGCCTCGCGTGCCGTCACAGACTTTTTGTCTAGGGATGGACATTCCCTATTGTTGACTTACGGTTGTCTCTTTGAGAAGAAATTCTACGCTGTGAACGTAGCCATTAACTGGAGTAGTCGAGACGCCATTTTTTGTCTGTATCGAAGATAGGGAGTTCGCGAGTCGGAACAACTTGAATGAAATACACTCCACCTATAATCGTCTAAGAACAAAAAAACACAGATCCTACAGTTGGAACTAAATTTGGCATCACACTGTCACCAGTAATACGCTAACCACACCATCGAAATTCGCGTAATCCAGAAAACACAAATGTAAACATGTCGTCACATTACGGTAACCGGAAGTACTCAATCAATATACTTAATACCAGAACATCTAATCAATATGTATAAGGGCATTTATACTAATAATCAATGTGATAACCAAATACAGGAGTGTCCAAATAAGTTCCAAATCCAATCAGGATTTCGCTAATATCGTCCAAAGACTTTTCATACAAAAACATCCACTGCCGCCACTTAAAAAAATATTGCATCGACCGGGAATCGAACCCGGGTCACCCGCGTGGCAGGTGAGTATTCTACCACTAGACCACCGATGCTGACCCTCACAAATAAATAATGTAGATTATACTATATCATGGATTCTCTATCATTAAAAGTTACGAATACTTTTTATTTTACTACATACCCCCGATTCTGAACAAAATGTATTGCAGAAGAGATAAACAATAAACAGGCCCCTAACGCGGGGGGGGGGGGGGAGAGGGGGTGTTTGTGACACTGGAACATGACTTATAGTACTAGTCTTTTAACGATTTTTCATAAAAAGAATATCACTTTTCTTATTTATAAATTAAAGGAAATGGCACACGCGTTACTAGTAGACACTGCTACAGTCGACGTTTATATATTGGGAAAAAAATATTGGGAAATATGCTGACAATATCTCGCATGTGGAAAAAATAATTGTCACTTCTTGTCCTCAATTTCTTACTTTTATCTTCTATCCAGTTATTTCTATGGATGAAAAAGATGTACAGGCCAGGCAGCAGACATTGCACTTCTGTCCTTGTGTAGCAGACTCTAATGTGACGGAGAATGCTAGATGTATCATCAACGCGGATGGTCAATAAATGTGACAGAAGAATGATGAGATAGTTGACACAGAGGTGCTCCGCTCTTTGCAATCCTGACACCCTGGAATGATTCCCTTCGGAACTAAATATACACCCATAAACCTTCCTTACTCATCCATAGCTGTGAGATCTTGTATGAGTCCGGGGTGTCGTCGGGTTTTACACAACTGCGAAGAACCAGTGGTTTTTTTTGTCAGAAAGATTATGAGCTGTCAGTTGATATATATATTTATATCAAAGAGCAGGCCCGTAGATTTGGGAAAGGGTGGGTTGGAGTGGTGGATTCAAAGTCTTAGCAAATTGTAACATGGATTTAGTACTAGAAATTTGACCAAAGTGCGGGTATAAAGCCTAAATCTACCCCCCCCCCCCCGCCATTCCGTACCAAATTTGCACAAAAAAAGTAATCTAAATTATTATCATGATGCACATGAAATTTCTCTTTTTTAAAGTTTAGGTAAACACACTCCTGAATATTTATACATCTCCCTCCCGCCCTTCACCATTTATGGATATATCTATAGTCCTAGAGCAACCCAAAGATTGATTAACCACAGCGTGTAGTGGTGATACGTGGACCTAAAGGAAGGAGAAGTAAACACAACAATAAACATTACAACAACAAATCTAGAACCAAATATACTATCAGAAATAGAAAACGCAATAAACAAAGAAGCAGTTTCTGATAACATACAAACAGAACTTATCAAAGCAACAACAGAGAACGACAATAAAATGTCTACACAGGCTTTTCAATGTAATATAGAAGAAACAAGAAACATTAGAAGACTGGAAAAACTCAACAATCATTCCCATATGGAAGAAAAAAAGGCAGTAAAAGTGATTGCACAAAATAGAGAGGGATATATTTACTAAGCCAAACAGGGTATATTTTTACCAGCTTGTGTTCTTACTGAAGCCCATTTGGGTGTCATTAAGTTGTGCGTAATCGTTGATTTATTATTTAAAATATTAGAACAACGATTACGACCATACATTGAACCACAACTTAAAAACACCCAAATGGGCTTTCGCAAAAACAAAAGCTGTACGGATGCTATCTTTACACTTAGACAACTAACAGAAAGAGTCACAAAATCAACAAAGAATTATACTTTTGTCGACCAAGAAAAGGCCTTCGACAGAGTAGACTGACAAAAACATTGGAAACTCAATCAATATCATCATCATCAAGTGCCGTCTCCGCAACGAAGGTTGGCTGCAACGTATCTCCAACATCTCCTGTCTCTTGTCTTGGTGGTGCACTCTGCTTGACTGTAACCTGTCCATCGTGTAATGTTACTCTCCCACTTGTATCTCTGCCTACCTCTTGCTCGCTTCCCTTTGACTTTACCCTTCATCCGTTGCTTGACTTTGGGGTGTACGTGGTAAGGTCCCAGTCTTTTCCACGGTGGCCAGCCAATATTCATTATTATGCCCAGAACTTGCCTCTTGTGCGCGGCACAGTGCGCCACACACTTTGCTGTTTCGCCGTTTGAGCCGTTGATCCATTTGGATTCCTCCGCCTCGCGTGCCGTCACAGACTTTTTGTCTAGGGATGGACATTCCCTATTGTTGACTTACGGTTGTCTCTTTGAGAAGAAATTCTACGCTGTGAACGTAGCCATTAACTGGAGTAGTCGAGACGCCATTTTTTGTCTGTATCGAAGATAGGGAGTTCGCGAGTCGGAACAACTTGAATGAAATACACTCCACCTATAATCGTCTAAGAACAAAAAAACACAGATCCTACAGTTGGAACTAAATTTGGCATCACACTGTCACCAGTAATACGCTAACCACACCATCGAAATTCGCGTAATCCAGAAAACACAAATGTAAACATGTCGTCACATTACGGTAACCGGAAGTACTCAATCAATATACTTAATACCAGAACATCTAATCAATATGTATAAGGGCATTTATACTAATAATCAATGTGATAACCAAATACAGGAGTGTCCAAATAAGTTCCAAATCCAATCAGGATTTCGCTAATATCGTCCAAAGACTTTTCATACAAAAACATCCACTGCCGCCACTTAAAAAAATATTGCATCGACCGGGAATCGAACCCGGGTCACCCGCGTGGCAGGCGAGTATTCTACCACTAGACCACCGATGCTGACCCTCACAAATAAATAATGTAGATTATACTATATCATGGATTCTCTATCATTAAAAGTTACGAATACTTTTTATTTTACTACATACCCCCGATTCTGAACAAAATGTCTTGCAGAAGAGATAAACAATAAACAGGCCCCTAACGCGGGGGGGGGGAGAGGGGGTGTTTGTGACACTGGAACATGACTTATAGTACTAGTCTTTTAACGATTTTTCATAAAAAGAATATCACTTTTCTTATTTATAAATTAAAGGAAATGGCACACGCGTTACTAGTAGACACTGCTACAGTCGACGTTTATATATTGGGAAAAAAATATTGGGAAATATGCTGACAATATCTCGCATGTGGAAAAAATAATTGTCACTTCTTGTCCTCAATTTCTTACTTTTATCTTCTATCCAGTTATTTCTATGGATGAAAAAGATGTACAGGCCAGGCAGCAGACATTGCACTTCTGTCCTTGTGTAGCAGACTCCAATGTGACGGAGAATGCTAGATGTGTCATCAACGCGGATGGTCAATAAATGTGACAGAAGAATGATGAGATAGTTGACACAGAGGTGCTCCGCTCTTTGCAATCCTGACACCCTGGAATGATTCCCTTCGGAACTAAATATACACCCATAAACCTTCCTTACTCATCCATAGCTGTGAGATCTTGTATGAGTCCGGGGTGTCGTCGGGTTTTACACAACTGCGAAGAACCAGTGGTTTTTTTTCTCAGAAAGATTATGAGCTGTCAGTTGATATATATATTTATATCAAAGAGCAGGCCCGTAGATTTGGGAAAGGGTGGGTTGGAGTGGTGGATTCAAAGTCTTAGCAAATTGTAACATGGATTTAGTACTAGAAATTTGACCAAAGTGCGGGTATAAAGCCTAAATCTACCCCCCCCCCCCCCCGCCATTCCGTACCAAATTTGCACAAAAAAAGTAATCTAAATTATTATCATGATGCACATGAAATTTCTCTTTTTTAAAGTTTAGGTAAACACACTCCTGAATATTTATACATCTCCCTCCCGCCCTTCACCATTTATGGATATATCTATAGTCCTAGAGCAACCCAAAGATTGATTAACCACAGCGTGTAGTGGTGATACGTGGACCTAAAGGAAGGAGAAGTAAACACAACAATAAACATTACAACAACAAATCTAGAACCGAATATACTATCAGAAATAGAAAACGCAATAAACAAAGAAGCAGTTTCTGATAACATACAAACATAACTTATCAAAGCAACAACAGAGAACGACAAGAAAATGTCTACACAGGCTTTTCAATGTAATATAGAAGAAACAAGAAACATTAGAAGACTGGAAAATCTCAACAATCATTCCCATATGGAAGAAAAAAAGGCAGTAAAAGTGATTGCACAAAATAGATAGGGATATATTTACTAAGCCAAACAGAGTATATTTTTACCAGCTTGTGTTCTTACTGAAGCCCATTTTTGGTGTCTTTAAGTTGTGCGTAATCGTTGATTTAATATTTAAAATATTAGAACAACGATTACGACCATACATTGAACCACAACTTAAAAACACCCAAATGGGCTTTCGCAAAAACAAAAGCTGTACGGATGCTATCTTTACACTTAGACAACTAACAGAAAGAGTCACAAAATCAACAAAGAATTATACTTTTGTCGACCAAGAAAAGGCCTTCGACAGAGTAGACTGACAAAAACATTGGAAACTCAATCAATATCATCATCATCAAGTGCCGTCTCCGCAACGAAGGTTGGCTGCAACGTATCTCCAACATCTCCTGTCTCTTGTCTTGGTGGTGCACTCTGCTAGACTGTAACCTGTCCATCGTGTAATGTTACTCTCCCACTTGTATCTCTGCCTAACTCTTGCTCGCTTCCCTTTGACTTTACCCTTCATCCGTTGCTTGACTTTGGGGTTTACGTGGTAAGGTCCCAGTCTTTTCCACGGTGGCCAGCCAATATTCATTATTATGCCCAGAACTTGCCTCTTGTGCGCCACACACTTTGCTGTTTCGCCGTTTGAGCCGTTGATCCATTTGGATTCCTCCGCCTCGCGTGCCGTCACAGACTTTTTGTCGAGGGATGGACATTCCCTATTGTTGACTTACGGTTGTCTCTTTGAGAAGAAATTCTACGCTGTGAACGTAGCCATTAACTGGAGTAGTCGAGACGCCATTTTTTGTCTGTATCGAAGATAGGGAGTTCGCGAGTCGGAACAACTTGAATGAAATACACTCCACCTATAATCGTCTAAGAACAAAAAAACACAGATCCTACAGTTGGAACTAAATTTGACATCACACTGTCACCAGTAATACGCTAACCACACCATCGAAATTCGCGTAATCCAGAAAACACAAATGTAAACATGTCGTCACATTACGGTAACCGGAAGTACTAAATCAATATACTTAATACCAGAACATCTAATCAATATGTATAAGGGCATTTATACTAATAATAAATGTGATAACCAAATACAGGAGTGTCCAAATAAGTTCCAAATCCAATCAGGATTTCGCTAATATCGTCCAAAGACTTTTCATACAAAAACATCCACTGACGCCACTTAAAAAAATATTGCATCGACCGGGAATCGAACCCGCGTCACCCGCGTGGCAGGCGAGTATTCTACCACTAGACCACCGATGCTGACCCTCACAAAAAAATAATGTAGATTATACTATATCATGGATTCTCTATCTTTAAAAGTTACGAATACTTTTTATTTTACTACATACCCCCGATTCTGAACAAAATGTCTTGCAGAATAGATAAACAATAAACAGGCCCCTAACGCGGGGGGGGGGGGGGAGGGGGTGTTTGTGACACCGGAACATGACTTATAGTACTAGTCTTTTAACGATTTTTCATAAAAAGAATATCACTTTTATTATTTATAAATTAAAGGAAATGGCACACGCGTTACTAGTAGACACAGCTACAGTTGACGTTTCAGTTAAAAAGACCTTCATCTGGACGTAGGATAACAGATAAAACAAGAAATTTAATTACACACGAAAACGTACGATTTATCCTTTATTATAGGTAAAACCCTCTGCAGACTGAAAACGTATCAACTGCCACGACAAGGATATATATTTTATCAAGACTTTAATCCCTCCAATGTCTGCTGAACAATATCTCTTCTTCATTTGTGGGAATTATTGGATAGAAGATCAAAGTAAGAACTTGAAACAACAAGTGACAACGTTTTTTTCGCACAGGTGACAGGTCATCCATCGTACCTGGGGGCGTGATTGTTAGTTTAGGGAGCAAAGACGGTGACTAAAAATATTGGGAAATATGCTGACAATATGTCGAATGTGGAAAAAATAATTGTCACTTCTTGTCCTCAATTTCTTACTTTTATCTTCTATCCAGTTATTTCTATGGATGAAAAAGATGTACAGGCCAGGCAGCAGACATTGCACTTCTGTCCTTGTGTAGCAGACTCCAATGTGACGGAGAATGCTAGATGTGTCATCAACGCGGATGGTCAATAAATGTGACAGAAGAATGATGAGATAGTTGACACAGAGGTGCTGCGCTCTTTGCAATCCTGACACCCTGGAATGATTCCCTTCGGAACTAAATATACACCCATAAACCTTCTTTACTCATCCATAGCTGTGAGATCTTGTATGAGTCCGGGGTGTCGTCGGGTTTTACACAACTGCGAAGAACCAGTGGTTTTTTTTGTCAGAAAGATTATGAGCTGTCAGTGGATATATATATTTATATCAAAGAGCAGGCCCGTAGATTTGGGAAAGGGTGGGTTGGAGTGGTGGATTCAAAGTCTTAGCAAATTGTAACATGGATTTAGTACTAGAAACTTGACCAAAGTGCGGGTATAAAGCCTAAATCTACCCCCCCCCCGCCATTCCGTACCAAATTTGCACAAAAAAAGTAATCTAAATTTTTATCATGATGCACATGAAATTTCTCTTTTTTAAAGTTTAGGTAAACACACTCCTGAATATTTATACATCTCCCTCCCGCCCTTCACCATTTATGGATATATCTATAGTCCTAGAGCAACCCAAAGATTGATTAACCACAGCGTGTAGTGGTGATACGTGGACCTAAAGGAAGGAGAAGTAAACACAACAATAAACATTACAACAACAAATCTAGAACCAAATATACTATCAGAAATAGAAAACGCAATAAACAAAGAAGCAGTTTCTGATAACATACAAACAGAACTTATCAAAGCAACAACAGAGAACGACAATAAAATGTCTACACAGGCTTTTCAATGTAATATAGAAGAAACAAGAAACATTAGAAGACTGGAAAATCTCAACAATCATTCCCATATGGAAGAAAAAAAGGCAGTAAAAGTGATTGCACAAAATAGAGAGGGATATATTTACTAAGCCAAACAGGGTATATTTTTACCAGCTTTTGTTCTTACTGAAGCCCATTTGGGTGTCATTAAGTTGTGCGTAATCGTTGATTTAATATTTAAAATAATAGAACAACGATTACGACCATACATTGAACCACAACTTAAAAACACCCAAATGGGCTTTCGCAAAAACAAAAGCTGTACGGATGCTATCTTTACACTTAGACAACTAACAGAAAGAGTCACAAAATCAACAAAGAATTATACTTTTGTCGACCAAGAAAAGGCCTTCGACAGAGTAGACTGACAAAAACATTGGAAACTCAATCAATATCATCATCATCAAGTGCCGTCTCCGCAACGAAGGTTGGCTGCAACGTATCTCCAACATCTCCTGTCTCTTGTCTTGGTGGTGCACTCTGCTAGACTGTAACCTGTCCATCGTGTAATGTTACTCTCCCACTTGTATCTCTGCCTACCTCTTGCTCGCTTCCCTTTGACTTTACCCTTCATCCGTTGCTTGACTTTGGGGTGTACGTGGTAAGGTCCCAGTCTTTTCCACGGTGGCCAGCCAATATTCATTATTATGCCCAGAACTTGCCTCTTGTGCGCCACACACTTTGCTGTTTCGCCGTTTGAGCCGTTGATCCATTTGGATTCCTCCGCCTCGCGTGCCGTCACAGACTTTTTGTCTAGGGATGGACATTCCCTATTGTTGACTTACGGTTGTCTCTTTGAGAAGAAATTCTACGCTGTGAACGTAGCCATTAACTGGAGTAGTCGAGACGCCATTTTTTGTCTGTATCGAAGATAGGGAGTTCGCGAGTCGGAACAACTTGAATGAAATACACTCCACTTATAATCGTTTAAGAACAAAAAACACAGATCCTACAGGTTGGAACTAAATTTGGCATCACACTTTCACCAGTAATACGCTAACCACACCATCGAAATTCGCGTAATCCAGAAAACACAAATGTAAACATGTCGTCACATTACGGTAACCGGAAGTACTCAATCAATATACTTAATACCAGAACATCTAATCAATATGTATAAGGGCATTTATACTAATAATAAATGTGATAACCAAATACAGGAGTGTCCAAATAAGTTCCAAATCCAATCAGGATTTCGCTAATATCGTCCAAAGACTTTTCATACAAAAACATCCACTGCCGCCACTTAAAAAAATATTGCATCGACCGGGAATCGAACCCGGGTCACCCGCGTGGCAGGCGAGTATTCTACCACTAGACCACCGATGCTGACCCTCACAAAAAAATAATGTAGATTATACTATATCATGGATTCTCTATCTTTAAAAGTTACGAATACTTTTTATTTTACTACATACCCCCGATTCTGAACAAAATGTCTTGCAGAATAGATAAACAATAAACAGGCCCCTAACGCGGGGGGGGGGGGGAGGGGGTGTTTGTGACACTGGAACATGACTTATAGTACTAGTCTTTTAACGATTTTTCATAAAAAGAATATCACTTTTATTATTTATAAATTAAAGGAAATGGCACACGCGTTACTAGTAGACACAGCTACAGTTGACGTTTCAGTTAAAAAGACCTTCATCTGGACGTAGGACAACAGATAAAACAAGAAATTTAATTACACACGAAAACGTACGATTTATCCTTTATTATAGGTAAAACCCTCTGCAGACTGAAAACGTATCAACTGCCACGACAAGGATATATATTTTATCAAGACTTTAATCCCTCCAATGTCTGCTGAACAATATCTCTTCTTCATTTGTGGGAATTATTGGATAGAAGATCAAAGTAAGAACTTGAAACAACAAGTGACAACGTTTTTTTCGCACAGGTGACAGGTCATCCATCGTACCTGGGGGCGTGATTGTTAGTTTAGGGAGCAAAGACGGTGACTAAAAATATTGGGAAATATGCTGACAATATGTCGAATGTGGAAAAAATAATTGTCACTTCTTGTCCTCAATTTCTTACTTTTATCTTCTATCCAGTTATTTCTATGGATGAAAAAGATGTACAGGCCAGGCAGCAGACATTGCACTTCTGTCCTTGTGTAGCAGACTCCAATGTGACGGAGAATGCTAGATGTGTCATCAACGCGGATGGTCAATAAATGTGACAGAAGAATGATGAGATAGTTGACACAGAGGTGCTGCGCTCTTTGCAATCCTGACACCCTGGAATGATTCCCTTCGGAACTAAATATACACCCATAAACCTTCTTTACTCATCCATAGCTGTGAGATCTTGTATGAGTCCGGGGTGTCGTCGGGTTTTACACAACTGCGAAGAACCAGTGGTTTTTTTTGTCAGAAAGATTATGAGCTGTCAGTGGATATATATATTTATATCAAAGAGCAGGCCCGTAGATTTGGGAAAGGGTGGGTTGGAGTGGTGGATTCAAAGTCTTAGCAAATTGTAACATGGATTTAGTACTAGAAACTTGACCAAAGTGCGGGTATAAAGCCTAAATCTACCCCCCCCCCGCCATTCCGTACCAAATTTGCACAAAAAAAGTAATCTAAATTTTTATCATGATGCACATGAAATTTCTCTTTTTTAAAGTTTAGGTAAACACACTCCTGAATATTTATACATCTCCCTCCCGCCCTTCACCATTTATGGATATATCTATAGTCCTAGAGCAACCCAAAGATTGATTAACCACAGCGTGTAGTGGTGATACGTGGACCTAAAGGAAGGAGAAGTAAACACAACAATAAACATTACAACAACAAATCTAGAACCAAATATACTATCAGAAATAGAAAACGCAATAAACAAAGAAGCAGTTTCTGATAACATACAAACAGAACTTATCAAAGCAACAACAGAGAACGACAATAAAATGTCTACACAGGCTTTTCAATGTAATATAGAAGAAACAAGAAACATTAGAAGACTGGAAAATCTCAACAATCATTCCCATATGGAAGAAAAAAAGGCAGTAAAAGTGATTGCACAAAATAGAGAGGGATATATTTACTAAGCCAAACAGGGTATATTTTTACCAGCTTTTGTTCTTACTGAAGCCCATTTGGGTGTCATTAAGTTGTGCGTAATCGTTGATTTATTATTTAAAATATTAGAACAACGATTACGACCATACATTGAACCACAACTTAAAAACACCCAAATGGGCTTTCGTAAGATTAATAGCTGTATGGATGCTACCTTTACACTTAGACAATTAACAGAAAGTCACAAAATCAACAAAGAATTATACTTTTGTCGACCAAGAAAAGGCCTTCGACAGAGTAGACTGACAAAAACATTGGAAACTCAATCTTTAATATCAATACTTAATACCAGAACATCTAATCAATATGTATAAGGGCATTTATACTAATAATAAATGTGATAACCAAATACAGGAGTGTTCAAATAAGTTCCAAATCCAATCAGGATTTTGCTAATATCGTCCAAAGACTTTTCATACAAAAACATCCACTGCCGCAACTCAAAAAAATATTGCATCGACCGGGAATCGAACCCGGGTCACCCGCGTGGCAGGCGAGACCACCGATGCTGACCCTCACAAATAAATAATGTAGATTATACTATATCATCTTTAAAAGTTATGAATACTTTTTATTTTACTACATACCCCCGATTCTGAACAAAATGTCTTGAAGAATAGATAAACAAGAAGCAGGCCCCTAACGCGGGGGGAGTGGGGGTGGTGTGTTTGTGACACTGGAACATGACTTATAGTACTAGTCTTTTAACGATTTTTCATAAAAAGAATATGACTTTCCCACTTTTCTTATTTATAAATTAAAGGAAATGGCACACGCGTTACTAGTAGACACAGCTACAGTCGACGTTTCAGTTAAAAAGACCTTCATCTGGACGAAGGACAACAGATAAAACAAGAAAATTAATTACACACGAAAACAAACGAATTACTATTTATTATATTCTTAGAATCGCCTCTGCTATTTTGGCATATGATTTTAAGCATATAATACAGGAATCAACTAAAAAGCAAACAATAAACAAATCATGTAACTAACTGGGATCTAAAAAACTTAGCTAGGAGGTCTGTTGTCATGTGTTACACTTTACCGCAGAACACGGTGCATAGGACAGAAACCAAAGCTCTCCAGTTCGAGTGATGTAATGCTACTGTGTGTAAGTCTTGTATGTTGTTGATACCGGTAGTCATACCTTCGTTGATGGTTGTTCTGCAAAGATCTCTCTTGGTCTTACATGTCCGATACAAGTTCATCGTTTTCTTCTTATTGTTGTACAAACACATTGCTGTTTGATGTGTTCTCTTACATGCATGTTTGACTTCTTTCGAACCAATAATTAAGAGTTTTTTAAGACATTTATTTTCAAATGAATTTAATTTAAAAAAAATATAAACATGAAAGAATTAGAAATATACACATGAAGGAATTAGAAATATGTACATGAAAGAATTAGATGCAAATACAAAGATTTGTTGGGTCATGCAAGTAAATGGAAGAAATAGTTTATAATTAAAAAATGAGATTTGTTGAAGACCAATGTTGCAAAGACAGTAAGAGGTGAATATAACAGAAATGAATTATTGAAAGAATTCACAAATAGATCAATGAAATATTTTAAAAAAAAAAAATGTTCAGGGTAAAAGATAATTATCCATTATTATGCCATTGATGCGTACACGGAACTGCTATTATGCTCATATTTTTCACGTCATAGTTTACACAATTATGCTTTGGACATCAACACGTCATTCGCAATTGGTATTTTTTTTTGGGGGGGGGGGGGAAAGATATTGTATCCGTTTGCTTGGTTTGCTTGTTGGTTGCTGATCCAGCGGTCCATGGGCTCATGGTCTGTGACCCAATTGTGATAGTATCTGGTTGCAGAACCCTTCACAGGCAGGGGGTTTCACAGTAAGAAGTGAGAACCCTTCACGGTTAGCAAGAGATGAACTGGGGAAATGCAACACATCGAATGTTTTGCTCCTGTGAAAATGTTGATACAGATACCTTAAATCGCAGACGAGTTGTCGCGCAGATGTCAGACAGAAAGTCTGAGACAAGCTTACACGGTTGGCCCAAGGGCAAAAGTAATTATCAGAAAGATGCATCCACGCACTCGATCGCAGGTGGCAGACGACGCCATTACACCACACCCCAGAAAGGACAATGAGATGGTTGGACTAGGTTCAGACAAGAGTCTACAAACTCACACAGTCCGTCTGAACTCGCGAATACTTGAAACGACCAGACAATGGAAGATGGAAGTGGCAAGAGTATTAAGTGCGTAACGCCAAGGGCATAGCCTCCGACCAGAGAGGGACATCAAACGTTACGCATGTTCTAATAAACGCGTACAGGAGTTGACAGGTGATAATGTAGAGGCGGAGTCAGAAGCAGTGACGTGCGGACGAGAAGAGAGTGGATAGGTGGGGAGTATACGAGGGGTGTGGTTGAGGGCCTCACCGGCAGACAGAAAAGCAGAGCCCCGAGTCGGTCACAGCAGAGAGTGTCCCACGGAGTCCCAGGATCAGTCGACAGGATCACACAGAGTCCCCGGGACGTGTGTGGAGAGTTAGTACTTGTCTCACAGGAGACAAGTCCCTTGTTGACTTCAACAACTGGAAACAAAGTTAGTTGACCAAAAAGTGAGATTAGTAGTAGATTAATGAGATGGTCAAGAAACTCATTAAGCTTATACCACGACGTGCGCCAAATTCCTGGATGTGCTAGGATAGTTGTGAAACCTTAGCATTTCGTATTGGTGAAATATCATAGAGATAAATAGTAGAATAATGAGATAGTCTATAATCTCATTAAGCTTATGTTATAACGTGTGCCCTTAACGGAAGTGCTAGAGCAGTTTATGAATATCTCGACATTGTACATTTTATATTGATGATATATTATACGTCTCGGATATATCAATTACTCTAGAGTTTAATATTGATTTGTGTCATTGGTTTGAAATTATATTAAACGACATTCTGATTATGTAATAAGAAGTGCCTCTGTGTTCATTGGTAAGCACTTATTAAAACCAAGAAGAGATCTACGTTAGCAGTCATTGTTGATCAAACATAGAACCCAGGGTTCGGAACGCAAAACCAATAATAATAATGCTGTTCCTCTTCATTCAAAAGTAATATACAGTAACGCTTCTTCATTCAAAAGTAATATACAGTAACGCTTCTTCATTCAAAAGTAACAACACTCCTCACAAGAATATACTGTTACACAATGCCATTGTGTGATATATGCATGTGTTTGTGAGCTGTTGTTTTGTTCCATATAATGTGTTCCAATTATCTGCCTGGAGGGAGAAGCATTTTCCTGATGTCATCCAGCGCTGGGCATTCACAAAGGTGGTGTCAACAGTTTCATAGGGATGAGTGCACAGCCGGCACCCTATAGTGTGTTGTGGTTGTATTATGTTCAGGTGATTGTTAAGCTGCACATGTTGTGTGCGCAGTCGGAATATGCTACTCTGTTCTTTCCTTCCCAGGAGGTTGATGTTGTCTTTAGGATTTGGGCTGGTCATATATTTATAAATTTCCCTCCCAGTGTTTCCCATCGCCCATCTGTTCATCTAAATTTCTTTGTTCACAGATTTCAACATCATTTTAAATGTGTGCATGGTTGTTTGTGTATATGGCTGATCTTGTTGTGCTCAATTCTTTGCTAGTCTGTCTGCCCTATCCTTGCCAGGTGTGCTTGAGTGGCCAGGAATCCACTGCATAACAATGCTGACTTCGTAATATGTTTCATAATATGTAAGCAGAGACAGCAGACCTGTCCAGATGATACAGACTTGAGGCAAAAGCTATG
>CM067316.1:5117892-5182892 GCA_034231615.1 Meghimatium bilineatum
CAGAATAGTCCTGCGTGATGATCTTACACATCGTCACTCATCTTGGCTGATACGACCGACATTTATCTCTCTGCATATACTTTGTGCGTTTCAGCAAATGAAAATCACTGAAAGAAGATTACACGAAGATGTGTGACGCTCAATGGATCAGCGCACAAACTATCCTAGAAAAGAATTAGTTTTCAGTGAGAATTCGTTCGAAAAGGATTGACACATCAGCAAAGTGTACATATATGCAAGCCAGTCATACTTCAGGGCATATGCTTCAAGAATGTGCAAATTATGACACATTACCGTGCACATGCTGAACTTCTGACAGATACATCAAGGAATATTAAAATATATTGTACAAAACAAGAAATGGAAAACACTGTCCAATTTATACAAGAAATAACACTGCATATATAGACATTATTAGCGAACTAAAGAAGAAGAAGAATTCAAAATGGCAAATCCCAGCTATTTATAGTAATAAATACCCATTTCTGTGACTCGTGTCAAGTCATGTGTATCTAGAAGTCTGTGCTTTGGCTTACAATAGTTTTTTCCCCCTTCAAAATGTCATTTCTAAAGCTAAACACTGAAGAGTTCTACAAAATAAAGTCTTCTCCAACGTGTAAAAAAAAAATCACATGAAGTATAAATGAAACTGATTCTATGATGAAGCAAAACGTCTCCACTTAGCCGAAGTCTTAGAATGACGAACACCGGAACTCTTCTTAATTTTGTATCTGTTTTTCGAATTATCACATTTTAATAAGCGTTTCTCAGTTTCTCGATTAGAATGTTGCTTATTTGAAGATAAATAATTAACTTTTAAGGAACATAATTTATTGCTCGAATTTGAATTAACAACAGGTAGTTCACATTCAGGCAGATTCTCTTCCACTTCAAGAGTATCGTTACAAAGTGGTTCATGATTCACTGCGCAGAGACTCTGTTCATTGGAGGCATGCCGTGATGAATTTTGAATATAGTTAGATAAATGGGTATGAGGATTATGGTAGTGTCGTAAACTGTGGCAGTAGTTTTGTCGTGTGTGATTGTCAGTGGCAAATGTCTCTTTATCATTTTCAACGCGCTGACTGTGGTCTTGATTTTCCACTTCATCTACCAGATTATGTTTGTGTTGAAAGTCAAGAACGTTATTTAGAAGATCTATGTATCGAATAGCTAGGCGCAGAATTTCATTTTTGCTGAGTTTTTTGTCGGGAGGGTGCGTGGGTACAAGTTTTCTAAGTTCACAAAAAGCCCCGTTGACGTTTTGTTGTCGCCAGCGCTCACGAGTATTTGTAAACACTCGCCGCACCAGTTTACGACCCCCATTTCCGTTTCCGTTAGTGCGAATAACCCTACAATCATGGCGGTTGTCTATCTGGCCGTTTCCGTTTTGCGACAATATCTCAAACTGTGGTATAACCTCATCTTGGTCATAGTTGTTATCCAGGATTTCTGGAGATTGATCTGAAATCGATCTGCTGTATTGAGTAGAGTGAGATCTGTGGAAGAGAGTAATACTGAAGTAAACGTCATTGGCTGCTACTTTCCATAATTACATATCAAACATATTATAAGCAAGTAGCCATACTACATTATAAGCAAGTAGTCATACTACATTATAAGCAAGTAGCCATACTACAGTATAAGCCAGTAGTCATACTACATTATAAGCCAGTAGTCATACTACATACTACAGTATAAGCAAGTAGTCATATTACATTATAAGAAAGTAGTCATACTACATTATAAGCTAAAATCTGCATCTTCAGGGCAGAACCCTACCACCCCACCCAAGTCGCTGCTCATTTATTGTTGGCCAGTTCTGACAAATGTGCTGGAGGGTTTGGATTTCAAATCTACATAGCCATTCACCTGCGTATGAGATCCTCAATCGGTAAATATAGCCCAATGAAAATAACGCTTAAGATACATGTGAACCAACAGGCATTGTTTCAAACTAACATTCGATGTAGCAATAGTCATATGTAGTATATCAGGTGACATATTCTTTCCAGAGCGTTGTCTCTGTCGTGGACACTCTGAAGGCCTCTCTGTTCCGGGCAAGCAGTGACATATTCATACATTCACTGTATCCATTCTGTATTTCTAGGCACATTACTCACGTATGTTGCCGTGTCTTTCCGGAGGAGAATCCGTTAAATTGACGACGTAGGGGAAAACACATTCTCATTAGTAGTTCAAACGACAAAAGAAAATATTGAACCTCTATTACACATATAAGGTTTTTCATGATAAAAATATGACTACTGAATATTTTCACGAATATTAGCTACAGACATACAGAATACGTTAAAAAATATTGGAAAAATTACAATGTTATTTTATAGTAATAGTAATGTTCTATGGACGTGGTGGTACCCTTTTCTCTATAATGTGATTTTATTATAGAGAAACGAACATATTAAAAAAAAAACTGAATTCGGAAATGAACTAAAGTGGTATCAATATTATATATCTCATTGTACAAAACTAATTAAAGTGAAAAATGAAAAAAAAAATTATTTACATGTTTTGAAAATTTTTTTTATTTTACTAATTTAAATGGATATATAAACACTGTATCATCTTGAACATTTCCAGGATATGCAGACAAAAAAAATCTGACTGTAAAGGGAAATAACTGTCAGAATTGTGGACACAAAAATGGCGAAGATGTTTGAAGTTGAAATTGTATCTTGTAAATAAAAACAACGACATGTAATATAGGGTTAAGACAAATGAATACATATTATTCAGTTACCTCGAAGAATTGGATCCATGCTCAACATTCGATAGCCTCAATCCACTGTGTTCTGAATAGAAACCGGACTCATCCGACGTGAACACATCGTCAACAATGTACTCATCCTCCTCCTCATCATAATCAGATTCCTCAGTGCCATCATTATTAGTTATATTATCGATCCTGTCTTTTCCACTGGAATGACTAGAGCCGTAGCGTGGGTCCATGCCTTGATCTAATGATTCGGATTTGCTCATAGCTCGGGTATACCCAACTATTATCTGTAAACATAAAGAAAATATAAAGACAATTAATTACGTTCAACTATTAAGAAGCTATATTTTTCAGTGGCAGAATGTGGTTGTGAGTCTTGGGCAAGGGCATCCGCAAGGGAAAAGAAAATATCAACAATTGAAATCTTCTTCTCATTCACAGTTTAACAAGTCTACACAGCAAGTCTGGTTCCTAACTCGTCCCTAAGAAATATCAGATATGAAAGTGAACATATTTTGACATATAAAAAGACATAATAGTGTAAAAAAAATTAATCATACAATGAAATGTTCCATGAACGAGAACAAGAGGCAGACCAAGACTGGATGCAGGATATCGAAGACTTTTTGAACATGGCATTGGCAGAGACTGGACAGCTTACACAGAATAGAGACACTTACTAGTGGCACGGAGGACAACGCTCCGCGCATCACATCTCACAGACAGATTAATGATATACATATGTCCGATACTTGTAGGGTTATCTACTCTTTAATAATAATCTCTGTGCTGACAGTTGATTGTGCCGACAGTTGCTTGTGTCGACAGTTGATTGTGTCGACAGTTGCTTGTGTCGACAGTTGCTTGTGTCGACAGTTGATTATGTCGACAGTTGCTTATGTCGACATTTGATTGTGTTGACAGCTGATTATGTCGACAGTTGATTGTGTCGACAGTTGATTGTGTCGACAGTTGATTGTGTCGACAGCTGATTGTGTCGACAGTTGATTGTGTCGATAGTTGATTGTGTCGACAGTTGATTGTGTCGAAGGCAGGTGCATGAGTCGACAGTTGCTTGAGTCACGACCATGTGCCGACGGTCACCCTTGAGTCGACATTTGATTGTGCTGAAGTGACCTACTCTGATTGTGTGCGCTGTTATGGGGATGATATTGAAATAAATGAGCAGACAGACTTACCATCGCTGCCATAGTGATAAGTGGCAGTCAAATAGACTATGCTGATATTATGAATACATTAAAGGAGTTAGACCATGTTTATTTCTGTGCGTATGTGTAGAATGCACGTGAGAAAAACATGAAATTTCCAGAAATGAACTGAATATAAGAATCGAGAGAAGAGTTATCAATCACCAAAACTCTGCCTAAGACGGATGTGTCGGGCCATTGGCGCAAATAAAACAGCGACACGACGCATTTCCATGGACTACATCCTTCTGGAAGTCTTGTAGGACCATTGTCCTGCTATAAGAGAGAACCAACGGGAGTTTGAGAATGAACGCTGAAGAAGAAGAAATCAACAAAACGGAGCCAGTTAATTAAAACTCATAAAAACATATACTAGTATTTACATAAAATACAAGATTTACAATGAACAGATTTACAATGAACAGATTTACAATGAACATATTTACAATGGTAACATTTACAGGGAACTCACATACTATCAGACTATAAGGAATTGGTACGAAAAAATACAAATAACAGTATACAAGGCCTTGTGTATTACGTAAGTACTATTGATATAGTTTCTGAGTGCTTTTTTATAACATGAAGATACACACAGGGAAAAAAACGAGGTAATGGCAATCTCGAAAACAAAGAAATACTACTATTTGAATCGATGATCAACAGGTGAAAGAATTTACTAATTTGCAAGCATCATATCATCGAATGGGAAAAACTCCAAAGAAACCCAGCATAGATGCAACATGGAATACCGGATTTTAGAAGATGTCTTCTATTTTTAAAAAAAAACAACAAATATGTGAGAATGAACACCAAAACTGCACTATATAAAACGATCACCATACCATCACTATGATACCAATTTCAAACGTGCACACTAACAACAAATGACAAATGAAAACTTGTTACAACAGAACTGAATTGTCTACGTATGATTCTTGAAGTAACAATAGGAAATAGAATCAGAAACTATAACATTGGAAGACTAACCAACACAATGTCAAACCTGGATTACATCAGAAGGCAACCGATTAAGTGGTTTTCACATGCTTCGAAACTACCATCAGATAGTGTCCATCAAAATTAAGTGGTTTTCACATGCTTCGAAACTACCATCAGATAGTGTCCATCAAAATTAAGTGGTTTTCACATGCTTCGAAACTACCATCAGATAGTGTCCATCAAAATTAAGTGGTTTTCACATGCTTCGAAACTACCATCAGATAGTGTCCATCAAAATTCGTTGATATACAGACACGATGGATACAAAATAAAAGTCAACGAAAACAAACACATATGAAGCACACAAAAAAGGCCGTCTACGGAGAACTTTTCTACCTCTGACACTGCAATACATAAAGGGATATAAAGTGAAAAGAAAAGAACGAATTAGTTATACAATTTTACAGAAATCTGACTTAACAGGAATAGATATACAGAAGGATGTGCGTACGTATGGGTGTGCCCGGAGTGCGATAACGATGTTCTGACCTTTAACTAGCTTTAATAAGAATGGCAGTAAATATGTCGTTGAGGTTAAGCACTGGCTGTTGCTTTGAAGGGTCTAAGTTCTTCTGCCTTCGTTATAAAACTCCGTCAAATTAGTGGGGCATAGCCAAGATAAGAGAATGCGGCGTATCATGGTTTACAGCCTGACTGTGATATCTACGCCTTTCGGTTCAACACATCCGACTTCTATAAGGCTTTTGGATCATTTTCATATGTGGGATAGGTCAGCAAATTCCACATCAAACCTTATTAAACGCCTTCTATGACATGCATGGCGGGTTGCAACAATGCTATTATTTGCTTCCTTCCAGATCCCGGCAACACCCTGCAGTTGAATATCGAAGGGAAATGACGTAGAAACTAGGGTCAAATATCATAATTCAAATTTTCTCCTAAAGGTAAATGTCAAGGTAAGCTAAGTTATGAGCCCGGAGTTTCCCGTTCGCGCTCAACTGCCTTGTCAGTGGTTGATCAGAAATCATATAACAATTCAGTTTATCAAATCAAATATCGGTTTGAAAAAGCATAGATGACTGAGTTAAAGTGTACACGAGTTACCCCATATGTACTACGACCTTCTTAACACAGTGGCACGCCGTCTGCCTAGAGTACAACTCATAGCACGTAACTCTGTAGCTCCAAGTAATAACCCACAGGGATCTCCAAAATAATCAACTCCGTAAGCAAGACGTCGTGAATAGGGTTCGGACCCTCGACCTTTTTTTAAAACAGAAAGCGAACAGATTACCTACTATGTCAACGATATCCGTAAAGTATGTGTAGAAGCACTAATATAGGGTGTCTATCAAGACGTTGTTCAGTTAATGACACCACACTTATCCGCGCTAAACGTTCACAATTAATGTCACCAACAATGTGAATACGTCTGATTTCACTGTAGACATCCAGTAAAAATGTTGTTTAATTAAAATTACACAATTATTCGCTCGTGTGATTTCGGGACCCGAAAGGGGAGTATAGAATATCAACTATGTTACCTTCCATGCATGTCGTAAGAGGCGACTAAGGGGTTTAGGGTGGTTTTGTATGTCCCATCTCATTAAGGGTCAAAGTGATCCAGAACCCATGCTGAAATCAGATGTCTTATCAGGTCTGCAGGTGGAGATATTGCAGCTAAGCTGCAAGCTGTGATACAACACATTCCTTTCTCTAGACTGTACCCTGCTAATCTGCAGAAGTTTGAGAACGAACGCGAAAGAAGAAAAACAGAACACATTTATTGACTAAACCGGTATGTTAAGTCATAAACAGGCAATTCTGTTTCCTGTCTTTGACTGTTCTCTTCCTTTGCATTTAATGTTGAAGAAACGTTTTGTTGATATAACGTTTTCCTACATTGGTAATGAAATCAACTCAACAACCACTTCAAACATTATATAAGTTGTCTTATTTTCGCACTCTGCTGGTCTGCAAGTAATGCGGAAGAGATTAGGCAAAGTCGTTTGTAGATCTAGTGGATATTCTATCTGATTAAGGATTTTTGAGTGTCACGTAACGTTTCTTAGAGGCACGCGATGATGACAAAGCTGATGTTTATTTTCATTTCTCCCTGTCGTCACGGACTAGTCAAATAAAGCGAAGGAAAGCCAGTGTATCGCTATAGAAAACCGCTCCACAAGATACGAATCTGTTAGATTTTGCTTATCCAATGATCGTTCGATAGGAGAGTGTGAGTTACCCATGCGCGTGTCAACATTTCAGTTTCTTGTTGGATACGGCAGCCAAACATCGCTCGTATAGATGATTGAGATATTAAAATGGAAAGCGGTTTGTATATTTATGTTTGTGATTGCAGACGCGATGAAGGGACACAGCTTGCGATTTTGAAACTGATATGGCGGTTCTACATTTCGGTTTACACAGATATACCACGTGACGTTGGTAACGCGTTTGTAGGTCGTATGCGAGGCAAAACAATAATTTAAACGTATCCTGTACACGACATAACTTTTCAGCCATTGTTGAATTTTGTACCAACCACTAACATACCCAATCTTCTTGTTTTTCCGTTCCATTACATTATGTCTACCGGGTATATGTATGTACATACTGAGGCCAGATCCTTGCCATATATGCATCGCCAAATCCTTAATTGTGATCAATTGCCAAATCCGTAGCTGTGGTCAACTGTCACATCCATAGTTGGGGTCAATTGTCAAATCCTTAGTTGGGGTCAATTGTCAAATCCTTAGTTGGAGTCAATTGCCAAATCCTTAGTTGGGGTCGGGGTGCAAAGGGAACGCATTGCTCTAGGCGAACCCAGGGTTAGCAGATAACCAAGATCCCAAATGTACCTCCACGCGGTGCACCCTGGAAACAGAAATACAGCAGCTCGAGCTGATTCTGGCCAAATCATTTGGGGATCGTGTCCGAGAATGTGGAGGTAGCAGATGGAAAGAGATTTGACTGCACAAGAGACAGACAATATCTCCGACACCACCAGCATCACCACATATAGCAACACTGTCGACATACAGTGAAGCAAGTCAGTCCAGTCCGAACATTGAAGGGGCGGCCAATGTAAAATGCACGTAAAGATAGATGCATGGCGAGAGACAAATAGATTTCATACCGAGTACAATGAAACAATGAAATGACAGAACAGCGCTAGAGGGCAGCGCGAACTGCAAATAGACCGTGAAAAGTCCCTAGGAAAGGGGAACTACAAGCTCCGTCAGCTCGAGACGAGCTTCTAGTTACCTGTGTTCCTTACAGGCAGAGACCCAGAACCGTCCATTGGCGTTTGGTAAAGCAAGAATACCTAACCCAACTCTAATGTCGAGCCTCCCTAAACCGGAAATATGCTCGCGAAGAGAAAGCGTTCCGTACTCGATGCGTTCAGGCACAAAAGGGACAACGATTTAGCCCTGGCCCAACTCTACTGTCAGGTTTTCCTCCACCGGAAATACACTTGAAGAGAGAAAGGGTTCAGTACCTGATGGGCTCAGGCGCTATTGGGACAAGGACGCTCAGCTCGAGAACGCCTTGCTCTCAAACGCGTGGTATGAGACTCGAACTTGGACAAGGGGTACACGATGTCGGTGAATGACACCTCGGCTAAGAGGGCGAAAGAGCCAGGGTCCAACTCCTCTTTTGAGTTCTTCCCCTTAAGGAATCAGGCTCACGGATGAGAAACGGTTCAGTACCCAATGGGCACAGGCACAGCACGTCCAATTACACGAGGCAAGTTCATAGACAGTGGAACACCTCGTTCGAGACAGACGAGAGCAAAAAATCGTCTGGGCGAAGAGTCTCCACTACGCGTGCCTGGAGACAGATATAGAGGCTGTCACAGGCTAAGGGTAGCCCACCCGAATTGTCAAGGCATGCCGCAATCGGATGTGCTAGGCCTACAAGGCGCATAACGGTGGCACAACGTAATCACGCTCCCGGCGGAAATCGCACGGATATCCGTGATGGTTACAATGGAGCGAACGAAAAACAAACAAACTTAGTTGGGGTCAATTGCCAAATCCTTAGTTGAGGTCAATTGCCAAATCCTTAGTTGGGGTCAATTGCCAAATCCTTAGTTGGGATCAATTACCAAATCCTTAGTTGGGGTCAATTGCCAAATCCTTAGTTGTGATCAATCGCTAAATAGAGACCGTCGGCGTAAAAGAAGACACTGTACGGAATTAATTATAACTTCATTTGTTACATTTTTGATTATTGTCGTGAATTTTGTTGGGTTTTATTGATATACTTGGAGTCGCATAACAAAAATAGTTAAAGCCGACCACGAAAGACGGAAATGATCAAAATCGACTTTTATGTCATGTTTACATTTTCAGTACACAGGTCTTCTTTACCGGGTATGGCCGTGGTCAAATATGATGTAACAGCAGAATTAAAACAAAGCAGAAAAAAGTTTATTTCGTGATGTTTTTAAATATTGTTGTGATTTTCTTTGGTCACTATTTATATACCCTGTATTGTCAGGGGATAATCGATAACGTTAACATAACACAAAAGGCTTAATTTAATTCTGTTGGTAGTTCGTCTAATGATGAAAGTCACAGCTCAGCTAATCTTACTTAGCTAACCTTGCTTAGCCAATCTTACTTAGCTAATCTTACTTAGCTAACCTTACTTAACCAATCTTACTTAGCTAATCTTATTTAGCTAATCTCACTTTGATTTTGAGTACGACTAGCAGAAATCTCATAGCAGCGATATGTGTATCACTGTTGCATTCAAGAACTCCCCCCTTGACCTCATTCTGGACTGTCTCCAGCCTAATAACCTGTATTTGTGACACCGTGAGTAATCAAAGAGCGTAGTCTATGACCGCAGTCTAATGTACCACTACATGCATCAGCAGGAAAGGGATCCGCTGTTGCATCTCTCAGTGGATGCCATGACTTCCACCCCTGACGCCACAAGGCAAACAAGGACCACAGCGTATAGACATAGATAAATATCCTTCTGAGCTTTATGAATGATACTTTCGACAAGTTTCGCAAAAGAGAGGCTTATATTGAAGGTAATGCCTAGGTATTTCATGGTCTGTTCGCTTGTTGCACATGCTGTTAGTAGATGCTGTGTCTGTAACTATCTTGTTGTTTATAGAGAACCAGACACCGTTTACATTGGACTAATTGATGATTATATTTTAATTATTGCACCAGAGCAAAATCTTTTCTAGTTTCATTTGCTCACCCGGTGAACTAGCCAGTGCAAGACTGAAGAGGAGCAATATTATACACCGATCCACAAAACTAAACAGAAAATATAAGGAAGAACTACTAGACATAACAAGAGAGATAACACCAACACTTTTTCCAGTTCCGTGGGGGCGATACCCAAATTTCACTGTCAGAACCACCATAAACAACTATCACACTATGATTGAACTGAATAATCTCCAAAAGAAAACAATATTATACAACATGATTGAAGATATGCATCCCAGATAAACATGGATACAAGTATATACCGACGGTTCAACAATCTGAGCAGTGAATAATGGAGGTGCTGGCGTGTACATAAAATATCCAGAAAAAGACAATTCTTCGTCTTCTTCTTTCGTTCGCTAATAATGTCTATATCTGCAGTGTTGTTTCTTGAATAAATTGGACAGTGTTTTCCATTTCTTGTTTTGTACCATAAAGTTTAACATTCATTGGTGTATCAGAAGGCCAGTATGTGCATCTTAATGCGTGCGATAATGCATGACATTCTGATTGTTGCAGTGCGCCTTCTGGCCATATGTCGCTGACTTCAGCACCTTTACTTGCTAGGCAAGACTGTGGTCCTGTCCGAATGTGGGAGGGCCCGGACAGTCTTAGTTTCCAGCCTCTGCTGGCTGGACTAAGCCCCATCTCCACGCCAAGGAGCTGACCTCGATGGGGAAAAAGACAATGAATCCACATGTTTACCAATTGAAATATTCTGCTCCAACTACTCTGCAGAAGTACAGGTTTTAAACATTGCTGCAGAAATAATTAAAAACACAACAAGCCAATGTCAACAGGTGGTATTTCTTACAGAAGCTATGTCTGTTCTACAAGCCCCTGAGAACGATAAACTGCCAGACCTGAAGAAAGCCATGAGAGAAGTCAGCATCCAAAGAAGGGTAGTACTACAGTGGATACCATCCCACTGTGGCATACCAGGAAATAAAGAGGCAGACAGACTGGCAAAGGATGGAGCAACACCATCCTTACAAGATGTCAGAAACAAGATGTCAGAAACAAGATGTCAGAAACGAGATGTCAGAAAGAAGATGTCGGAAACAAAATGTCAGAAACAAGATGTCAGAAACGAGATGTCTGAAACAAGATGTCAGAAAGCTAATGATGTGATACGTCAGCTGCTGCAAATACTTAAACACCCATCAATCTGCATGGCTACAAAACGACAATTGATAAACAGTATTTGTATACCAAATCTGTGTTACCAATGTCGAACATGGTCCTTGACAAAAACATTAGCGAAATACCACAGCTTGTTTGAGGAAAGCTATACATGTAACCAGAAGAAACAGACAGAGAAATGAAGATATCGGTAAAGAAATAAATAATATCTCAAGTCACGACTACAGCGAGGGACAGCAAACCAGGTGGTTTGGCCACCTCGTGATAATGGAACCAACACAACCAGCCCATCGTGCATATAACAGCAGACGATTGAGCTACACGGCACGAAGAAGACCAACAAGTAGATACGTGGAGACATTGAAGAATCATATCAATACAACCCAAGTGACACAAAAACTGACAGCTGAACTCCACAACCCCCCCCCCTCCCACAGAGGCATAAGTAAAAATAACAATAGATAGATATATCGATAGGTAGATGGATGGGTGAATAAATAGATAAATGGATAGATGGATGGGTGGAATGATAGATGGATGGATGGGTGGATAGATAGATGGGTGGAATGATGAATAGAATGATGAATTGATAGATAGATGGATGGACTGATGAATGGATAGATAAATCTGTAAAACAAAATGTACGTGACTTTCAAAAGATCAAAAGAATCATATAATTATGATATGTAAAGGAATATAAACAAGTTATTAAGGTGCAAGGCGGGATTTGTTCAAGGACCGTTCATTTGACACCGATTCATCTCGCATTGGCATACGTATCTGGAGAATTCGGAAAACGTGTCAACTCAAATTGCGAGGCGAATCAGTATCAACTGAACGGATCTGGTTCAAATCCCGTCTTCTATTTATGAAAGACCAAACAGCTAAACAACAAAATTTTCTTACCTTTTTTCAAATTCCTTATGCTTGGCAAATATAATTTCAAATATTATAAGAAAATGTATTATTGGCAAGATTATCATAATGCATTTAATTTAAGTACATAATTTAATTTTCTTGTTGAATACTCCTACGTAGAAATAGTACTCAAGGATTACACACACTTTCAGAATATTGAGTCACTCCACAAAAAAAAGATTAACTGAAATGTTTATGGAAACTAAATAAAAACTGCTGTTCCGTACACATTAAAAAGTTGTTAAGAGTATATAAGTTACTTTTACTGGCACTCCGAATTCAAACCGCAGTCCGTTTCTCCAAAATATATAACCAGTATCGCCACAAAGAGAATCAAGATTTGTTTTTACTTCATCTCAAGTGTCGAATAAAACCAAAGTTTCTGCTATTATTTTGGAACTACAAGTACTGCGGTGTCTCGGTTTCACTTGCATCTTGTCGCTGAAAGACTGACACAAGACAAAGCCGTCCTTTCTCTGGTCGTATCGTTCATCTGGATCGCGATAAGGAAAGAAACCGACAAATAAGTGCTGTTGAAAAGAGCTAAGAGCTTCGTGATATCGTCCTGATAAACAATGTAGCAACTTAAGATGTGTCTACGTATCGTATGAGCATACATCTCACAATACTGGCACTGTGCTCGGACTGAAGAAAGCTGCAGGAATAAGTGACTAAACGATGAGGGAATTGTGATACGCCCAGATTGCTTGATTACTAGAGAGAATAGTAAACGATTGCACTAAGAAGTAATGAAGTTATGAGAGGGTCGAGAGAGGGGGAAAAGAATTACAAAGAATTGTCGACAAGAAAGATAAACTAGTAAAGAACACAACAATGTCTCGGTAACTCTGTCGGCATGTTGTTTGTCATATTCTCTCCCCTTGAGCTATTGCAACTATGTCTAATTACAACTAACTTCACACCTGAAACTTGATGTGGCCTAAAAGGGGAGTAAATAATAGCCAAGATGCTTACCTTCCATGAATGTCGTAAGAGGCGAATAAGGAAGTAATGGGATGGGGGGTTGGCTGTCAATCCGCAGGGTCAAATGCAGGGTCAAAGCGAGGACACGTTAATGACCTCATTGAAAGCTTTTGAAATAAAGCAAGACACACGGGAAGACTCTGCGAGACATAAATCAAGACACACGGGAAGACGCTGCCAGAAATAAAGCTACATGGCGATCAACAGTAAAAAAAAAAAGACGCTGGATCTTGTGAAAAGAGGAGGAATGCATCAGATGAACAACGAAGAGTTGATAGAAAGCCACGAGTAGACCAAAGACCATCTACAGTGGTCATCCCATGTCTGAACTGTCCAAGGACATTTGCGACAAGAATATGACTTATTTAACATCTACGAACTCATAGTCAAGAACATAACTCTAACTTAATTTCAAAAGTGGATGTAACAACCGTTCATTCTCACTTGTGATGGACGAACAACAAGTTTTAAGAGGCCGGGAAATCAACCTGAAGTAGAATGTGTCAGACCGAAAAGTACAAATATCGCATCTAATCTATAAACCATGATACAACGTATTCCTTCAATCCGGAATACATTCTGCTAATCTGCAGGAGTTTGAGAATGAACTCAGAGGAAGAAGACGTTAACCAACTTTTATTTTTTTAAACGGATCTATGAATAGTCCAAAAATTATATTGAGTCAATTGAGATGCGGTTTTATAGAAGAATGTTGAGAACACCGTGGACAGATACAAAAGCGTAATGAAGGTGTCTTGAAAGAGATTAGTTCAAAAAGTGTGCTGCGTACACGCATCAGAAAGAGAAGTCCACATTAATGTGACACATCATGAGAAGAGGAAAGATGGAGCACATTGTAACAACAAGCAAGTTGAAGAGCAAGAGAGGTAGGGGAAGACTACAAGAGAAGATGCTTGACAACATGACATTGTGGCATGGGAGAACATCGGTGTCAGGAATGAAACAGCACACGAAATAGAAGGCTGTAGAAAGACATGATAACCAACGCTACACGGCATGGGCCATGAGAAGAACGGGCCTATAGAAAAATGTGAGTTTATTATTACACATGAAATATTAGACATGCCAATGTGACCAACCATATCCTTACTGTTCGTTTTCTGTTGTGTGTTTTAATTTTGTTTCATTTTTGTCTTGATAAAGGCCTTTTGGTCGAAACGTATGTTTGTGTGCGTTATTTTGTGTGTTTTTAGTTATTAGCAAAACTTCATCACCCTATTCCTGGATTTACCTGTTCATTAAAACACAGCCGTAAGTGTTATATGGCGTAAGTATCATTCAATATTATACAATTCTGAATTATGTGGCAGACTCTTTCAGGTTAAGATTACCTTACAGACCCGATACACAATCGCTGTGGACTGTAGCATGCACCCATTCTTAAAACGCAACAGAAATAAGTTTTTTCTTTCTGTTTTTATTTTTCTACTTTGCTTTGTATATTCTTGATAAAGACCTAACGGTTCGAAACGTAGAAAATGTCTTGTGTATTGTTCTTTGTATTTTTTCGTGTGTACACGCCATAACCTCTTAGGGATAGTCTGTCGGTTGGCATCCAGCGAAACGTCTAAAACCTGTGTTCTACGTAACATAAATAATACACATTTAGTACAAATTAGTTGATAAGAATTCAAGTCAAACACGCTAGTCAGAGAAGACACCAAACAGCAATATGTTTCTACAACAATAATAAGATAATGATGGACTTATACCGAACATGTACTTAGAATGAATGAAACAGACTACCACTACAATTATTAAAATGGGAACCCGATGGCAAAAGAAAAGGAGGAAGACCAAAAGAAACAATCTAAGAGAGTATGACTGTGTGTCTCAACGACATGCAAAAGTTGCACAGTAGCATGCATCGCTCAAACTGAAGAGCATTGGTTTTCTGCCCTCTGTACGGTATTCAACGCTGAAAGATCATACATATATATTTATGTTTGTTAGTTTGCGAACCCCAGGAATTGCGAGAAATTAGCTCTTACTTTCTATATCCGGGGGGGGGGGGTGGTTTTTCTGAGCTTTCTTTCATATACAGGAGACTCTAACTTTCGGCTTAGTGCAGTGCCTATTAAAGGAGCCTTCTACTCAGAGGGCATATAGTATAGGTAGGGCTGCCATATGTCCCGGTTTGATCATTGTCCCGATTTTGAAGCGCTACCCCAGCTGGTTTGTAATCAAAGTTTAATAAAAAATAATGTGTTACGTGTAGGGCCTACGTGTTGAAGTCAACACACATAGTAACGCCGTGTACAGGCTAGCAAATACGGGTGTGGTGACGTGAAATTTATTTATACATAGGTTAGTTGGTCATAGCGAACTTATGCGAACTTATTAATTTCTCCATATTATGACTTTTTAGGGATCTTCAGTCAGGGATCTTCAATCAGAGAGAGGTCTTCCGTCAGGGGTCTTTAGTCAGATGTCTCCAGTCAAGTATCTTCGGACAGGGGTCTTCAGTAAAGAATCTTCCGATGAACAAAATACACACAAAAGTGTTGAACCTAGTGGCTAATGGAAAATCGAGCCTTCTTAATTTGACTACTCCGGTGATTTTCATTGATAGCTATGATTATTCTTTGTGTGACAGCCAATGTTATGTTATGTTATGTTCCTTCTGGGTCATAGGCGAAGCATAGGGCAGAAAACATAGCTTTCTATTTCTGTCTTTGTTTTGCCAGATCTTTCAGTTTTTGGGTGTTGTTTAGGTTCATTGACATGCTTTCCCTATGACAACCAATGATAAGTAATCATTATCTTAAACATACACACTTCCACGTAAACATACACACTTCCACGTAAACATACACACTTCCACGTAAACATACACACTTCCACGTAAACATACACACTTCCACGTAAACATACACACTTCCACGTAAACATACACACTTCCACGTAAACATACACACTTCCACGTAAACATACACAATTCCAGAAAAAAACAACTTGCTGAATCTCTAAATTTAAGTGGCGATGTAAATTCTCCATAAATTGGATTGTCCTCGTATTCCAATACTCGAGTGATTCATTTCAGAAAACCTGTTAACTTAGTAACGAACAAAGTAAATTAGTGTCAGCAGAACTGACCAGTTTTAAATCTCATTTCATATCTTCTGATTTTTACAACAATTCCTCTAATCTATCTGTTATTAATATATGTATTGACATTACAGACTAGGACGGACAAGAACAGAGACATCGAGACAAGGATTCACAAAGCCAATAACTTATATTTATGAAATCACACGACTCTTGAGACACATCTATTCAAAAGGAAACGAAAAGTCACATCATAAATGTAATCTTCATACCAACATTGTGTTATCAATGTCAGACATGGACGCGAACTAAAGAGCAAGAGAAAAAAGCTTACTACGTGTGAAATGAGATGTCTAAGAAAAGCAGCAAACAGAACAAGAAGAGATCATGTGAGAAATGAAGAGATTACAAGAACTGTTGGAACAACGTTTGTGGTGAAATATATTGAAAAACAGAGACTGAAATAGTTCGACCAATTAATGAGTATTAGCCCATACTGGAACAAACAAGAGCATAAACATGAGAATGGAAACAGCAAAACGAAAATCAAGAAGAAGGTGGACTAAAGTAGTTACGATTGTTCTGATGACTCACGGTAAAAGCAGAGAAGAAAAAGGATAGATAGATAGACTGCCATTTGTTACGTCTAAAACCGAATGTCTAACCTGTCTTTTCGTTCGCAACTTTATCCACGCCCTTCTCTAGAACTGCATCTCATATTTCTTAACTGCAATTACATAACGATTATAAGAATGTGTCATTCATAATGTCACACTGGCGGTGAAGTACTCATCTTACTTTGGATGTTTTCTGGGGAACACTTTAACGATCTTATCTTGCAGTCAACGATAATATACAGACGCCGGTCAACGTGAGTTCTAGCAGCACAGTCTTATCGTAAACATACACACTTCCAGAACAGAACTTGATAAATCGCTAAAATTAAGTGTTGATGTCAAGTTCCCTTTCCTCGGATCGTCCTCGTATTCCAAACGGTGATCATTACTGGAGTGCTCGTCAAGTGGACCAAGATAGAAGTGTACAAGTTCTAAAAAGAGAAATATATGTTGTAAATAAGGAACGCAATGATGATGTGACACAGAGGTGAGAAGGACCGCAATGATGGTGTGACACAGAGGTGAGAAGGACCGCAATGATGATGGTAGATGTGACACAGAGGTGAGAAGGACCGCAATGATGATGTGACACAGAGGTGAGAAGGACCGCAATGATGATGTGACACAGAAGTTAAAAGAATATGAATGGCTACAAGTAATCGTAGTCGTAACAGACCGACGTTGTGTTTGAACTAGTTACAGGCACGGCGTGGGTGTGTAGAACAACAAAGAAACCTGTCGCAAGGGCCAGAGTTGTGCCCTGATGTCGACGTCTGTTTCGGTGGCATTAGACTAGAAACACCATTGAGTTGCATGGCTGCTGGAACAGAGGGCGGAGCACTTATGGGAATGCCCCACGCGCTGTGAGACCAGTTTCTAATCAAGAATCAAGAAGGCTACAAGTATTAGGTATTACGTATGTTGATTATCCTCTTCGCACACCGGAGACGTCCATAGGTGCTCAGATCTCCGCTGCAGTAAATCTATCAGGGTGTAACAGCTGATGGTTCCGGTTCTATGTTGGTTCACTGCTATTTTTGAAATTTTTGTCAGGGGTTCTCTACGGGCCACACACATCATCACTCCCAATTCGCGCATTCTCGATATTGACTCATGCTCATTCATCTCAAAATCCTCTGATCGTGAGGACTCACGAAGAGCAATGAGTATGTCTGCTCGGTCCATAGTCTGTTATGGTGGCAAGGCTAGCTAATTGGTCGGTCCGTTCGTTTCCCACCACGCCCGCGTGTCTGGGGACAAAACTAAAAGTGAGTTTTCGTAGTGATGCCCGTTAGCTCTCTCTAATGACACCGCATATTCCCATTTTATATTGCCTGTTTTGACTTTCTGAATCATATTCAGTGAGTAAAAGTGGCTATAAGTACTTCTTTGATTTGAGGATACTATTAACATTTAAACAAAACGTAAACATAATACACATATGAACTATAAAATGTTGCATTCACTTTATATTAATGTATGGATCAGAAACATGGATAATAAAGAAACATATATAAAACAGAATTGAGACCTTTGAGATGTGGATATATAGAAGAATAGGGAGAACTTTATGCACAAAGAAGAAAGCAAACAAAGAGGCTGGCAAAACTGCCTCCGAAACGAAAATTAAGGTAATAGAAATCAAACAAATAAACGATGATTGCCAAAGAAGAAAACAAATCAAATATTCTGGACATGTTAGAGACGATATTTGAAAATATAATCGGGAAGGGGGGGGGTTGAGCAAGAGGTAGGGAGTGTGAAGAAAACAAGTAGGAAGGAAACATTATGAGGATACACGACACAGTCTAGCTGATTGCATCATCAAGGCAAGAGTGTCACGCATAAAACGGAGACACAACGCATTTCTATTCTCTGGACTACATCCTGCTGGAAATCTAGTAGGATCATGGTCCTGCTACAAGAGAGATCCAGTGGTAGTTGAGAATAAGTACTGAAGAACTATTCACGTCCATGAGCAACGCATGGGCAACACATGGGCAACACATGGGCAACACATGGGTAACACATGGGCAACACATGGGCAACACATGGGTAACACATGGGCAACACATGGGCAACACATGGGTAACACATGGGCAACACTTGGGCAACACATGGGTAACACATGGGCAACACATGGGCAACACTTGGGCAACACTTAAGTTGATTTCGTGCTGGACGTTTAATACATCATTGTTGCCATCTTTGTTTTTCCAGCACACATCGCTGCCTACTCACTAAGTGTGAAATATGATGTCTAAATGAAACAGAACAAGAAGAGAACAAGTGAGGAATAAGGATATTACAAGAAAAGTTGGAACTACGTCTGTGCTCAAATATATTGAACAACAGAGACTGAAATGGTTTGGACACTTAATGAGAATGAACCCATACTGGTTAGCAGCAAGAGCATACAACATGAAATAGAAGCAACAAGAGGCAGAAGAAGACAAAGAAGAAGGTGAATTGAAGGAATTACCAACATTCTGAGACGTCACAATATTGCTGCATATCAAGCGACTACACGTGCCACAGCTCGAAACAAGATCGCCATTCAATCTTGCGATGTCATACAGAACTAGCAAAGAAAAGGATACAGATAGGCAGAAAGATAATATCGTATGTCCAGCGTATGTTGCCTGCCACAGAAGCACTTAGTATGTACTCTAGACATCAATATATCTTCACTTCATCTACTCGTAATCGGAATATCGGTTTTGACCACCATTGTTAAAGCCTCGTATTCCAACTATCTGAGCAGAAACATATTGCGTTGTTGTGTGTCGCCAGTGACGTTGGTTGTGCACACTGAGAAGTATCGGAGATATTGGTTCGCTAGTTGCAATCGGATCTCATTTTATCTGCAGTCTGGATAGCTTCGTACACAATCCATAAAAGTGTCAGCCAGATATACTACGCGAACTATGGTAAATATGTTACCAGTCTGCAGCGCACAGAGGTATTGTTAGGATATTGTTACCAGTCTGCACCGCGCAGAGATATTTTTAGAATATTGTTACCAGCCTGCTCCACGCAGAGGTACTGTTAAGATATTATTACCAGTCTGCACCGCGCAGAGGTACTGTTATGGTATTGGCTATCTGTTAACCCTGTAAATGGCACACGAGAAACGTGGAACCCTGTGCACCTTATCCTTACGGTAAAAGTGGGAAATAAATTAGTTTTCCTTCTGCAGAATGGAAGATATACTGTTATATTTACTGTACGGTCAAAAGTGGCCATTGATATCACAAAATCGACGTTTCGATCAATAAAGCGTTTTGGGACCACAAGGTCAAAATATGGGAAACATCTCATATTTAAACAGAAACATAGACAGAATTACAATAGATGATTGGAAATATTTTATTTAGAGTCCTACTGTAAGTCAGCAACGAAAGCAACGAAAAAAACGGAGGTGCTGGAGTGTATATGAAATATCAAGAAAAGGAAAATGAATCCACATGTTTACCAACTGGAATCTGCTCCAACTACCCAGTGGAAGTCCAGGTTTTAAGTACTGTCTCAGAAATAATTAAAAACACAACAAACCAATGTAGGTTCTAAGTACTGTCTCAGAAATAATTAAAAAAGTAACATATCAATGTATACAGGTGGTCTTTCTTACTGAAGTCCTACATGCTTGTGACATCGATGAACTGCGAGACCCAAAGTCATACTAGGAGTGAGAATACAAAGAAGAGTAGTACTACAGGGGATACCATCCCAATATCGTATACCAGGAGACGAAGAGGCAGATATGTAAGCAAAAGATGGAGCAACAGAGAATAATAAAGATCAAGGAATCACCACCAGGTAAAGAGGACGATCATCAAAACTATTAGGAAAGTCGACCACCGAAAAGAAAACTACCACTATTTTGACAGAGTTAAAATATTGACACGATTTGAACCATTTATCATCTCCCGCATCAGGACATGGCACAACAGACTAAACAATCACTTAAATAAATTAAGGTTGGTTCCATCACCTCTGTGTCCATGTCCAGCACAGACGGCGGAACATATCCTGCAACACTGCATTACACTAGACCAGTTAAGTGAGTAGCACTGGCCCACATGCAGATATCCACAGAAAGCTATATGGGAACATTAAAGAGCTTTTGTTTGTTTGTTAGTTGGTGGATTTGTCTGTCTAGAGTCAGACACGCCCCTTTTAACCGTGGAATGGTTTTCCTTTAGTTATATCAGGGCGTATATTTTGGCCCAATGGCCTGGGTTGTCCTGTTAGGGACAGGAGAAGAGCTATCAAATGCAGCAGCATTTATCAAGAAAACCGTGTAGACATCTTAAACTGTATAGCATCACTGAGAAGCTTACAACAAACAGCAACATTTTAACAAGAAAACTAGATTTGCTGTGTAGACTACGAATGAGAAGAGAAGATGTATATTAATGTCGAAGTTCATACGCTTTAGTTTACTCTTTGCTAGAGTTCGATTCTTGGCTTGCGAGATGCTTTGTGGCTTAATTATGTCGTGCCTGTCAGCGCATTCGTTTCCCCTTATATCTTCCGAACGACAGCTCTGGCAGACTGCAATTAATTATGTACTGGGAACTGACACCTGTCGGTAGTTAGATAAAGTTAGTTTGTAGAAAGTAACATTCTCAAAAGTAAGTTTCTGAAATGTAAGTTTCTGAAAACTAAGTTTGTGGAAAATAAGTTTTCAAAAAAGTAATCAGCTTCTAAACAACTAGTAATGTCTGTGTGTCAATCTGCACGTCTGTTTACAAACACACAAAAACCAACACAAGGAATACATTTTCAGAAATTGATGCTTGTGTATAGCAGACGTCATGGTATGCAAGAAGACAATGAGCTGTTCGTGTTCTCCTAGATTATTTAACCATATTCCGCCGAAGACGGATGTGTCGGTCCATTGGCGCAAATGAAACGGCGACACAATACATTTCCATTCTCTGGACTACATACTGCTGGAAATCTAGTAGGATTATGGTCTTGCTACAAGAGAAATCCAGCGGGAGTTTGAGAATTAACGCTGAAGAAGAAGAAGTTTAACCAGATTTAACATATCATGGGATTTGTCCAAGAGCTGGCTTGAACTTTCATGGGATTTGTCCAAGTGCTAGCTTGTACTTTCATGGGATTTGTCCAAGTGGTGGCGTGCACTTTCATGGGGTTTGTCCAAGTGGTGGCGTGTATTTTCATGGGATTTGTCCAAGTGCTAGCGTGTACTTTCATGGGATTTGTCCAAGTGATGGCGTGTACTTTCATGGGGTTTGTCCAAGTAGTGGCGTGTACTTTCATGGGATTTGCCCAAGTGTTGATGTGTACTTTCATGGGATTTGTCCAAGTGCTGGCGTGTACTTTCATGGGATTTGTCCAAGTGCTGGCGTGTACTTTCATGGGAATTGTCCAAGTGCTGGCGTGTACTTTCATTGGATTTGTCCAAGTGTTGGCATGTACTTTCATGGGATTTTTCCAAGTGCTGGCGTGTACTTTCATGGGATTTGCCCAAGTGTTGGCGTGTACTTTCATGGGATTTGTCCAAGTGCTGGCTTGTACTTTCATGGGATTTGCCCAAGTGTTGACGTGTACTTTCATGGGATTTGTCCAAGTGCTGCCGTGTACTTTCATGGGATTTGTCCAAGTGCTGGCGTGTACTTTCATGGGATTTGTCCAAGTGCTGGCGTGTACTTTCATGGGATTTGCCCAAGTGATGGCGTGTACTTTCATGACATTCAGATGGTTGAGTTAAAATAATAAACTACATCTAAAACATTTTTCCTAAAAAAAGATGGGGGGGGGGGATTTGATGTTTAGGGAGGCAATTCAGAGGGTAATTACTTCCTAAATGTTAGGGAATATTTCAATTTTTGAATGTTAAAAAATATGTTGTTATATGGGTGGGGGGAGGGGACCATCAGAATTTTAGAAAGACTTAGCTGGAGCATTGTTAAAAAAAAGTTGGAAAACTGATCTAGACAAAAATACTGTCACAGAAATACCAAATGAAAATAAAAGAATAGTCAGCTTGATTTCCCAAGAATCCTGGCACACGTGAAATAGTATACTGCCTGTGGAAAGTCAACCAATCGAAGTCAAATTTCAGTGAAGGCCAAAACAAGAATCGCAATATTTAATATGGGAAAACTATACAACAGGAAGATTGGCCCAAGTGGCTAGAGTAATACAACGCTCTATAGCAATGCCTGTTAGTACTTATAGAGACCAGATGTAATGGAAGGTGCTAGAAAATACTTAGCAAAATAGAAATTGTAAGCTATTCACAACATGAAGATTGAGGGCATTCTCATAAAACAGGGAGTTGCCTTTATGAGAACAGTAGACACAAAAGAAGGTACTTAGAAGAACGGAACCCATATTGTATGGAAAATTACAGCGGACTTCTTTGAACGAAAAGAAATATAAACAATATTAAATGCTAGTTTAATAATGGTCATATCTGTTCCCCATACACTTTTCAATTACTACTCAAAACATTAACAAGATTTGTACGCTTTTACAATGATTACAGCCTGACATAATTTTATACCGTATTTTGTTTTGTTACTTTTGAAGACGTAGAATCAAATTTATACTGATTACATAGATGTATCGATACGGAATAACACTAATAATAATAACAAAAAACATAAATAACAGCCCGTGAGTTGCTATGGCCTGAAAGGGAAGCAAATAATAGTGGCACTGTTATATGACATGCACGTAGTAAAAGACGACTTGTGAGGCTTTTGGGGTTGAAGTTGGACGTTCCATCTATATACTGTCGAAGTGGCACAGAAACCACACTGAAGTCGGATGTGTCAGGTCGAAAGGGGAAAAATCGCAGCCAAGCTGTAAACCATAACTCACATCGTTGTTCGGACTACAACCTGCTAACCTGCAGAAGCTTGAGAACACAGAAGAAGACACTAGTAATGATATCATTAATAACATTAATAATTACAATAAAAATAATAACACTAATGGTTGGGACCAAACACAGAAAATAAAACACACGACCAAACATAGGAAATGATTCCGAAGTTAAAAAGTTTGGTATCATACTGGAATAGGATTCAATAGGATTAAATAGGATTGGAAGGTTAGAGAAAATTCTACGAGAATGAAATGGAGAGATTTATGTGTTGAGAAAATGTAAGACCGTAGATACGTAGCCTATTGCGTATAGAGGGGAGAAGCAATCTTATTTTATTTTAAATTAAAAGAAATTCGCTCATTTTCCAGTGTAATTCCATCTTTTTCATGAAAAAGTTGATGACTTATATGTTAAAGATCGTTACAAGAAAAGGAAGGGAGAGTTGACCTACCTTTTAGATACATTCATAGTAATAAAATTTATGTTCTGATTTCATAAGGAGATCCTTTGGAACTAAGTGTCCTTTCTATACAGGTTTGAGAGACTGGCTGAATATAATGGGGAAATTTGGAAGTTGGGAGAATGATATTATAGGATGGGGAGATTTGGAAGTTGGGAGAATGATATTATAGGATGGGGAGATTTGGAAGTTGGCAGAATGATATTATAGGATGGGGAGATTTGGAAGTTGGCAGAATGATATTATAGGATGGGGAGATTTGGAAGTTGGAAGAATGATATTATAGGATGGGGAGATTTGGAAGTTGGAAGAATGATATTATAGGATGGGGAGATTTGGAAGTTCAAACCCCCATCGAGGCCAGCTCCTTGGCGTGGAAATGGGGCTTAGTCCAGCCAGCAGAGGCTGGAAACTAAGAATGGCCGGGCCCTCCCACATTCGGGCAGGACCACAGTCTTGCCTAGCAAGTAAAGGTGCTGAAGTCAGCGACATTTGGCCAGAAGGCGCACCGCAACAATCAGAATGTCATGCATTATCGCACATGAATGTCTATATCTGCATTACCCCGTTATGGTGCTAACCCTGTGACGACTCACCAGGCAGGAGTAGCACCGGGCCCTATACCTCGAAAGGGCCCACCCCATACGTCTGGAGGTCCTCTTCGATTGCTTTGTGGAGCCCGGAGGCACAAGAGTAATATCACTGACCAACAAATATTACCAACCAATGAGACACCATTTACAATAATGTACTGGAATGCTGAGGGTGCAAATAGAAAAAAAGATGGCTTCAGCAAGAAATTAGAAAACACCCTTCTTAAGGAACAGGTCAGCATTTGTTGCATACAAGAGACACACCTCAGCAAAGATGTAGCCTTTAAAATTGCAGGTTATCAGTGCTTTAGAGCTGATCGAATAGACAGAAGAAAAGAAGGTATACTAACTCTAGTCAAAAATAATATCAGCGCACATCAAACTGAGCTATACATGGAAGGAGCAGAATATCAGGTCCCTCAACTAAAGACCAAGAACACAGACTTCAACCTACTAAATTATTATTGTCCAAATGACCAGTCACTTTCCCTGGACACAATACCGTACAGAGGAAGACTGATAGTATGTGGAGATTTTAATAGTCACTCACAAAGCTGGGGTTATGACCACATGGATAAAAGAGGAGAAAAACTTGAAAGCTGGCAAGACGATAAATGTCTTCTATTGCTTAATAAGCCAAAAGATCCTCCAACATACTACTCAAGAGCATGGCAAACCACTTCCACGCCAGACTTGGCAATGTACTCAGCAGACCTAAACTGGGAAATCAATAGAACAGTGGGGAAGCAACTTGGAGGTAGCGACCATCGACCTATCCTCCTTATTATTAAAAATGAACTCACAGGACATGCATGTAGCCTTCCAAGATGGAATTATAAAAAAGCAAATTGGGGACAATTTAAACACCGCAGTAGTGTTTTAGCTGGACAAATAGATATGGAAGGAAAAGACATAAACGCCATAGTCAAAGAGTTCAATAAATGTATTCATCAAGCTGTCAAGGAAGCAATACCAAGAGGAGCACGCAAACAATACAAGCCATACTGGAGTGAACAACTAGAACTACTGCAAGAGGAATTAGAAAAAGCACGGACGGAAATGGAAAATAACCCAAGCCAGGAACATCACAACAAACATCAACACGCAAAAGCTAAATTCCAAAGAGCCAAACTAGAAGCTAGAAGAAAGAGCTGGAAAGAGAAAACAGAATCCTTAAATTTTGAAAAGGAAGGAAGAAAACTGTGGAAACAAGTCAAACAACTAAATGATGAGGGAACAGGAAGAAGCACAAACATAACAATCGTACAAATGGCAAAATTATTACAGGAAAGCAAGCAGTAGATAATTTCGCTATGATATTTGCCAATGGCGTAGCGTGGGTCAATGGCATCCGGGGCGGAATCATAATTTTCCGCCCTTGTGCCATGAAAAAAATGTGTCAGTGATTGTGAAAGACTGGACGAAAATACATTTGCCGCCCTCCCGATGATGCCGCCCGGGGCGGTCCGTACCTCCGCCCCCGCCTCGCTACGCCACTGATATTTGCTCAAGACTGCAATATTGAAATTAGTCCAGAGAAACAGCATACAGTGCGGAGCGACCAAAAAAGTAAACTGGAACATGCTCAGACTATAATCAGTGATGAAAACAGCGCAGATGAAATTATGGATACATTGTTCACATATAGTGAATTGGAATTAGCAGTCTCTAAACTAAAGCTAAATAAGTCCCCAGGAATTGATGAAATATCAAATGAAATGATAAAGAATCTAGGAACAACAGTCAGAAGGAAACTATTGGACATCCTAAATATTAGCTGGACTACTGGGAAAATACCACAAATCTGGAGAGAATCAATTATGGTCCCTTTGCTTAAACCTGGAAAAGATGGAACAACACCAACTAGCTACAGACCAATTAGTCTTACAAGTTGCCTGTGCAAAACAATGGAGCGCATCATAAACCTAAGACTAAAATTTCACCTGGAAAGTAGAAAATTCCTTGCACCGCAGCAGGCAGGTTTCAGGCAATGCTACTCAAACCACATACCTCTCACAGGAAATTGAGGATGCTTTCCAAGACAAAAAAAACAGTTTTAGTGGCATGGATTGATTTACAGAAGGCCTTTGATAAAGTATGGAAAGAAGGATTGCTTCAAAAAATGAGAAACTACAAGATATGTGGAAATATGCATAGATGGACGAAAGCCTTTCTTCACAATAGAAGAGCCAGAGTACAAGTAAATGGCAAAAAAAAGTAGGAAAGTATTACTACGCCATGGAGTGCCTCAGGGAGTTCTATCACCCACTATTTTTCTCATATTTATCAATGATCTAATTGAAGAAATACCCTGTGAAACTAAGGCAGCACTATATGCAGATGACTTGGTTCTATGGTGCACACATGAGAGCGCCATGGTTGCCACAAAAATGCTTCAGAGAGCCATAGGCATTTTGACTAATTGGGCTGACAAATGGTGTGTAAGTATCAATATAGAGAAGTCAACAACAACCCTTTTTACACTTTCACCAAAACAAAGAGCAGGAAACATCTATGTAAATAAAACTGTCTTAAAGGTAGATGACCAACCCACATATCTTGGTGTAACATTTGATGCCAAAATAACATGGAAACATCATATCAGCAAAGCAGAAACAAAGGCTAGAAGGAAGATAGCTATACTAAGAAAACTGAGTGGGACAACTTGGGGAGCTAATGAAAGAATTCTAAAAAATGTATACCAGCAAGCCATTCGACCACACTTGGAATATGGTTCTACAGCATGGAGTTCATCATCAAACACTACACTACAAAACCTAGATAGAGTACAGAACCAAGCACTTAGAATCATTACAGGCGCAATGAGATCCACACCAATCATAGAAATGCAGAATATCGAAGGGATGCAGTCATTGAAAGAGCGTAGAGATACTAAAATTATAATTAATGGAGAAAAGTTTATTTCCCAACATAGTCACCCAATAAAGGAAAGATTCCAGAATCTGTCACAGGGACGGCTTAAAAGAAGCAGCTTCATACACCAGGCCAAGCGTCTACGTAGACAGGTATCGGATCTGCCAGAGGTAACAATACCACTGACATCTCAACCAGAACACACCCCATGGGAAAAACGGACATGCCTACCAGTGACCATCCAAACAACAGTAGCAGGTGTGCATGGGGATGAACATCAGAATAATCTGCAGAAAAGAGTAGCAGCTCTCAGCTTCCTTGATGACGTTTACCCAAGTGATATATGGACAAGAGTATATACAGATGGATCAGCACAGAATGCAGTAAAAAATGGAGGAAGTGGTGTATATGTAGAATACCCAGATGGCACCACTGATACCACTTGTATACCAACAGGGAATTAATGCAACAACTATGACTCTGAAGACAAAGCTATTTATACAGCTGCAGAGAAACTGTTAACATTGGACAGGACCTCACACCCTATTGTAATACTTACAGATGCAAGGTCAGTACTAGAGGCATTACAATCCAATAAACTTCCAGAGTTAAAAGAGGTATTGTCCATAGTACAAAATAGGTGTAGAGTTATACTGCAATGGATTCCATCACACTGTGGAATAGCAGGAAATGAGAGAGCTGATCAACTCGCCAAGGAAGGTGCTAACATGCAGCAACCGGATGTACCAATCAGCTATCACCAAAAGAAATCCATGATAAAGGCACAACGAAAACCTAACTTACCTCCACGGGACGACTACCACCTACTTAACAGAAACAAGAACAGGTCATCATATTTCGACTGAGAACTGGTCACAATAGACTAAACAGCCATATGTATACACAATTTAAAATTGGCACAACAGCAAAGTGTAATTGTGGACAAGTCAACCAGACTTCAGAACATATCCTTCAAGAATGTGCAAACTATGACACATTAAGATGCACATACTGGCCTTCTGATACACCAATGAATGTTAAACTTTATGGTACAAAACAAGAAATGGAAAACACTGTCCAATTTATACAAGAAACAACACTGCAGATATAGACATTATTAGCTAACAATTTATACAAGAAACAACACTGCAGATATAGACATTATTAGCCAACAATTTATACAAGAAACAACACTGCAGATATAGACATTATTAGCCAACAATTTATACAAGAAACAACACTGCAGATATAGACATTATTAGCCAACAATTTATACAAGAAACAACACTGCAGATATAGACATTATTAGCCAACAATTTATACAAGAAACAACACTGCAGATATATACATTATTAGCGAACGAAAGAAGAAGAAGAAGAAGAAAGTTGAAACGATATAGGATGAAAATATGATTGTGCATTCACAGCTCAGTGCTTAGGTAAGACGATCAAGGAGGAGAGTGGGGGCGTTTGCTGTCACTACGAGTAACATGACCATGGAGATTATGGCGGTGACAAGGGCATTTGACTGGGTAGGCACAACATAGGTCTGCATCTTGAGTGACTCTATGAGTATGATTAGGAAGGTGCAAGTGGGTCTCATTCGCGAACAGCTGATTGAGGCATTGAAAAAGACGAGGTTGGAAGTAGTTATATTTATTTTTGTGTCGGAACATGTGGGTGTTCGAGGTAATTAAAAGACAGATCAACTGGCGTCATGTGTTGTTGTGGCACCGGGCGATGGGGCAATATATCGAACTAACGTTTGGAACTCCATAAGATATATAGCACACGAGAGTTAGACTAGTGTGGATAATGATTCCATTTTTTAGGTTTAGGATTAAAGAAGAGTGTTTCAATGCGGTGTTGCTAAAAGCTAACATGTTGGAGGGCGCAGAAGAATGATGGTCAACCAGCAGAGGACCGGTACTGTCAGCAGAAGTGTAATGGCGGATACACTCAGGGAGAGATCGGGCAACTACGAACGTGCCCAGTTTGTAGTGGTGATGATCCGACGACTAATTAACTAACTAACTAGAATAGAGAGATTTAGAAGTTGGGAGAAATATATAATTGAATTGAGAGATCTAGAAGTTGTGAGAAGAATATAGAATGGAGATGTTTAGAAGTTAAGAGAAATACGTAATTGAACCGAAAGATCTAAAAGTTGGGAGAATGATATAATTTTAATGGGAGATCTACAAGTTGGGATAATTATATAATAGAATGAAGAAATTTAGATTTTGGAGAATATTACAACATGATGGAGAGATTTAGAAGTAATGAAAGTGCTATCACTGAATGGAGAGATTTAGAAGTTGGGTGAATAGTATAATAGGAAAGCTATTTAACTACAAAATGTTTTAGAAACATTACAACGATAAGTGTACACGGGTGGGGTTTATATTCTTAACAGTGTGTAGACAAACATGAACCGACACGACTTCCTGTCCGTCTGCTTACTTTCACACCCAGCATGCACCGGCTCACTCAAAACCGTATAGGAAGCAATCAACAGACCCACACATCGCACGTACTGCTCCCGTCGTTAATCAAAAGTTAAATAAACGAAATGCGAACTCTACAATCTCTATGCCGGTTTGAATAAGATGCATGCAAAACAAAATGGACAAGAAAAAGAAAATAAAACAAGGGAGACAATAATTATGAAGGGTGTTACAAAGGGAAGTAATAACAAACTAGTATGCACATTTTCATCTATCAAGATGATAGTATTCTTGCTGTGCTGCATAATCTACGATCCATGGCGATGATGGATGTGACTCACAAGACCATTCTGAGTCTCGAACAGTCATCGACAGTATGTACAAGGAATCACAGACCCACTTGGAGCATCGTGTGCCTTGTTAGACGTGCAACCATAGAACTAACTTCCATTACATTCTCCTGTGTTTTTATACTATTCCTGATCTTTTTCCTCCACGCACAACAAATAAGTGGTGGAACATTTTGTTTGCCAAAAATATGACGCTTTGTCACACTTTTTGTGCAAAAAATATGACGCTTTGTCACCTTTAATTTTTGCAAAATATTATTACTTCAATACTTACAATCCTTACAAAAATCCAATACTTCAGGGTGAGTACTGACATAGACTACATACTACGCAGTAATTTCTCTTGTGTGAAGGGAAGCATGCTCAAGAGAGACGAATCGCGGAAAGGTCGTGCCGAGGATACCTTTAAACAGATTTGTGTCCTAGAAGGCATAACTCCTGGTGAGGAATGCATATATATTTCTATGTTCTATTAAGAGGCATTCAAGACCTTCATTACACCAAACAGAGAGTGCAGGGAACAAAGCCCCGTGAGCGTGGATTCTGAGGTCAAGGCACTCGTTTGCTAGCATGCCGATGCCACAGATGTTGTGATTTACACGGTCGGGTCGGTCATCCGTCATCATCGATACGCATGGACCTTTATTGCCAGATCAAAATAAAAAACAGTGCACACTGACAGTGCTCAGAGCCACTGTATCCAAGATGGGGTTGACGGTGCTCAGAGCCACTGTATCCAAGATGGGGGTTGACAGTGCTCAGAGCCACTGTACCCAAGATGGGGTTGACAGTGCTCAAAGCAACTGTATCCAAGATGGGGTTGACAGTGCTCAGAGCAACTGTATCCAAGATGGGGTTGACGGTGCTCAGGGCAACTGTATCCAAGATGGGGTTGACGGTGCTCAGAGCAACTGTATCCAAGATGGGGTTGACGGTGCTCAGAGCAACTGTATCCAAGATGGGGTTGACAGTGCTCAGAGCAACTGTATCCAAGATGGGGTTGACGGTGCTCAGAGCCACTGTATCCAAGATGGGGGTTGACAGTGCTCAGAGCCACTGTACCCAAGATGGGGTTGACAGTGCTCAGAGCAACTGTACCCAAGATGGGGTTGACGGTGCTCAGAGCCACTGTACCCAAGATGGGGGTTGACAGTGCTCAGAGCCACTGTACCCAAGATGGGGTTGACAGTGCTCAGAGCAACTGTATCCAAGATGGGGTTGACAGTGCTCAGAGCAACTGTATCCAAGATGGGGTTGACAGTGCTCAGAGCAACTGTATCCAAGATGGGGTTGACAGTGCTCAGAGCCACTGTATCCAAGATGGGGGTTGACATTGCTCAGAGCCACTGTATCCAAGATGGGGTTGACATTGCTCAGAGCCACTGTATCCAAGATGGGGTTGACAGTGCTCAGAGCCACTGACCCGGAAGCCATGCTGAAGTCTGGTGTGTCATGTTGGAAGGCGCAGATATCTCATCGCAATGACATCAATATGTTTGGAGTTTATATATTAAAACAATTTGTCAATAAAATAACTGACATATTATTATTTCTTTTTTATTTAAATATCGAAATCTTCCATCTTACTTTTTTATTTAAATATCGAAATCTTCCATCTTACTTTTTTATTTAAATATCGAAATCTTCCATCTTACTTTTTTATTTAAATATCGAAATCTTCCATCTTACTTTTTTATTTAAATATCGAAATCTTCCATCTTACTTTTTTATTTAAATATCGAAATCTTCCATCTTACTTTTTTATTTAAATATCGAAATCTTCCATCTTACTTTTTTATTTAAATATCGAAATCTTCCATCTTACTTTTTTATTTAAATATCGAAATCTTCCATCTTACTTTTTTATTTAAATATCGAAATCTTCCATCTTACTTTTTTATTTAAATATCGAAATCTTCCATCTTACTTTTTTATTTAAATATCGAAATCTTCCATCTTACTTTTTTATTTAAATATCGAAATCTTCCATCTTACTTTTTTATTTAAATATCGAAATCTTCCATCTTACTTTTTTATTTAAATATCGAAATCTTCCATCTTACTTTTTTATTTAAATATCGAAATCTTCCATCTTACTTTTTTATTTAAATATCGAAATCTTCCATCTTACTTTTTTATTTAAATATCGAAATCTTCCATCTTACTTTTTTATTTAAATATCGAAATCTTCCATCTTACTTTTTTATTTAAATATCGAAATCTTCCATCTTACTTTTTTATTTAAATATCGAAATCTTCCATCTTACTTTTTTATTTAAATATCGAAATCTTCCATCTTACTTTTAAAAAATTTGGAGCAGTAGCCTTTATAGAACATCGATATTCAACTACTTGTGTGAATTCTTAAGCGCCACTAATACATCCAATCCAAATGTATCGCCAGTATATGGAAGGTCGCATTTTGAACCACGAGCTAGTTCGGTGAGCTAAGTTTTTGAGGCAAGCTCGATATCAACTCTGCTACCGAGCAATCCCTTTTTTACGAAGACGTCACAAGTAGAATACATAAACTGTTATTTATTTTGTCCAAAATATAGCGAAGAAACGCCATTTTTGATAGAATACTTACAGACCTTGGTACTTGTCTTTTAGTTGACCCGAATTAATTTTAAAAGAGATAGAATGGAAATGACTTTTAACTCGTTTTTACCAACGCAGTGTTGCCAACTAGTTCGGGCATACAATGAACTAGTCTAGTGCAGACGTTCTACATTAAACTTTTGTAAAAGCGAAATTATGACGTAATTAATTGGTTGGAAGTGCAGGGTTTAATGATGTATTTATTATAGATACTAGACCTAATTAATTGGTTGGGAGTGCAGGGTTTAATCATGTATTTATTATAGATACTAGACCTAAATAATTGGTTGGGAGTGCAGGGTTTAATCATGTATTTATTATAGATACTAGACCTAAATAATTGGTTGGAAGTGCAGGGTTTAATGATGTATTTATTATAGATACTAGACCTAAATAATTGGTTGGGAGTGCAGGGTTTAATCATGTATTTATTATAGATACTAGACCTAAATAATTGGTTGGGAGTGCAGGGTTTAATCATGTATTTATTATAGATACTAGACCTAAATAATGGTTTACATATTTGGTGTAACCCGAAACGAAACATCCGCAAATATACTAAAAATGGGAGAATAAAATTGTGTTCTTTGTGTTTTTATTGATTATTTCCCTGTCGTTAAATACTAAACACAAAGTCTGTGTCGATTATTTACATAGCAGATCAATATGCTTTTTAACAGTGTCGTTCCAGCTAATCATTACAGCAGCAGAGTATGTTAAGATCATAGTATGTCCTCCGAGTGTATCTTTGCATCTGGGAACACTCCTTGCAACGGTAATAACGAATTTATCGGCCGAACCATATTTATGGCAGTCATTTTGCAATTAGGAATATATCAGTGGAGTAGCGTCAAAAAATCATAAAATATTTGGATCGGCGCAAGTTTTCTAAAAGTAACTGCAAACCCTTATTTAGGTATAGTGCTTATTTAAGTATAGTACCTTGTTTTATATATATATATATTTTAAAATGGCAATGACAAATATTCATCATCCAAGGAAATGAGTAAATGCTATCTTTCTTTGAGAATCAATCTATCTTCTTATATCATTCAAGGTTAGGATGAACAATTTCTACGAGTTTCACAAAGTGAATATGTGTAGAAAAATACAACAAAAGGATCCTGTTTTTTTGTGAGAGAGTGTGTGTATTTACTAATATCTGCGCAAGACATCGTTAATATAATCAAAATGTAATACAATCAAGATGGACTAAAATATATCTTTTTATGCTTATTATTTATTTTGTGAAGAAACGAGGTGGCAACACTGAGACAAAAATATTACACTGTATGACACAGAGACAATGTATACATGTAAATGTGAACTGTTAAAAAAGCTGGCATATTTGTAAACCAGTCTAATTTTCCTTTGATCTTAATGACAAATTAATTCGGGTTAGTTCACAGACTCCTTGTTCAACATAATGGCATTTTTGCTATTAATGTATGTGACATTGAACAACACATGCAAAAATTTTCTAAATGTTTGATTGAAATATCAAGTATACAAAAATAATGACCTGTTTCGGAAAGTCTGCCAAGATCCGAAAATGAGCGAAGATGTCCGAAGTACAAAACGAACACAACTAGTGCACATCTCTCACCCTAGTCCTATATTAATTAACACTGTCACCGCTCTCATTGGCTGAGACGCGACCAATCTCAAATAAGACGTAACAATCAATCAAGCGCCATGCCGAATGGCGTAGGCGATCATGTTTCTCTGCGACTCTGTCGCGTTGTCAATAAGCTCGGTTGGTGACCTTCTCCTGTGGCATAATACTAGCCAATCCAGTAACTTCTCTCTTTGTCGTCCCCTATCTCTTCTCCCCTTGATCTTTCCAGTGGTTATTATGTGTTCAAGCTGTGTTCTTCTCAGCACATACCTATAAACCTTGACTGTCTGCCCCTAAAAGACCCAACAGAATTAAAAAAGAAAGCAAAATCAGCCTTCTGACGTGATATTTTTTATTATTGCTTTATGTTTCGTTGGTCTCTATTTATATACTTTGTGTCGCCCGGTGTCGCCTTCCAACGCTGACCACGGAAATTCACGGCAATAACCGAAAACATGACACAAACGGCTTAAATAGCCGGCCCCTACTTCCGACGTAAAAATTTCGTCAAATTGAGACAGTATCACTTTCCATTTTGTGGAACACCCCTGCACTTTGTTCCCCATTACTTAACGCCATTTTTATTACATCAAATTTAAACCAAATCTATAATCACCAACTCGATAAAAACTAAACACAATTATATGATGCTTTTGCTGATCTTAGAAGAAAAAACAAATCCCATGAGTACTTCCACGCTGTTCGAAAACATTCCATTCAGATAAAGGAGTCACCACAGACAGACCTAAGTCAGACATAAATTACTACCACCTACTTAACAGACAAGAACAGGTCATCATATTTCGACTGAGAACTGTCCACAATAGACTAAACAGCCATATGCATACACAATTTAAAATTGGCACAACAGCAAAGTGTAATTGTGGACAAGTCAACCAGACTTCAGAACATACCCTTCAAGAATATGCAAACTATGACACATTAAGATGCACATACTGGCTTCTGATACACCGATGAATGTTAAAATGTATGGTACAAAACAAGAAATGAAAACACTGTCCAATTTATACAAGAAACAACACTGCAGATATAGACATTATTAGCGAAAGAAAGAAGAAGATAAAAAAACTCCAGACATCAATCATTCATAACGAGCAGATTGATACTTTGTAGCACTTGACCCACGTATGTGTATTCTTTTCGTGATCATTAGGGGGTGACCATAAATTACATAAGGAGCTGTCCATAAATTTGTTTAGGGGTGTCCATAAATTTTGTTAGGGGTGTCCATAAATTACGTTAGGGGGTTTCCACATTAGGGGGTGTCCATGAATTATGTCAATAATTAACGGAGGAGAAGAGAGTCTAAAATATTTGACACTTGCTGATAAGGGGAGGGAGGGGGATGTCAAAAGTTAACGTCATCAAAAAATATGTATATATCAATAAAATTGATCAATATATTTATAAAACTGTTGTAATTAAAATTTAAAAAAAATAAATACAAATTTTTTTATTGAGGGGGGGGGGGGGGTGTTTAGGGGAGGGAGATATCGTAAAATTGTGGGAGGGCTGATTTTTGTATAATTAAATAGGAGATCATTGAACTCCTGACAGTTGCCTGGTAGGTAAGAGGTGGTCAAAATTGTCAAACAAATTATTGACGTTTTCTATGGACATACCCCCCCCCCTCTCCCTTTACCCTACACTTTTGATGGAATATTGAAATGACTTGCTTTGACACCCTAAACTTAATAGCCGACAGGTGCACACTAAACAGAATATCCGACAGGTGTACACCAAATACCCAATTATCTGCATCAGTCATCTGATCTATGTTATTGTATACATTACAGATATTTCTTATCTTCTTCTACTGCTTCCATGATTATTTTGGACTTGTTGGTCTTGCCAGTCGCCGGAATGAAGCTCCCAGTCTTCTCGACATCAGAACGGCTGCCTCCACAGTTGTTATCTCAATGTATAGTTTATAGTTGTTCCCACAGTGTATAGTTTATAGTTATACTATATTATTTATAGTATGTCCAGGCTATACATTTTATTTGAGTGGAAGAGAAATTGAGGAAAGACGGGAAGCAGGAGTAGGCTTCGCCATTAAAACAACAGCCATTTCGGCAGATTGTACGGAAATCTGTGGTGTAGAAATGACATCAACATATAGTACATCCAGTGGTATTTCCAGTGTTGCTATACGCTGGTGAAACATGGACTTTGTATAGACGTCATGTGAGGAAACTCAAACACTTTCACACAACTTTTCTCAGAAAAGTTATGAACATCAGATGCCAAGACAAGATTCCAGATACCACTGTCCTTGATAGAGCTGGTATCCCCAGCAGTGACACTATCCTGATACAGACACAGATTCGTTGGACAAGTCATTTGGTACGTATGTCAGATCATCGTCTACCAAAGATACTTCTCTATGGTGAGATGGAGAAGGGTAAATGATCTCAAGGTGGCCAAAAGAAGCGCTACAAGGACTTGTTAAAGACCTCACTGAAAGCGTGTGAAATACACCACGATACATGGGAAAAATTTGCACAAAATAGATCTGCATGGCGTTCTTCAGTCAAAACGAGCGCATCATCTTGTGAAAAGAGGAGAAATGTTACAGCTCAAAAGCGGAGAGCAGTTAGAAAAGAACAGATAGACCAAAATCTGCATACAGTGGTCATTCCATGTCCGAACTGTCCAAGAACATTTACAGCTTGAATAGAGCTCATTAGCCATCTACGAACTATTATGCATGATCACAATTCTAACTGAATTTTCAAAATTGGATGTAAATAATGGTCATCACATGTGCTGGACGAACACACACACCTCGGTGTAATCCAGTGTGACTATGTCTTACCAGGAAATTTTTCGCATTTGATTAAATTCAAATATACATACACCATGTGACCCTAAACCCTTAGCTACAGGAAAATCCTTTAAAAGAGAGTTTAATAAACGCCTTGTTTCAAACCATTTTGACTGCCCACTATACGTACATCTTGTGAGCCAAGACCACACTCTGTGAGATAAGGGATCAAAATATGTGCGCTAGCGCACGGTAGCGTAGATTTGTGGAAACAGTGACCAGAAGCAATGATGAAGTCGAATGTTTCATATTGAAAGACGCAGATATCGCAGCAAAGTTATAAACCATGACACAATGCCTTCGGTTCTACCGATCACATTCTGCTAACCAACAGGTGTTCGAGTACAGATGCAAAGAAAGAAAATTAAAACAAGAAAACGGGATATAACTCTAATATTCTAACGCGCGATGTAATCATGATTCTGTTATTTCCCTTTAACAACCCGTGTTTACCAGAAAAAAGGAGTTATTTCTTTTCATGAATTGCGACCAATGAAGGTCTTGAGTACTTCTATGTAATGTTTCTCCCGTGGATGTTTCTCCCGAGCTTAATCTCATAATCAGAAGTCTCTAAATCTCCGTGAAGTGCTATACTTTGAGAAGTAATGTACACAGAGAAGGTAAGAACGGGTCGCGTAACTTCGGAACTCAGAGAAGGTAAGAACGGGTCGCGTAACTTCGGAACTCAGAGAAGGTAAGAACGGGTCGCGTAACTTCGGAACTCAGAGAAGGTAAGAACGGGTCGCGTAACTTCGGAACTCAGAGAAGGTAAGAACGGGTCGCGTAACTTTGGAACTCAGAGAAGGTAAGAATGGGTAACAAAACTTCGGAACTCAGAGAGGGTAAGAATGGGTCGCGCAACTTCGGAACTCAGAGAGGGTAAGAATGGGTCGCGACACTTCGGAACTAAAAGAGGGTAAGAATGGGTCGCGTAACTTCGTCACTAGAGCAGCTAAGAACGGGTTGCGTAACTTCAGAACTCAGAGAAGGTAAGAGCGGATCGCGCAACTTCAGAAGTCACAGTGACTGGAGAAGGAAGCAAATGTATGCTATCAAGGCAGGACCTGTAGAATTCGCTGTAGAAGCGCATGTGTGTTGTCATGGCCTGTAATGGGAATAAAGAATAGAAAGACTCTTTACCTTCCATGCATGTCATAAGAGACGACTATGGATGTATTGGGGAGAGTTGTATGTTCCATTCCATGAAGGGTCAAAGTGACACAGATGGTCAAGTGGAAAGGTGCAAATATCACAGCTTAGCTATATGACAGCGCATTCCGTTCTCTGGACTATATCCTGCTAATCTGCAGGAGTTTGAGAACGAACGCAGAAGCAGAGATACCAACAGAAATGGGCAAGCAGCTAAGGAGATAGTCATATACGAAGGATGGTCAAATTTTTATCTAAGTAAATACTGTAAAAATGTGAAATTTGGTAATTTTGGGAGAATCCCGAAAGCACTATTCTGCACTGTGTAGCATAACCAACTTGTTTCATTAGCAGATTGTAAAATAGTAACCGTTTAATATATGGCCGCCAAAGACGTACGGCTAAAACAACAATATGTCATAGAATTTCTCAATGCTGAAGGTGAGACCCCAATTCGCATCCATCAAGGTTTGAAGAATTTTTATGGAGATTCAGCAGTGAATGTTTGCACTGTCTGACGTTGGGTACAACTTTGTGACGAAGCTGAAGTAGATCAATCCTCAATGGATGACGTGAAGCGGATTGGTCTACCGCAGCGACACCACACAACATTCATCAAGTTGATGACATCATTCGTTGTGATCGTTGAGTAACACTGGATGACAGCGTTGCCATGTTGTCCATTAGTAAAGGTAGTATCCAGAACATCGTTAAATATCTGGTTTATTCAAAGGTTTCTGCACGTTGAATGCCCAAAATGTTGACAGAAAGTTATAAAGAAACGAGAGAAAACCATAGCTATTAACTTTCTGCACTGTTACGTAACTGAAGGAGATGAGGTTTTTAATCGAATATTGTGACAGGCGATGAGATTTTGATTCATTTTTAGAGAATTTAATTTACAAAAAATACTGTATAGGTACTAAAAGATGATGTAAATAGACAAAGTGTATCAGTTTGAGAAAGTCAAGACAAATTGAGTATGTATCGCTGTAAATGTGTATTCGATATTTAGTATGTATCGACGTAGATATATATTCGATATTTAGCATGTATCGCTGTAAATGTGTATTCGATATTGAGTATGTATCGCTGTAGTTATCTATTTGATAAGGAGGAATCCTAAAAACCGAGCTCTCATTCTGATATGCTTTTAATAATCTTTTATGAGAATTCTATTTAAGAGGGGAAAAGGGAGAGGGGGTGATTCCTACTGCTTGCGTGCTTCTTTGTATTAAATAATATATTTTGTTAAAAACATTTCCTCAGTGGATGTGCTGAACAGCAGAGACCCCTCGTGACTATCTGTGCATCAGTAATTGCGACACCAGGTCTGAACATGTTTATTCAAGTCGTGTTGACTTCAAATAATATTTTCAACCTTTAGACCTGGGGGTTCAATTACTCCCCCCCCCTTTCCCCATTCATGGCTCCAGTTGCCGACACGCTGGCGACAATACCTGTCTGGCCACCCAATAATGCCTGAAAATATCCGTGTCTAAAGCAAGTGTTTCAAAAAGTTGACTGGCAATGTATACAAACTATTGGGACATTGTTACTACTTGAAGCTGGAAGCAAGAGACAGGAGATCGCATCACGTGATTGTGGGGAATGATTTGATCCCTCTAGGGACACATGTTTCATTATTACGTAAAGTTATCTAAGAACATTGACGGATGTGGAATTAGCGACACGGATAATGCTTTCATGTCGGCTCTAGTATTCATGACGAAGTATGTCACAAACAAATGGTCAAACACGAGAACGATGAAGAAAGAAGAATATAAAGTGAGATCAGAATGGCAGATAAAAAAACTGAGCGAGAGAAAACAAAATGAGACGAAAACCTACAGAGCAATCCAGATGAAATGCTTGGTAAAGAGAAGCAAGCGAACGGCAGCTTGCTAGAATGTCGAGAATTCTATATTTTCGTTGAACTTGAAAACAAATGAAGATTCTCTCGGGTTTTGTCCAGATAGCAGTGAGATCAATAAGTGTGGACGAAGCCTAAGGTGTGACATTAGTGACGTAGAAACGGTAGATTAGATTGGAACATGGGTTTTTTTGTCGGAATGTATGGATACCATCGACAATCTAGTGCAATTTCTGATAAAATCATTACCTCATGTCAGATATCAAGTAATATCATCTGAGAGTATCCTCAAAAATAGTAACACATTGTGTGTCAAGTGACGTATGCCTTCCAGAAAGTTGTCTTCCCAATGAACTCTTTGAACCTCTCTCTGTCTTGGGCGATGTGGCTTGCATTTTCTAGCGATGTATTCATGTTATCTTTAATGTCGTCAGTACATCGTCTTCTTTGTGTGCCCCTTCTCCTCCTCCCAGGTACTCTTCCCTCCATTATTTGTCTTTCTAAACAGTTATGTCTCTTTATATGACCAAACAGACGTAGGTTTCTTTTTGTTATTGTGTTTAGTAACCAAACACTCTGGAATCTTCAATGTGTTTATAATATCTGAGTTTCTGATTTTTTCCTTCCATGATATTCTAAGTATCTTCCTGCAGCATTTCAGCTCGAAGGCGTTGATCTTCTTTGCCGCTATTTTACTTACGGTCCATGTGTCACAGCCGTATGTTGCAACCGGAAAAATAAAAGTTCGTAACATTAGCACTTTCGTTTCTATTTTGTTGTTTTTCCATATGTTTTTCAGCCGTGTTATTTTGCAATATGCCATTGCCAATCTCTTCCTTATTTCTGCCATGCAGTCTCCTGCACCGTTGATGTTTGCTCCTAAGTATTCTAAGTAATAGTAACAAATTACGATCACCATATTTAGCAGTGTTTAGAAAACATGAACAGCTCAAAATTGAGTGTGTGTTTCATTCATGAACTCTCAATGCTGTGTCAAATTCTTGAGTGATCAATAAACATTGATGTTGTCACCCACGTGCGTGTGTTAATTTATGAGCATGTGACGTAAGAGTATTGGCTGATGGGAAGGAAATCTTGACTGCGACCGTATCTTTACCCGAGACAGTCGGCAGTAAAAGATCTCTGTACTTGACTTCATTCGTTACGTTTTTGATTATTGTCGTGATTTTCGTTGATCACTTTATATAGTTGTAGTCACATGCCAAAAATAGCCCGGACGACCAACGAAATCCACGAAAATAGTCACAATCTGCATTTCAGGTCATGTTTACATTTTCTGTACTTATGATTTTATACCGGAGACCGGTCATATTTACATTTTCTGTACTTATGATTTTATACCGGAGACCAGTCATGTTTGAAGAAAGCTAGCACTAATCGGAATAGCGTCAAAGATCATGGTGGTTGTTACGAACAAAGATCATGGTGGTTGTTACGAACAAAGATCATGGTGGTTGTTACGAACAAAGAGCATGATTGTTGTTACAAGGGCTTGAGAACACGTGATGAGAAAAGTAGTGCCACAAGAGCTGCTGGATGAGTTGTCATCACGGCATGGGAGAATGTCACCGCCTGAGCTTATTAATAACACACAATATTGGAGTTTGTAGAGATCGATGGTCGTCTACTTCATTTGACATGATAATCTACTTCACTTGACATGATAATCTACTTCACTTGACATGATAATCTACTTCACTTGACATGATAATCTACTTCACTTGACATGATAATCTACTTCACTTGACATGATAATCTACTTCACTTGACATGAAACTATTGATTGAATTATATGAATTTAGTCAAAGGAAGACATACTTTCTATCCAAAAAATGTTCCATAAAACCTATGCTCTCTAAAAAACTAATGTTCCTTAAAACCAATGTTCATAACGCCAATTTTCCCTAAAATAGTGTTTCCTAAAACCAATGTTCCCTAAAACCAATGTTTCCTAAAGTCAATGTTCCCTAAAACCAATGTTCCATAAAACCAATGTTCGATGCACAAACAACTCAAATTGAAAGAGGCATCTTTCTGATTATATTCAAATGCCATTGGTTTAATAGCCTCACAGATGTGTTCTGTTTCCTCGTAGATACACCTTCCTTTTGGGAGAGAGGGTTTGACCTTGAAAATGTCATTTCCATATTTTCCTGAGCAAAGCTTTTATTTCATAAGATTTTATTGACTTTTCCTCCAGAGTAAATATTGGGGGGGGGGGTGTTTACAAGCTATTTTTGTTTGATCGTTACTGCTGTTATTTTATAATTTCCTAAGGAAAATAGGGGATAGTGGGGGTGGGGTGGAGTTAAAACAAATCTCTCCTGTGTTGAACCCCTAACAATATCTACAGGTTTGGTTCTGTAGTTCTACAAATTATGTTCCTAATATATCTGTAGTATGTGTTTTGTTTGATGCCGGGCACAGTTTTGTATTATTTCTCTGAAATGTAGCGAAACAAACCAGATTTTAAAATGTAATACATTAGATCACAAAAGGAAATGATATAATTTTTTACTAAACATCGAATTTTACAAAATCCTATATTGCAAAGTGTATGGTAGTTTTTTTTGTTTTTGTTTATTGTATTTTTTTTTAAAACAAACCAATTTAACTGCATATATTTTCGTCAACAGATCAAGTGGTTTTCACACGCTTCCAGACTACCGACATATAGCATGCCACAAATGGACATGACACATAGACATAACGGTTATAAAGCCAGAGGCAGACAATATAAAAGATGGATCACAGAAATCAAAGAAGCCACAGGAACAAGCTTACAAACAGCGAACAATAAGGTCATCTCCAGAGAACTCTTCCACCCCTGACGCCGCAAGGCAAACAAGGGACACACCATTTAGATAGATATTTTCGTCAATTTTATGTTCACAATTTTAACGGTTGTTTCCCTTTAAAGCAGGATTATTTTTTTTTCCATTGATCATTAAAATTTTATGATGATATATAATTTGTATGACATTCTCATCATCATTAAGTGCCGTCTCCGCAACGAAGGTTGGCTGCAACAGACACCCAACATCGCCTGTCTCTTACGTTTGTGGTGCACTCTGCTAGACTGTAGCCTGTCCATCTAGTGATGTTTTCTTCTACCTTTATTTCAGCCTACCTCTTCATCATCTCCCCTCGAGTCAGGGTCATGCCGTACTATGATGCAGAGAGGCGACCGCTTCAGGTGACACCAATCAAAATGCATTGTCTGGGGCGCCATTTTGAAGAAAAACTTTTTAAGGAGGGACGGCATTTCGAAGGCCTGCCAGGGGTGCAGAGACGAAAAAGCGAGCACCTGTGCTCGCTTCGCTCGCCAGGACCAGGAATCATACTGGTTCAGACCTTGATACTCCTCCTCGTGGAGTACCCCGGGCAACAGAGAAATCTGGCTAAGCTATCAAGGATCGGACGATCTCCAGCTGAGGTGGGAACCTGCTGTGGACTTGGAAACTTCCAAGAGAGAAACGACTCTTCTTATCCGCAGTACGTCCCGGGATTAAAAGCAAGCTTCAGCAAACTTTCGACAGCCTTTTCGTCATTTTCGCCAAGGCTCAAGAACTTTTCGTCAGTTCCCTGTCCGCCCCCAGCGTCGCGATATAACCAAAAAGTCCTTCTTAGGACTAGGTTGAAAGTGACGTGACTAGGCATCCCGAGATGGCCTAGTCGAATCCAGTACTCAACAAACAACAACAACGAAGGCCTGCCACATACTGAGAAAATCTACCGCTCAGTACTGACTCGACAGGGGTGGAAGAGTTCTTTGGAGATGGCCTTATTGTGTGCTATTTGTAAGCTTGTTCCTGTGGCTTCTTTGATTTCTGTGATACATCTTTTAAATGGTCTGATTGTTGAAAGTTGAAAGTAAAGGTTGAAAAGTCGTAGAGGATTGACTTCACTGTACTCGGTTTCCCATATGTACTCCGTCCCTCTCAACGAAGCGGCACACCGCCAACCGAGAGTATCACTCATAGCACGTAACTCCGTAGCTTCAAGTGATAATCCACAGGGATCTCCAAAAAATTCCACCTTGTACACAAGACGACACGAGGCCTGACTGTATGATGGGCCACTGTATGAACTACAAAAGACAGTGAATGTTATTCAGGAGACAGAATTACAGATATAGACATGTTTCAAGTGAACGAAAGAAGAAGAATATTCTTTTGCACTCCTTTTGGCCCCGGTAACACAGGGACGTATGTTAATTATTGTAAATGAAGAATATGATACTTGTACCGTGACCCTCGGTGTATAAAGACCAATTTGCTCAAGCCTACTTAATGGCTAATGTAACCATTCGCGTGATTTTAATTGGTCACTATGATTATACTTTGTGTGTAGCAGCCAATGAAATCACGTGAATCGTCAAATGAGTCATTTTAAAGGCTAGACTTCATATTAGCCAGTGGGTCTTCATTCAACTGGGTTTTGTTTGTACACACCTTGTGCATGCACGCCAACATTGTTTATACGTTGCCAAGGAAGAGTTATTTGAGTGTCGCTCCCATATTTAAATTAGGGAACGTGAGTTTTCAAGATAAGATTGTGCGAGTCAAAGCTTCCGTTGTTTGTATCATGGGATTGGTGGATTAATGGTTTCAATTACTCAGACACGCCCCTATCAACCACGTGACACAAATCTATATGAATTTCCTTACATATTATTTTTGTAGTTTAAAGAACAAATTAATGAAGATACAAAATTAAAAAGTAGAACATGACTCCATATTTTCAGAAACAATTCTATGTTGGTAATGCTCCGTCAGATGTTAATCCTGCACGATTTATTACCCCCAGGAGGTCATATTTCAATCTCACGTCAAATAATCCACGTGTAATCCCGTATAAGGATCAAAGATGAACTTCAGACAGTCACTAGTTTCACCTACCTGGGCAACACTCTCACAAGCCGTAAACATCGACACTGAGGTAAGTAAACAACAGAATAGCGAAAGCTAGTACCACATTTGGAAGACCACACATAAATCTATGGGACAAAGGAAATAACAGCTACCACCAAACTCTTAGTTTATTAGGACATAAAATATCCCGTCCAATTTTCAACAAAACCCGCTTCCATACTACATGTTTCCACATACATCATTGTCACCTTGAACTCTGTATTGTTTACATATCAATAGTGTATCTAGTGTCTCTGTGGTGTTACCATTGTTTTTACTGTTTTCATTGTTTTTCACTGTTTGTATTATATATTCTTGAAATACCTCACGGTTCGAAACGTTGACAATGTCTTGCGTATTGTAGTGTGTATGTTTTCTTGTTTACACCTCATAATACCTTAGTCTTAGTGATAGTCCGTCGTGTTCAAGTGATAAAAAAAAACCACCTGTGTTCTACGTAAGTATTATTGTTGTTACATTTCACTGCAAGTACTACCTTGTATTGATTGTAGTTTATCAGACAGCTGTAATATCATCACTTATCTATGTCAGTGAAACATGGACAGTATACTTCAGACACACTTGAAGACTCAACTATTTCCACCTAAGCTGCATTCGTATGATACTTAACACCCATTGGTGTGATACAATACCAGCCAGTGAATTACTGATGACATTTAAGTCTGCAAGCATACGCACAATCTTGGTGAAGACGCAGACACGCTGGGTAGGACACACGGTTCGCATGACAGATCATTATCTACCACAACAGCTGTTAAATGGTTAACTCTAGACTGGCTCCCGAAAAACCGGGGTACGGAATAAGCGTTTAAAGACAATCTTAAGTTAGTTAGTTAGTCGTTGGATCATCGTCATTGCACTCCAGACAAGTACATAGGTGCTCAGATTTCTCCATGAGTGTAGCCGCCATCACACATTGACTGACGGTCCCAGTACGCAGTTGATTGACTATCATTCTTTCTTGACTACGAAACCGCTCCTTTCTAGCGACACAAAATTTCAAACGAAATTCCTTTATTCTGGTCATGGAACAAGAGTCATCGTCATTTGTACAGTCATTTGCTCGTGTGTTTTCCCGTAGGGCGATCAAAATGTCTGCTCGATCCATCGCTCCACCAACAGCCGTAGTATAGGCATGTGCAGCCAACCTATCTGCTCTCTCATTACTCCGGACTCCCGCATGTCCCGGCACAAAAATAAAAATCACTTTACGCATACAGGAATTCTTCACTGCATCCAGCCACTGTAACCGAATGTATTCTTAGACATCACTGTCAAGACATCACTGTTAAGACATCACTGTTAAGACATCACTGTTAAGACATCACTGTTAAGACATCAAACTTAAGAAATCACTGTTAAAAACATCAATCTTAAGACATCACTGACGCATTTCAATATATACACAAATTCATTGGAAAGTCTTGCACAAGACAAATCGGACTGACTTGTCGCAGCATCAAGAGTTGTGCAGCAGCTGCAGAGAACGTAAGACATGATGCTGCGCAATAAAAGCGTGTTAAAAAAGGCAAGAGCTGCTCACTGTCCCACAAACTCCTGGTACACATGCTCAGACTGTGGCAAACAATTCCAAACACGCATAGGACTTACTAGTCACAGGCACACCCCAGACATCATCATCTTCATCATCATCCCAATTAATCTGAGTGGTCATCGTCGACTACGACGAACGAACCTCATGGTGGCCAGAATATTTTTTTTCTTTGTAGTTAACTCGAGCGTGTGTCAATGTGTTTTACTTGTTTGTGAAAAGGGAGCAAATAATCATACTACTGCCATCTGTCATGCATTGCGTAATAAGGGAATAAGGAAATTGGACGTAGGGGTTGTCCTTACATTAGGTCAACATTTTGGATCCATTTTTTGACATCCTTCTCGGCTGTCACAAACTGTCAAGAATTCATACATTAATCCCGCCCCCAACCCAAAATAAATTATATATTAGTGGACGAAATGAGATGTTTTTTTTAAATTTCACATTTTACACAAATGTTTCAAATTTAAACAATTTAATCAGTGTATACAAAACAGTATTATTGACGTCAACTTTTGTCGCCGTCCCTCCGACTTGTCAACAACTGTCAAACCTCTTTTTAAGAACACAGAACACACCCCCTCCCATCCCTTAATTATTGATGCAAATTATGGACAGCCAAAAGAATTTCCTGCCTATCCTCTTGTCCACTACCTTCAACTCAATGACCTACATATTAAAGCCATCTGCATGTCCATGTATGAGCTTCTGAAACGACTGATTCAATCCTTTTTTGTTCCCGAAGTGTACCTCGAGGTTTCTAGAAAGTCACACAAGAAGTCACTTCTAGAGTAGATGATTGTACAGCTCGTGACAATTCACACAAGCAGCTACGACCACATTCGGTAAAACACTTATCTGTGACTTGTAAATTCGACAAGCAGCTACGACCACATTCAGTAAAACACTCATCTGTGACTTGTAAATTCGACAAGCAGCTACGACCACATTCAGTAAAACAGCCATGTGTGATTTGTAAAAGCTCTTGAAAACTATTCCAACCAAATAGCTAAATGAGAGTGGAACTGAAAATAATAATGTGGCACAGGAAATAAGAGTGAGAGACTTATAATCTTTTGGGATTCTAATATAATCATCATCACTATTATCATTGTTATCATCGTCATATACTGAAATTATCATCGTTTTCATCATCATCATCATTGTCATCATTATCATCATTGGTGTCATCACTATTGTCATCATCGTCAGTATCGTCATAATAATTGTCATCATCATCATCATTGTCAATGTCATCATTATCATTATGGTCATCATCATCATTATCATTATGGTCATCATCATCATTATCATTATGGTCATCATCATCCTAATCATCATTCTCATCATCATCATCATCATAATTATAATAATCATCGCCATCATCATAATTGTCATCATTATTGTCATCATAATCACTGTCATCATGATAATCATTGTCATAATCGCCAGTTTCATCGTAATCATTGTCACCATCATCATTGCCATCAACATGTTCATGTGGATTCTACATCTCAATTCATTTATAAAATAATGAAATTAAAAACAAAACATTCATGTGACATCTTGTAAAACTCTGAAGGATGGGTTGATATCGTTGCATTTTTCAATGACTAACGACACACTGGGGTTTCAAATGGTCGACATAACGCTGACCTCCTTTACTTACTACTATTTGTTCTAGTATAAGTTCCTTTTCATGTATTTTCACATTCTGGTTTCACGTTTTTCACATGTTATAGTTTCATGAATTTTCACATATGCTCTGATATATTCTCCCATATATTTTTAGTCTATATTTTCCCACAATATATTTTCGATATTCCATCACATCATATCTGGGACAATGTTTTCCCGTCGCTGTTACTCCTTGCCCTCTTACCGCGGGATGATGGCACCGATGATAGCCTTCTTGTAAGTGCTATGAATTAATTTGAACATTTCCCCATTTATTGTGAAATCTATTCTGGCATGTTGGCACAACCATTACAAAATATCAGTGGGGATTGCCGACATTTAACGATGGAATATATTAACGTCTGTAGTCTGTACGGGTACCTGGCAATCGGAAGCAGAATATGTCAACACATTCTAATGGATACATTTATCTACTAGGAACTGGAAACACAGAACGCTATTCCCATATACAATCAAACGAAGAATGATGAATAAAACATTAATGTCTGCTCGCTGTTCAGTATGAGTGCATGCTGATATCATAGCACCTTATTAAAATAAATCTCCACATATGATATCACCACAATATTTAAAAAATCAGGAATATTATGAAAGGAAAATATACTAACCCCTCGTTGATCCTTCAGACGTATGAGTTGAATTTATGCAAATGATTAGGAAATGAGTCTGGAATATTTCGGTCAATTTGTAACCAAATATATTATAATTGGTTTGATTTGACTCTTCAATCATGTTTTTTTTAGTGTTAAGTGTTGATGAGGAGGAAATAATCCCATTACACGTGAGCAGGTCATCATCATAAAATGTCATCTCAGCAACGAAGGTTGACTGCAATAGATCTCCAACATCCCATGTATCTTGTTTTGGTGGTGCACTCTGCTAGACTGTAACCTGTCCATCTTGTGATGTTACTCTCCCACTTGTGTCTCTGCCTACCTCTAGCTCGCCTCCCTTTGACTTTACCCTCAAGTAAGGTCTTCAATAAGGTGTCATGTCTTTTAGTGTGTCCAAAATATTTTATTTGCCTGATCTTTATTTCTCTTAGTAGTTCTTTCTTCATATTAAGTGTCTTTAACACCTTTTTATTTGTTTTTATCTCTTTCCAAGATTATCTCCCCATTCTCCTATATACCCACATCTCGACGGCATCAATTCTGTCTTATAATTGTTTGTTCAGTGTCCATGTTTCTGATGTAGGTACATCTTGACAGCTCATAGACCATCTGACAAAATCACATATTCTTCCTAGTTGTGTAACTCAGGCCACCCCCAGACTGATGTAAGGTTGTCTCAAAGGCATGAATGTGAAACTGGGTTTATGGATGTGTAACGGGGTTTATGGATGTATAACTGGGTTTATGGATGCATGTTTAGTTCCCGAAGGGAATCATCCAAGCGCGCTAGTATCTTAGGAGTACTCGTCGTGACAGCCACAGCACACACTTCTGGGCCAACGCTCATCATTCTTCGGTTAGATTTATTGACACATTCACAATAATGGCACATCTACCTTTCCCCATCACCTAGGAGTCTGCCAGACAAGAAAGAAGGAGCAATGTCCACTTGACTACATTTCTTCGTCTTCCATGTGGTTTTTTTTTATAGACAAAAGTAATAAATTGAGATAAGATGTAACAATCATAATTTGTTCTCATGTGACATGTTAGACACACACACACGTACACACGCACGCACGCGCACACACGCGCACACACACACACACATATATACACACTGTATTAGATGGATGGATAGCACAACGTAAATAGATCACACAAAGTTATAGTTATTTCCTATAATCATTAGTAAATATGTCAATATTTTACAAAATTTCGCCTATTTAAAGCACAATTGTGATGAAAAATGACGCTGCAAATCACACACAGGGGTTATAAAGTGAAAATAGAGAATAAAAGAAAACTATAATCATTACAGAAAGATAGTCGCAGGTTTATTATTTATTGTGAAAATTATCTGTCCTTGGCAAATACTACACCGTGTGTATGTCTGTCTGTAGTATAGAAATTTTCCATTCAGCTCCGAAATTGTTATTTACCGCAAAAGACCTGTTTTTTGATATTTTAATAGGTATTTACGCGTTCTATCAGGCGTCGGCTTCATAGCAATAATACGCTTAGAATTAATTAGTGATGACATGTGTTTCTCAGAAATGAAAACGGAATTTCCTTATCTGTTGAAATAATTTATCTTTGTATAAACCATACGCTATTATTTGTTTTATTTTGTGTGTGCCATTCGTATATGAGAGTAATTTAAAGATTACAGCAAAGAATTCTTCAGAAAATATTTAACAATTTTTTTTTAAAACTACCCATTCTGTGATAGCAACATACTAGAAAACGAACTTCATAACATATATGCAGATGAGACAAAGCATTTGCCCCCTAAAGTCCTCTTGGCATATTTTATTTTAAATGGCATAGGCTCAATCTATCTAGAAGCAACAAAACTACTCCGTTTAGTGTTGATTATACCTACCACTACAGCAAGCAGCGAAAGAAGTTTGAGGACCCTGAAGAGAATCAAAATATATCTTAGAAACTCCATGAGCAACAGTCATTTATGTTTGAATTTCTTTGCGATAGAGAAGAAATTATTAAGTGCTCTTTCATCTGAATTAACATTTATTGAGAGGATGCTGAACATTTTCGCAGATAATAAAAACAGGTGCCTGGAGCTACATTACCAGGATTATGTAAGATATGTGTGTTTTAAAAACTTAAATAATATTTTATCTGCGTGTTTCTGGTGGGGGTAAAGAGAGGAGGAGGGAGGGTGCAAGAGCTACCTTCCTAGTAATAAAGTATATTGGAGTTCTCACTTTAAAATTTCACGCAAACCCACTGACAGATATATAAATAAATAGGCAAATATAGACAGGTTATATATTAGATATATGTTAGATATATATATATATATATTCAAATATATAGATAGATAGACAGCCATATTGATAGATATATATAGAACAATATAGAAATAAATAAATAAATAGAAAGATATACAGACAGACAGACAGACAGATAGATAGATAGATAGATAGATAGGTATATAGATATATAGATAGATAGATATATAGATAGATAGATATATAGATAGATAGATAGATAGATAGATAGATAGATAGATAGATAGATAGATAGATAGATAGATAGATAGATAGATAGATAGATAGATAGATAGATAGATAGATAGATAGATAGATAGATAGATAGATAGATAGATTTCAAGTTATACTACAATTACCTATTTCCCATCTCTCCTGGCGATATGGTAATCCTGTGTAAACAAAAGAAACGGGGTGGGGTTTCGAGATTGGCATGCGAATGACGTGATTCCTGACAAGTCCAGGGAAGAAAATACAAAGAACAATAACAACAGGTACTGTTAGTTACCTCAGGAAACTCGAAGTTAAGGAACGATAGAAAACTATCGAAAGTTCTGGTACTAGTGAATTTTGCACGTGACAAGGTGATCGTCTGCGGATAAAAGTTGCAATTTTTTGGGTAACATCTTGCAATAGTTAGGAAAGATCTTTGACTTCAAGAGCCGACACGTGTCTTGGATTAAATGATTGCAGATTTAGCTGTTGCAGGTACCAGAATCAGGTAAATGCAATGTTATCGGGAAGAGAAAAATATAAATATACACGTGCTAGCTTATCATTTCTTTTCAAAGGTTTACTTGTGTGCAGTTTTCTAGAAATATTCTCTGTTCGAACTGTTGGTATTTATCGTTCGTCTAGTTGGTGGGTACATGGTTTGAATCGTGTTTTTTGTCAATTATTCGATCCTACTGTGTCTCTCTCTCCACTCTCTCTATCTTCCCCTCTCTCTCTCTTCCTCGCTCTCTTCCTCTCTCTCTCTTCCTCTCTCTCTATCTTCCTCTCTCTCTTCCTCTCTCTCTCTTTCTCTCTCTCTCTTCCTCTCTCTCTCTCTCTTCCTCTCTCAACATTTCTTTTTTTTCATAAAACCACCTTTTATGATGAGGCACGTTCTTTTTAACCCCCGAACTTTAGGTTATCCATAAATTATGTCAACCATTTTTTGTCAATGTTCTCCCCCCCCCCCAATTTTCCCTCATAACTGTTGATGCAATTTAGGAAGACCTCTCCCCTCCGGTCAAGAACTGTCAATAATTTATGAATCCTCTCCCGCCCCCCCCCATCCCCTTCATTATGTTTAAAATATTTAACTCCCGCCTCTAAAAAAGTGTTCACACAAACAACTACATTTACTACTAACTAGTTAAATTAGGTTCAAAGCTACCCCCTTCCACCCCCTCCACCCCAAGCAAACAATAACATTATTTTTAGTACTAGGCACAGCAGAGGTCGGCCCCGCACCCTCCTTTAGCAAAATGTTCACAGAAATTTCATGAATTTCTTCAACAGAAAGAAGAATGTGCATTCGAAACCGCACGAACGCCTTTTTGTTTAAGGAGCCCCCTCCCACCCCCCAAGTCTCCCAAGTTTTGAGTGAGTGCTTCTGCCTCCTTCAGCGACATAAGCATGCATTCTTTGATATCTTTTGTCCTATGACCTTTGCCTCTGTTCTCTTCTATCGCCTCTTCAGCAATACTCTTTCCATACCATTTATCTCTTTACATGGCCGAAAAAAACTCAATTTCCTTCTCAATATTCTACCTATCTATTTAGCTATCTATACCCTGTAGCCCTTGTTTGCCTTGCAGGATCAGGGGTAGAAGAGTTCTCTAGAGATGGTCTTCCTGTGTGCTGTTTGTAATATTCTTCCCATTGCCTCTTTGATTTATGTGATCCATCTTGTACATGGTCTGCCTCTGGCTTTATAGCCGTGGTGCCTATGTGTCGTGACCATCTGTGGCATGCTGTCTGTTGGAGGTATGGTTGATCTGTTGTCTCTTGATGCATTCCAATACTGGTATTGTATTGGTTATCTGTCTGATGTTATAGTTTCTAATTCTATCTCTTAATGGCACTCCAAGTATTCTTGGTAGACATGTCATTTTTGCTGTCACATTTTCTTTTGTCTTGTTCTGTCATTTTCCAGGTTTGGCACTGGTAGCACAGTGATGGGATAATAATAGTCGTGTATAAGGCAATATTCCAGGTTTGGCACTGGTATCACAGTGATAATAATAGTCGTGTATAACGCAATAATCCTGGTGTGGCACTGGTAGCACAGTGATGGGATAATAATAGTCGTGTATAAGGCAATATTCCAGGTTTGGCACTGGTAGCACAGTGATAATAATAGTCGTGTATAACGCAATATTCCTGGTAGCACAGTGATGAGATAATAATAGTCGTGTATAAGGCAACATTCTAGGTTTGGCACTGGTAGCACAGTGATGGGATAATAATATTCGTGTATAACGCAATATTCACCAATGATAATGACTAATTCCTGAGAATCTTAAACAAATTGTAAAAAGAAATTATGATTATATTATTATATTATTATATTGTTATATTATTATATTGTTATATTATTAAATTGTTATATTATTATATTATTATATTGTTATATTATTACACTGTTATATTGTTATATTATTATATTGTTATATTATTATATTGTTATATTGTTATATTATTATATTATTATATTGTTATATTATTATATTATTATATTATTATATTGTTATATTATTACACTGTTATATTGTTATATTATTATATTGTTATATTATTATATTGTTATATTATTATATAGTTATATTATTATATTATTATATTGTTATATTATTATATTGTTATATTGTTATATTATTATATTATTATATTATTATATTATTATATTGTTATATTATTACACTGTTATATTGTTATATTATTATATTGTTATATTATTATATTGTTATATTATTATATTGTTATATTATTATATTGTTATATTATTATATTGTTATATTATTATATTATTATATTGTTATATTATTACACTGTTATATTGTTATATTATTATATTATTATATTGTTATATTATTATATTGTTATATTATTATATTGTTATATTATTATATTATTATATTATTATATTGTTATATTATTACACTGTTATATTGTTATATTATTATATTGTTATATTATTATATTGTTATATTGTTATATTATTATATTGTTATATTATTATATTGTTATATTATTACACTGTTATATTGTTATATTATTATATTGTTATATTATTATATTGTTATATTATTATATTGTTATATTATTATATTATTATATTGTTATATTATTATATTGTTATATTATTATATTGTTATATTATTACACTGTTATATTGTTATATTATTATATTGTTATATTATTATATTGTTATATTATTATATTGTTATATTATTATATTATTATATTATTATATTGTTATATTATTACACTGTTATATTGTTATATTATTATATTGTTATATTATTATATTGTTATATTATTATATTGTTATATTGTTATATTATTATATTATTATATTGTTATATTATTATATTATTATATTATTATATTGTTATATTATTACACTGTTATATTGTTATATTATTATATTGTTATATTATTATATTGTTATATTATTATATTGTTATATTATTATACTGTTATATTATTACACTGGCGATGTTTTTTTAGAACATCATAGAAGTGTACAAGAAGCCTTATTGTGTGGTGACCTTTCTCAAGTGGAACTAGCATAGTTATAATAGTCCAATGACTGTACGCCACGGATGAGAAGCATCCCTGCCCCCATTCTATACGTAAGTTTTTCTGCAGTCCACACAGTTTCAGTACATGCCCGCATTAATATGGAGATAATACAAGAGACTGGCGCAATGCTGATCACATCATCCCTAGGTATTCTGTTGGTTAACGAAAAATACGGACCTACCATCTTGTTACTCAATACGATTCAATGCAGTGAAAAAGGGTACTTTGCTTACTTCATGTTCTTAAGGGTGGCAAACCACAACACCTAAGGAGAAGGTCGATAAGTTGGTCAAAGAAGTAAAGGAGAGTGTATGCAGAAAGACAGTATACAAACTACCAGAAGTGAACATAGCATGGCAACAAAATGCCTACCAATATCTAAATCGATAGGGAGAGATAACTATACTCGCATGAGGACAATACACAACATACTGTTAAATACATGCACAGGATGCGGCTGTGTGACACACCACTGTGCACTTGTGGACCAGGTGAACAGAAATATGAACTTATTCTACATAACTGTCCTCACTCAGTATGAATAATTTAAGAATATTGTGTACTATTAATTCTATATGGAAGTTTAACGATATCTAGAACAGTATATTGTGTATTGTTAATTCTATATGGAAGTTTAACGACATCTAGAACAGTATATTGTGTATTGTTAATTCTATATGGAATTTTAACCACATCTAGAACAGTATATTGTGTATTGTTAATTCTATATGGAATTTTAACGACATCTAGAAAAGTATATTGTGTATTGTTAATTCTATATGGAATTTTAACGACATCTAGAAAAGTATATTGTGTATTGTTAATTCTATATGGAATTTTAACGACATCTAGAAAAGTATATTGTGTATTGTTAATTCTATATGGAAGTTTAACGATATCTAGAACAGTATATTGTGTATTGTTAATTCTATATGGAAGTTTAACGATATCTAGAAAAGTATATTGTGTATTGTTAATTCTATATGTAGAAATCGACAGTCGAGAACTGGAATCCTGAAAATTAAAAGACAAACAGCATGGCCATGTGGAAATGTGGGTATTAACAAAGAGACTCCACTAATATATACAAAGCAAATGGAAGGTGTGGGCCCAAGATAAAGATGCAAGGAAGGGCTAAAAGTCAATTGCTGGAAGGGCTGACAGAATTAATAGGAAACGATGAGAAACTGAAAGGAGTGGGCTAAGGCTTGATTTTTACACAAAGAACTTCAATCTCTACGTGCGGTGAATAAAAATATTTTCTTTCCGATAATAGAGAATGAATGAGATAATGTCGCCCCGAGAAGAAGGATTTGTTTATACAAGCCGATAAAGTAAAGAACCGTCTAGAAAAAAATTGTAGCAGATGCTCGAAGCGAGTAGCGTATGTAATGGAAGCAGAAACATGGTGTTTTATTATGTCAAGTACAATGCACTGACTTTCTGTTAGCCCCCGAGATTTGAATGGCATGTCCTTATCTAAATATTCGTCGTTTCTTACATCTTTCTATGCTATCCATTTGTCAACTCCCCAAGGAGAACAGGTATTCAGAAAAAAAAATTTCTGTTAGTTATTTGTTCCTGTTGTCTGTTTATATATATTTCATTTCTCTCTCTCTCTCTCTCACTCTCACACACACGCACGCACGCACGCACACACACACACACGCACACACACATATATATATATAAATAATATTGTGGTCCGTTATTATATATATATATATATATATATATATATATATATATATATATATATATATATATATATATATATATATATATATATATATATATATATATATATATATATATATATATATATATATATATATATATATATATATATATATATATGTGTGTGTGTATAATTTTCCTGTATTCTCTGCTTCTTCTTCAGGCTTGAATTTTAGAATGTCTACACATCAAGTCCAGTTTTCTGAATAAATGCTGCTGTATTTGAACGATCCTCTAATTGTCTAATATATTTCTACAGGTGAATGATGGTTGTTTGTATCCACACTTGTTAAGCGTTGGCGTTGGAGCCGTAGTTGTCGTTTAAAGGCCAGATGTGTCGCCTTTATTGCGTTGAATTCATGTTTGATCGAGGTTATCTTGATATTTTCTATTCACTGTTTTTGTTAGTCAACGTTTGGCTCTATATCCGGATTTTGTTTTGTTATACGCTCTTATTGGTATTTGCGTTCATTCTCATAAATCGACAGGACCATTTTACTTGATGTCTTTCGATATGTTCAACATATGATATTACGCTAACTCTTTTCCTAATTTCTTCATTTCTTATTTCATCTAGTTTAGTAACCATTGCAGCTTACCTCAGACACTTCATTTGTTTTATCTAGTTTAGTAACCATTGCAGCTTACCTCAGACACTTCATTTGTTTTATCTAGTTTAGTAACCATTGCAGCTTACTTCAAACACTTCATTTGTTTTATCTAGTTTCGTAACCATTGCAGCATACCCCAAACACTTCTTTTCTTATTTTATCTAGTTTAGTAACAATTGCAGCTTACCTCAGGCACTTCATTTGTTTTATCTAGTTTAGTAACCATTGCAGCTTACCTCAGACACTTCATTTGTTTTATCTAGTTTAGTAACCATTGCAGCTTACCTCAGACACTTCATTTGTTTTATCTAGTTTAGTAACCATTGCAGCTTACCTCAAACACTTCATTTGTTTTATCTAGTTTAGTAACCATTGCAGCTTACCTCAGACACTTCTTTTCTTATGTTATCTAGTTTAGTAACAATTGCAGCTTACCTCAGGCACTTCTTTTCTTATTTTATCTAGTTTAGTAACCATTGCTGCTTTCCGGAGACACTTCATTTCACATGTAACGATTTTACTCTGCTGGGAGACTGTTAAAAATGATGTTCTCACCAGTGAAGGAGTGAAACCTAGAGAAATTAAGTGACAAATGAAGGTCTCCTATGGTGATGCATGCATATGAACACAGCAAATGTAGTCCCTCTGTGTAGAGTAGTAAGTTGCCAAATGCCGTCATGTACACTGGTCGTGAACAGTCTGTTACAGAACTAGATTTGGAAGTTACCAAATGCCGTCACGTGCACCGGTCGTGAACTGTGCACCGTTCGTGAACTGTCTATCGTAGAATTACAGTAGGAAGTTGCCAAATGCCGTAATGTATAGAGGTTGTGAACGGTCTGTCACAGAATTAGAGTAGGAAGTTGCCAAATGCCGTTATGTACACCACTCGCGAAGAGTATGTTACAGAAGTAGAGTTACTTCTTTTGTTCTTCTTCTGTGTTCATGTTCAAATTCCTCCATATTAACTGCACGTAGTCAGGAGAATGGAATGCGTTGTATCATGTTTGCAGCTTTACTACGATATATGCACCTTTCGGCCAGACGCACCCGACTTCAGCATGACTTCTGGGTCACTTTGACCCTATGTAGGATGGGGCAGTCAACTACACCCCATTATCGTTTTAGTCTTACGACATGCATATTAGATAAAATGTGTGGCTATTCTATGCTCCACTTTCGGGCCCTAGATAACACACGGGATACTCGAGTTACAATTTCAATCATGTTACAGCGTCAATATTCACTTCGTCAAATTCACTTTTTTCTCGTTCTTCAGTCAGTTATCATGTTACAGCGTCAATATTCACTTCGTCAAATTCACTTTTTTCTCGTTCTTCAGTCAGTTATCATGTTACAGCGTCAATAGCTTCAATGAACTGTGGAATTCACCTATGGTCATCCATGTAACTCCTCAGAGTGGGATGTAGTGTCGTCTCAGTAGTCAATGTTTTCTCCTTCTCTTCTTGGTAGAGTTGACATGATTGAAGAATGTATTATGCGGTCTCTGGGTTCAATCTACTCTCCTAGTTGCACAGGCCTGTCTCGCCAATTTTGAGTATTCTGAACACATGACTTCTCAATCTTCTGTGGCCATTTCTTAGTCTGAAGATAATGGTTTGTTCTTTGCGTAACATTTGGTGTTAGGGGTCATTTGGTTCTGCAGTTGGGTGTGTCTTCTTTCATTATTTCTTATATTCTACTTTTTCCATAGTCTTTCATTCATTTATTTTCTCTACGTAAAATGGACTTTTTAAGTGTGTCGTAGTTACGCGTCACTTTACTTCAATACATTGAGGGTGGGACTTGAACAACTTTGGGAGTCTGTAATCTTACAAGTTTCATCATACGAATTTTCGTCGTCACGGAGAGATCCATGTGGTCAAGTATCTGATCAGGTAAATAAGCGTGGAAGAAGATGAATAAGACACACACAAACAGTTGTGTTGGGTAATCATCATCATCATCTATATGTGCCATGCCGGCTGGCGTAGGCGGTCATGGCTCTCCACAACTCTCTGTCCACAGTATTATGTATCAAAGTCGTTCTTGTTTCCTTGCCGTGCCAGGTTGTCAAACTGTCTAATATTTTCTCACGTTGTCGCCCTCTGTCTCTGTTACCTTCAATTTTGCCTGTTGTGACTATGTTCTCTAAACCTTCCTGTCTCATGAAGTGGCCAGCCCGTGTGTTGCCGGGCTCCGAAAGGGGAGCAAAGAATAGCAACACTGTTTACCTTCCGCGCATGTCGTAAAAGGCGACTAAGGAGGTTATGGGATGGAGTTGGCTGTCCCATCCTATATAGGGTCAGTGACCCTGTTAGCTGTCTTATCCCATATAGGGTCAGTGACCCAAAGCCATGCTGAAGTCTGATGTGTCAGGCCGAAAGGCGCAGATATCGCAGCAATGTTGTAAACCATGACACAACGCATTACATTCTCCGGACTACGTCCTGCTAATCTGCAGGAGTATGAGAACGAACGCAGAAGAAGAAGAAGAATGAAGTGGCCCAAAAAAAAGAAGATTACCTTTTTCTTATATTGCTGACAAAGGTCCGTTTCGCATTTGACTCTTTCAACACCTCTACATTAGTTTTTCTGGCAGTCCATGGTATTCTCAGCATTCTTCTGTAGAACCACATCTCTGTTGCCTCTAATTTCCCACTTTCCAGTTTGTTTATTGTCCAAAACTCGCATCCATATGTTAGTATAGGGGTTATATAGCACTGCAGAGCTCTCTTTCTCACCTCTAATGACAAGGTCATATTACACAGTATAACACAGTTTTGGGTAATACCTTGGTTGAATAAAAAAATCAGTTTTAGGGATTACCATATTAGGGATCAGTACCATATCCGTTCTGCTGGCATATATTCGCCTCGAAACTTGAGTCAACACGTTTTCTGAATTCGACAACGCAGCATTTCTAGAAAAAGGTGCGATTTTAGTCAAGAATTCAACGTGTATAGATTTCAAGTTACTGTGAATATAGACCGGTCGGTTGATACTTTGATACACAGACAACAACAACAACACACACAATGCACTGGTATGTAAATTCAACACGAATCAAAAACATTCAACACTAGTACATGCCATTTGGCCTAAGTACTCAAGGTAAGTAATTAATACTCAGGTAAGTAAGTGATACTCAGGTAAGTAAGTGATACTCAGGTAAGTAAGTGATAGGTAAGTAAGTAATATTCAGGTAAGTAAGTACTCAGGTACGTAATACTCAGGTAAGTAAGTGATATTCAGGTAAGTAATACTTAGGTAAGCAATACTCAGGTAAATCAGTGATACTCAGGTAAGTAAGTAATACTCAGGTAAGTAGTTCCTGATATGGAATGGAACTAACTTCTGGTTATATCATTGCACTGTTAAAAAGGGACACAATAATCTTCTACATCCGGGACAATATATCAGAGCAATGGTTCTAATGCTGTTTTCGCTGGTGACAAAATTTCAATCACACTTTTTTCCCCATTACCACATGGGCATAAACAATCTCTTAGACTTTGGTGGAGTTTCTTATTTTTCTTGCCGAACTGTGCTTTTCGATTTGTTTTATTTGTTTGTTTACCACTAACCCCAGGAATTGCAACCGACCTGCTCTTACTTCCTATGTGTAGAGGCGTGGTTTCTCGGAGGCTTCAGCTTTTGGCTTAGTGCAATGTTTATTTGAGAAACCATTTACCCGGAGGGAGTAATGCTTACCGGAGGGAGTAATGCTTACCGGAGGTAATGCTTATTCGTAAAAAATCGTTTCAATGTGTTTATTATTCAGTCCATAAATAAGGTGGGGGTTTAGGGTGTCAACACCCCCCCCCCCTGGTAAACAGATCATGATTTTTAGTACTAGCTATTACTAGGAATTTGGAGAAAATGTAGGTACCCCCTCCTCCACTTTAATTTCCGCAGTGTTTTTTTTGTAAAAAAAAAAAGTCAGTACATATTTCCTGAAAAGAAGAAATAACACACCAAAATGAGAGAATGAATTCATTACTTTTTGTAAGGTTAGGCCCCCCATACCCCATGCTGAATAAGTATCTACGGTTGGGATTATTTTATTATATCCGCACATAGAAGGTCTAGATGTGAAACAACAGTAGCCGGGGATAACTCAATACGGGATATACGAGGGCTGGGGGCAATACAAGGAGAGATAAACTGAAATAGGTATACGTGTTACTAATATGTATACACAAAACATACTATCAACAAGACACAGCGACAGAAGACGTTTCGACTAAAAAACTTTGATCAGGACTGAAGACATCATGGGAGAACATCATGGAAAGAGAAGAAAACAAATAAAGAGGTGCTAAAGACACTTAATATGAAGAAAGAACTACTAAGAGAAATAAAGATCAGGCAAATAAAATACTTTGGACACATTAAAAGACATGACACCCTATTGAAGACCTTACTTGAGGGAAAAGTCAAAGGGAAGCGAGCAAGAAGTAGACAGAGATACAAATGGGAGAGTAACATTACACGATGGACAGGTTACAGTCTAGCAGAGTGCACCACCAAGACAAGAGACAGGAGATGTTGGAGATACGTAGCAGCCAACCTTCGTTGCAGAGACGGCACTTAATGATGATGATGAAGACAAGAGTTGAAGAAACAATTTACTTTACACGAGACAACACATATCATGTGGCAACGGTTTGACGAAGAGATTATATATTGTGCATGTTGAGAACCCTTAGTTTAACCTATTGTGTTGTTTTTTTTAAAATTCTCAAAACTCAAGTACAATTAATAGTGTGCTTATAAGATACTGGACTCAAAGTTGACACGGAATGTAAACAAAGGCGCAGACAACGCACTGTCTTTCGTCAATCCTTCCAGATTTTTTAGAAAGAATAACTAAACTTATCTCAACAAAGTTAACTTTAGATTTGTAATGTATGTATATTAACCTTTTAGCAACACGCGTAGCAGGAGGTCGTTCACAGATATCTTGCTATTTATTTATTCATGTGGTTAGTCAATTAATGGTTTCCACAACTGACCAATCCATATAGGATCTTAAACTGTGATAATCGGCAATATAGGAACTACTGGCTAATGGGAGATCAAGCCTTCTTCTGCCGTCATTCCTAAACTCCTGTAAATGAACAGGCTGTAGTCCTGAAAGTTTTAGGATAAACAATGGAACCAGAGAAGCTATACTTAGTATACGGCTAGTGATAGGTAAATATATAGAAGTCCAAAAAAGTATCTGATATTCATCAATAACAATAATAAAACCCATAACCCCTCAGGATCGTAGGGGTATCACATTGAGACATTTGGTGCAGAAATATCTCCACGCACAAAAAAATTAGACACAGCGAAGGAACAACACATCAAATAGCTCCGAATAGAAGAAAGAGCTCCAACCACAAAGTCCTTCTAAGGACTACCACCTTATAGTCTCATCAATACCACAGACAGGCAGAGCCACAACATAGTCCATACAAGGACTGAAGCTAGGAGGCCCTACAGCGAACCCGGCTAACAGAACCACATCCTAGCAACAACCAGGCAGACAAGCCAAAAACAACCACAGGTCCCCAACCGCCTCGATATAACCAATATGGACACCAGTCCTAGGTTGAAAGAGGCGGGCCTTGACCATATGAGGCATAAACCCCTCATGGATGCATCAGTAGTACAAAGATTGCAGTAATTTCGAATCACATGTGGCACGAGCAGGGAAGGGCGAGAGAGGGCTGGAATTAGGAGGATGAAAAAAATCAGTGCGCGACGGGAACTCTAAGCATACGTACTCTTAGTCATCTTCTAAAAAAGACTGATCACTTTGAGAACTACTGGAATATTCTATCCATAAAATAATTGCACTGTAATATTAGTTCTTCTTGAATAATTGAGTACCGGACTATTCTACCCATATAAATGTGGGGTCACATATATTATGTGCGGACAGTCGGGACACTTCTGCCCTAAGCCCACTCCAACCTACCCCTCACCCCCATTGGTCGCACCAAATATATATAATAATATATAATGTAAATGTTGTCGAACTTCGTATTGTGTGAAAATATTCAAGTCCCATATGTATGCATGGAAATATTCCAGTTCTATATGTATGCATGGAAATATTCCAGTTCCATATGTATGCATGGAAATATTCCAGTTCCATATGTATGCATGGAAATATTCCAGTTCCATATGTATGCATGGAAATATTCAAGTCCCATATGTATGCATGGAAATATTCCAGTTCCATATGTATGCATGGAAATATTCAAGTCCCATATGTATGCATGGAAATATTCCAGTTCCATATGTATGCATGGAAAAATTCCAGTCCCATATGTATGCATGGAAATATTCCAGTTCCATATGTATGCATGGAAATATTCCAGTTCCATATGTATGCATGGAAATATTCCAGTTCCACATGTATGCATGGAAATATTCCAGTTCCATATGTATGCATGGAAATATTCCAGTTCCATATGTATGCATGGAGATATTCAAGTCCCATATGTATGCATGGAAATATTCCAGTTCCATATGTATGCATGGAGATATTCAAGTCCCATATGTATGCATGGAAATATTCCAGTTCCATATGTATGCATGGAAATATTCCAGTTCCATATGTATGCATGGAATATTCAAGTCCCATATGTATGCATGGAAATATTCAAGTTCCATATGTATGCATGGAAATATTCCAGTTCCATATGTATGCATGGAAATATTCCAGTTCCATATGTATGCATGGAAATATTCCAGTTCCATATGTATGCATGGAAATATTCCAGTTCCATATGTATGCATGTTATCGTTCCGCTTCTAATTATGTGTGCACATGTAATAATTTCAGTACAGTATCATACGTATGTATGTATTTGTGCACGTATGAAAATTACATTAAGACTTGATTTTCTTGTAAGGGATTATTTGAAGTTTAGGTTAGTATAATTGAAGTAAGTGGTATTTTGTTTTACGAAACAACATTGTAGGAGAATGATGTATCCGTTGTTTTGTTTAAAAAAATAATGTTCTATTATTTTATTTTAATATTGAGCGTACGATCGTATAGAAGGGACAATTGACGTCTCAGAGAACATTAGTTGGGACAGATGACTGAAAACCGGTACTGTTATAGATACAGTAATACTTTGCTTTTCGTTGACTTCGGTTATCGTCGGTTTCGGTATT